>CM062652.1:27250217-27657358 GCA_031772095.1 Zeugodacus tau
TTCGACTCATCCGCTGCAAATTGGCATATGTCGCCCAATATATTTGGTGGAGATCTAGGTTTTGTTTATTTTCAATATTTGCATTTTGTGGTTGTTGTTTTTTTGTGTTTTTTTTAGTTCTTTTGTGTATTTATGTTCTCATATTTATTTATTTATGTGACATTTATGAATTTTGTGCATTTTGCAAAATTCGCCGAGATCGCTTTTGACTGCAGTATGAATTTTAAAATAATAAATATTGCAAACCGAGAGCAAAAAGTGCTCAGTTTGCTGGCGTCAGTGAAATTGCACAATTTTTGTAGTTTTCCGCAACTGTGAAATTGGAAAAATTATATAGGAAATGAGTATTTCACTTGTGGTTTTCACAATTTTGCTGACTCCATACGAAAAATGGGTTTCATAAATATAGAAATATTAACTTAAATTTCAACTGTCTAAACTGAAACTAGACCATTTTGGACCAGTACTGGTTAGATGTATAAAAGATCGAATAAAAAAATATATAATATAACGATACAGCAAGCGAATATATGATCTGTGAAATATATAAATCTTATATAAATATTTGGTACCAAGTATAGGGTATAAAAACATTATTTTAACCTTTCCAAAACTTTAAAGAAAATGTATCTCTCTCCATATGGCTGCTGGATATAGAAGCCAAAGTGACTTTCATAGTTTTAGGGCTCTCAAATTCACTCTGAAAATTGTGACTGAAAGCAAATGAATCTACAGACCTTATAAGTCTGCAAAATAATAAGTAGAAGAAAAGCTGTACGAATAGCAATATATCTTTAGATTCCTAAATCGTTTCGATGTAACACATATAGCTGCTGCAATTTTAGAAAACATTAGAAAATAGTTGGTATTCATATTATTCTTAAGGGGTTAGGTAGGTTTCAGTGGTTCAAAAGAGGATATTTTTACATTTAGAGCCAATGAACCATCTAAAGCACATAGTCTTCCAGGCTAGTGGTTTTACAATAGAATAATAAGTACTGATGAGCTCTAATTGAACTAAGTTATCTTTTCGAACAACATGAACTATTGATCTAATACAAAACCCGTGTTATATGCTGTATAAGTTATGATCTATCCCTAACAGACATCTAAAGACCTAATATTGGAATTAAACATATACAGTCCTTGGAAAGGCCGTAATAACTTACCGCATTACCTCAGACGGACAAGACGAAATATCTCCTGCCATCAAACAAACGGTCAGCGCACTCGCGTCTTGGCACCCACGTCACTGTTGACAGTCATAACTTTATAGTTTCGTCTACTTAGCGTTAACAAAACCAACAATGTCAACCTCAAAATCCAACGCGGAATCACTCTTGACAACAGGTGGCACTTTGAACTGAGTAGGCAATTGAAAAGTAAAGTCCTCTCTCGACGAACCAAAATCAAACTCTTCAAGTCGCTCATTATTCCCGTCCTGATGTATGGCGCAGAAGCGTGGACGATTACAACATCCGATGAGACGACTTTTGAGGGTTTCGAGAGAAAAGTTTTGCGGAAGATTTATGGTCATCTAAACATTGGCAACGGCGAATACCGCAGACGATGGAACGATCATGTTGTTCGAATGGTACTCAGTACTTATTAAAACACTCCAGTTCTGAAAGTATTCGATGCAGTACCCGCTGGAGGAAGCCGCGGAAGAGGATGACCTCCACTCCGTTGGAAAGACCAAGTGGAAAGTGACCTGGCTTCACTTGGTGTTTCCAGTTGGCGCCAGAAAGCAAGAAGGAGCTGTGAATCTCGATGAAGATTAGAATTATATCGAAGTATATGAAAACTATTCTAAATAAGATCTGTTCACTTTTTCCTAGACACCATTATGTGTGTAGAGTATTACAGCAGAACCCAAAGGTGTTGAGAGCTAGGACTTGGAGTTTGGAATTTAGTTCTTGTAACCACAAAAAGAATAGAATAGAGAAATGTATAAACAACTGGATTTTTTCCCGTCGGATAGATTCGACTGCCGTAGGAACGATCGGAACTAGTCCTGTATAGTATAGCATAATTATTAGCATAGCTTAATAATATGATATTATAATAGGAATCCATTAATTGATTGGAACTTGGTAATACGTTTTTTGGAAAGAATTGATCTTCTACATGACATTTATAATTCCTTCAAAGTCACATTGAAGGTCCTAGAACTGACCTTATACGAAAATTTTGAAAATGAACGGATGATTATTCAAGCCTTGGGTTGATGTGGAGATTATGGAATTTTTTTCATATTTAGAGGAATTGTTTGTACATACCTTATAGCATATATAGTTTATAAAGAGATCACAATGATAGATGTGGAGTTATAATGAAGCGTCTCAAATATTAATATTATCTTTCTCCACTAGAACTGCAGAGAAAACGAGTTTCATATTGAACACAAGTTCATCAGAAGAAGTAGGTGACGTAGAAAGACCAATTCTTCAACATCTGTCAATTAATTCTAATGTAATTTATTCCTCGATATGGACATAATCTTATACCAATTTCAATCTAAAATCCACTATTAAAACAAAAACTATTTTTTCATTTTCTTATTAAAACTTGAACTAAGTACTTAGTCTTCTCTGACTTCAATTTCCACAACAAACAATATTAGCCACGAAACTTAATGCTTTTCTTCACCAAAACTCCTAATCTGTCTATGTATATATGTATGTATGTGTATATGTTTCGTAACTTTCAAACTCCATTAGCTTTCTTTTAAATCCCTGGATTACCGCAAATATTGAAGTAAAAATATTTAACTTCAACCAATTTATTTTATATTTTGTTCATTTCAGTTGCACATGAGTCTGCGAATGGGTGTGGGTGTGTTTGTGTTTACAATAATAGAGAAAAAAGTCAATGAGTACACACTTTCAGTATTTCATTACAAAAGTTTTGTGCGAAAGAAAAACTTATTGGAATGTTGAGATTTACACGCTGACGCTGAAGAAATTGATACAGATGTTAGTTTTTGTTTAGCTGACGTTTTTATACTCTCGCAACCTGTTGCACAGAGTATCATAGTTTTGTTCACATAATGGTTGTTTGTGTCACCAAGAAATATAAGAGTTAGATATGGGGTTATATATATATAAATGATCAGGATGACGAGTGGAGTTGAAATCCGGATGTCTGTCCGTCCGTCTGTCCGTCTGTCCGTCTGTCCGTCCGTCCGTCCGTGCAAGCTGTAACTTGAGTAAAAATTGAGATATCTTAATGAAACTTGGAACACATGTTCCTTGGGACCGTGAGAGGGTTGCTTTCGAAAATGGGCAAAATCGGTCCACTGCCACGCCCACAAAATGGCGAAAACCAAAAACACATAAAGTGTCATAACTAAGCCATAAAAGAAGATATAAAAATAAAATTTGGAATAAAGGATCGCACTAGGAGGGGGCATATTTGGATGTAATTTTTTTGGGGAAGTGGGCGTGGCCCCGCCCCACAAATCGGTTATTTATATATATCTCGCAAACCAATGAAGCTATATAAACCAAACATTCTGCAGTTGTTTTTTTTAGCCACTTCTTAATACAGCCCAAAAATGAAAGAAATCGGATAATAACCACGCCCACCTCCCATACAAAGGTTAGGTTGAAAATTACTAAAAGTGGGTTAACTCACTAACTAAAAATGTCAGAAACACTAAATTTCAAATAAGAAATGGCAGATGGAAGCTGCACTCAGATTTTTTTACAAAATGGAAAATGGGCGTGGCGTCGCCCACTTATGGGTCAAAAACTTTATCTCAGGAACTACTCGACCGATTTCAATGAAACTTGGTTTGTAATAGTTTCCTTACCTCCCAATAATATGTTGTGAAAATTGGCCAAATCGCTTCACAACCAAGCCTACTTCCTATATACCAGAACTTAGAAGATGATCTGAATCGTTTACTTTACAATATTTAAAGTAAGCACTAGTGACGATATCGGTGCAAAACTTTGCACAAATACTGTATTTATAGTGTGGCAGCCCATTTCTAAAAATCGCCGAAATCAGACCATAGGTTTTCAAGGCCCCATATATCGAACATGAGGACCTCGGTGCTTCTAACCTAATATTAGGGTTTCCAACTTTCAATGGACTTTATACAATATATATGACGAATATATAGGTCAAATTGTGTATTATATAATATTAATTAAGTTAAATAAATAAATTGCGAGAGTATAAAATGTTCGGTTACACCCGAACTTAGCCCTTCCTTACTTGTTTTGTTTTTATCCACTTTTATTTTATTTTTTGTATTTGTATTTTTTTGAAATTGATACTCACTGTGTGGCAAGTTGTTTTATCAGCTGCTACCGTTTGCTACTCCTCTGCTTTGTTTTGCTTCTTCTTTTGTTTTTGTTGCAGTGCAACTAAATATTTTGCACTTTGAAAAGTGTTTTCTTTTACTCACTGCTTTTCACAATGTTTTCTCAACACTACCTCCCACCCATTCTCCGCCACTCGAGCTTTTAGTGACTACACACTTTGGAGTTCAACTTCATTTTTCTTGACAGTGCTTGCTGGAGCTATATATGGAGTCTATGGTCCGTTGGAATGCACATTATAAGTCTATCGGTAGGAAAGTAAAGCATACGAGATTGGCTTGATAGGTCAGTGCGTTTTTTGTTAAAACTTTTTAAGTATTAAGGTATCAATTTTGAAGTACCGTTATTGGTCTTCGAATAATTTTCAATATTTTTAACGATATTTAAAAAACTTTACATATGTATGTAGGTCCGATGTTTTAAAATCTTTTATCGAAATCGAATGACCGGAATAGCGTAAGTGAACTAAACGGGATCCTGAGGTCTCTCAATAGTATTTGCAAAGCTAACAATTATCTATAAAATATTGAAAAAAAATATATCTCCATCGATGATCTAAAGTTTATCAATAAGCCCAAAGCTGTGGACATAAATTGTTGAAAAATCTCTTTATTCTACTCGAGATTTTGTCATGTTAACACTTCGAAGGCGTTTAGGTAATATTTAACTGGGTTCTGGACTATATTCAAGACATTTCAAAAAAGATTGACATTTTATAGATTTGTCTACTCAAAGTAGAAATGAGGAAATAGTGCCCACCATAGTCGGGACTTCGTAACCTTAACAGACCCCGAATTATTCTCGACTAAGGACTGTCAACTCGACTACCTTCCTCAAATTCATTTGATGAAAGTTTCCTCCCACTACAAAAACATAAATGATCTAAAAATCTCATTTTTCTCCTAAAAAATTCATTGAATTCATTGCTTTGGTTTTTTCATCTTCATGTCCATATCGACCGTTTTTGGGATACTCATGACAATGAAAGGAGATGTTTGAATATTCTTCATATTTAGTCTCCTCCAACAATTTTTATGCATTCACATTTGACTCCATTGTAAACAAATAGGATGAATTCCCTGAAATAAGCACATATTTTGGTGGACCTATGGACTGTTCCCACGATAGTCGGACTTACCTAATCCATACGGACCCAAACTTATATTTGGTATAGCCTCTGGACAGTGGATTATTCAAATCCTGGTGCTACGATTACAACAACAATAAGACTTTTGAGAGCCTTCGGTATTACCAAAATTTTTAAATACACTTCCGGTGAAATCTTTGAAGCTTATTAGATTCAATATTCCAAAAAAAAATTTGTGGATGAAATGTCTTTAACAAACAAAATTTCTAAACAAAATTGAATGTTTGAAATTAAACATTTTTATTTTATAGATTTTTTTATATTCTAAAATCTAAACTGACTTTTCAAACCAACCTTATACTGGAATTGTACTTCAACTTCCAGCTACTTACTTTTATTACACACTGTTGGTACTGAAACTTTGCAATTGTTGGCAACTCAATAAAGCAAAGAAAGCAGAGTGATGATGAAAAGCGGAACAAAGTAGTAGCAATGTAGTTGTTGCAAAATAAAAGGAAGCTTCAAAACAAAAGATATTGCAAGGTTTGTAGCGTGCATTGTGCGGCCATAGAAAGCTAGTACAAGCAACTTTTGAGCTGCACTGTATGTAAAGTATTTATACCAATGTATTTGTGCTTTATTGTTTAAACATAATGTTGTGCGCTCTTCACTAGTTCGCACTGCAATTTTTTGTGAAAAAATGCTTGATTGCTTTCCTTTAGTTTTTACGCCATGCAAATGCGAGCGTTGACAAAAAAATGTGAAGCAAAAGGTAGAATAAGGAGAAGCAATAGCAGTAGACTCAAAGCCAATGCTTGAATATTGGATTTTTATGCTAGTGCAAATTTTTGCACAATAACGGGAATGTGCACTATATGAAACAAATATTTTTTTTGTTTCTTTGTATTTCAGCTTTTATTAATGTCCTGATATGTAGTTGAAGTAGTCATAGTACATTTGGCAGTCGGCAGTAAATTCAAATTACTTATTGTTCGGCTATTCAAATTGGTTTTTGCACACTTGCCAACACATATGGAATATTTATATATGTACATATATCCGATTGTCATATGAAGTCCCACTACAATAGCATTTGCAAAAAATGTCATTTTCCTATAAAAATTTACTCATTCATATATATATGTATATTAGGGTGGGTCAATTTGTATGGAGCAAAAAAAATGCACCAAGCGGTTATCAAAATCGTAAAGTACGATGAATTCTAAGAAAATTTGCCCAAGAAACCATGGGTCTAAAATCCAAATGGAGCTTCCGGTTTTTAACGAGAAACTTTTTATTTTGTTTTTTTTTATATGCTACCTATCCACCCATAAAAATTAAAATAATAATAAATAAAATTTCAAACTTTAATAGCTTTAATCTTCCGCAAAATCGTATTGCAGTTAACAATTTCATTTTATATCTATATATAAAGCAAAAACTTAACTGTTAAGGGCCAAACAAAATATAATATACTTCTAAAGTTCACAATTAATTAGTTTTAAGGTCTTGTTTGCAGTTCATCCTAGATGTTGCGTTTCGACTTGCAACCGTGATTGCCATAACACCATCACGATTTTTTTCTATAGTTCGACGTGAAGCGCTAGTCAGCAGTTGCACAAAGCGCTCGGTTCCTTGAATATGTGGAGGAATTAGTGGATCCGGAAGTGGAGGATTGTCAAATTCTATGTATTCGAGCAAATGGTCATAGGGTATGTTTGCAGTGAAGGGCGGCTCCGACAAAATGCTATTGTTATCTAAGTTTATCATCTCAACATAATCAGTGCAGTCAAAATTTATAGTTGGTTTTTTGTAAGCTCTTAATTTTGTTGGGTCGTAAAGTTTTTCACGATAGTACAAAATTTTGTTTGTAGCCCTCTGGCGCACTTCCTTTCTGGCATCAAAAAGCATTGTTAGTAGAATATTTTCTGAATGTGTGTGCGTGTTTTGTCCGCTTTTGATAATTTTCCAAATATCGCTTACATAGTCATAATGTAATACGTATACAGAATTTGAAAAAAATCGGTGAGGTGGTTCCAGAAATATACATATGAACTCATAAGTGGGCAGTGCCACGCCCCCTATAAAAAATTTCTGTACTGTCGAATTTTCTGCTTAAACACAACATCACATACCAAATTTGAGCAAATTAGCTTCTATATCTACAAAACAAGCAAACAATCGACAGTGGAATAGGAATTGGATTTTTTTTTTACAAAATACAATATACGAAAGTTTCTCGTTAAAAACCGGAAGCTCGATTTTCATTTTAGACTAATGGTTTCTTGGGCAAATTTTCTTAGAATTCATCGTAGTTTACGATTTTTATAACCGCTTTGTCAAGAAAAAAATTGACCCACTCTAATGTATATACTCTCAAAATTTCCATACTTTTATTAGCTTAGTCGAATAATAGCCTTTGAACTACACAATGGCGACTTTTTTGCTGCCTTCACAAATGTAATTCAAACTCTGGCACATCATATATTATATTGTCACAAAATATTTAAATATGTACACACACATACATAAAAATAAGTATATAAGTACAATAGAATGTCAGACAGCACCGGACATAGTCGCCGTGTTTTGTCTTCATATACTTTTCACCCCTTTTTTGTCTCATTTTCTTATTTTTTTTCTTTAAATTTATTTAATTGAAATGTTACTCATGCTCAATGCATCTGAAACTCGAGTTTCATTAGTGTTTTTAGTATCACTAGAATGGAGTTGAAGTTCAAACATCAGTAATTCGAGTTTATCAGGCATTTCCCATAAACTCAAGTTATTGCACATTTTGGAGTTTAAATTCGCACATTTTGCACACTAACTCGAGTTTATTAGTATGTTTATTGACATTTTGAAAAACGTCAAAACTCATTTACATACAGTTATTTTTATTGATACACGTACCATATAATAAACTCGAGCCATTTTTAGTGTTTAACTCAGATTCAAAATTAATCTTTCGCAAAGTTAATCTTTCCCACTAACTCGAAGTTTATGTTTATTGCATATTTTGGGGTTTAACGTCATATACTACTAACAAACACAGAGTTTATTATTCATACATTAACACACTGACTCGCGTTTATTAGTAATTTTAGGGTTTAACGTCAAAGCCTGCTACTAAAATAGATCAATAAACTCGTGTTCAAAGCCCATTTTAGTATTTAACGTCGAACAGCAAACAAACGGATACAGAATTAATTATTCACTACAATTTCTCACTACTCGAGTTTACCGGTATTTCGGTATTTAGCGTCTATTAGTGTTAAAAAATATTGAGTTTACTATACACTTTTTTTCACAGCCCTAATTGATTTTATTTGATAGTCCCCAAATACCACTTACAAATTGGAGTTCTCATAAACTCGGATCATTTTAAACACTCGATTGAGAGTCCATAAGCGTGTTACTTAAAGTCAAAGTCTTTAACTTGATATATTAATTTCCGGTTTATATATGTATACATATTTTCGAAACCCTATTCCATATATTCAATATAATCTTCACGTAGTTTCATTCAACAGAACAAAACTTTTATTGTCAAATCAGCTCTGTATCAACATTATAAAGGTCTCCCTGGTAGATCTCTGGCTTTACTCATTCATAGTTTGTAATATTCTTTGAACAGTGATTACCCTTACGCCTATCGAGTTCAAAATTTATTTTCTAATTATTTTAGTTCTGACATAAAATATTGAAAGTCAAAGGTCGGGTTCATGTATTTTTGTTCAGAAATGTATTTACTTTACTTGAGAGATCTTCGATTGTAATAAGGGAAAATTATCATTTTTTCTTATTTTTTATCAAACTATGCTTGGAATTATATAAGGATTATGTAATGGTTTTACAAGATACAATTTCTTAGAATTCTTTTTTAACGAATATGAGTATTGAGATTAATTTTTTTTCGGTACACAAGTTTAAGCATCAATTTCATAATATTTTTCATTTATTTTTAGAATTCTAGACATTTTACCCAATTTTATTCGAAAAACTACCTTAGTTTTGTTATAATTACTTATATTCAGGTAAAGATGTGAAATAGACATTCGAGATATCCGGAAAAAGGCTGTGAAAAATTATTATTTAATTAAAGAAATCAAATAATTATTCTCTTAGCTGCGGTACCGAATATCGAACGAAGGTATAAAAATTAGTAATATTAATATTAGATTAATAATATTATTGTAATATTAGCCTTAAAATACACAAAAAATTAGCTAAATATACTGTGTACCGAATATAAGTAACGAATACCGAATTCAGGTACAAAAAAAATTACCGAAAATTAATTAATTGAAAAAAAATTACAAATACAACAACAATGCAAATAAAATTAACTTTATCACTTCCACCTTTTTTCAACCATTTCAACCACATTAATCGTAATTTCAAGTCAATTCAAATATTATACCTTTATTTGGACGTGCTTTATGGCAACACATTTAAAGGGTGCTAAAACTATAACCTACAGTATATGCTAAGCTCATGAGTCATGCCACAAAATCACTCAGCCATAACGAAAGGGGGTCCAACTATACGCTTTGCTTAATCAAAAAGTAACCACCCTAATGTGCAAACATAGTCTCATATGTAACTTTAATACTCGCACATCTGTTTGAACGTCGCTTGTTTTATGTGTCTCTTCATTTGTTTTATTGCTCTTCAATTGTAACCATGTTCATCAGCTTGTACGTATGTATGTATGTAGTTAGGCAAATAGTGATAATAGCAAGCGCAGAAAGCGCAACAACTGCAGTTGCAAAGTGGCAAGTGGCAAGTGGTGAAAGAGTTTTTCATACAAAGAGACGCCAACAATAAGAACAAACCCACGAGACAGTTAGCTAGCAACGTTAGTCGACTCACATAAGGAATACATATGTACAAATGTACCGACATTCGGTACTCCCGAGTGCTATTGTAACATATTTTTACTTACAAACAATCAGACAGACCGACAGACATTTGTGCTCTGGCATTCACAGTATATTTGTGTTGTTGTTGCCATACAACATCTGTAAATAGTCGTTTATTGTGTTCTCCCTTGACGCTGGATAATTGCATGCGCGGTGGGGCATATCGAATGTTGTTGCATGTTTCCGTTAAATGAACGGCAGAAACAAGCAAACAAACAACAGCCAACAACCCGAGAGCCCAAAGTAGCATTTAAAACCAAATGCGGAACAACGACAACATTGCCGTTGCACATTGCGGTAGAGACAGAGGAGAGACGCCGCTGTTCGCAATATGGACAATGAATTCTAAGCCAACAACAATAGCTAGAGCAACAGCAGCAAATAGTGTAAGGTGGAAGAGTCAAAAGCTGCAACGAAATGCCAGCAAACAAAATAGTCAAGTAAACAAACAGTCAACCAACTGACTCAGCTCACCTTTATGCCACAGCAGTTAGCGGCGATGAGTGTTGCCACTGCGCTCCTCACCTGCAGAGCAGAGTAGAGGCTCTCCTAGCGCCGAGACCACATTGCCGTTTTGCTTTCTACAGTTCAACATTGGCGCTATGTGTGCCACAACTTTTGGGAAATTATGCGCCAAGTGCACACTGGCGGTTTACAGAGTTACCTACCCAATAGGAAATGGATTGGTTGCCAATTTTTGGTATAAAAAGTAAATTTTCTGGTAGATGTGAATTCAATATTCGGAAATCTTGCCCTCTAACTAAGGATTTTTTCGGGTAATTCACAATATTTTCATGCTCCAAGATTCGGAAATATCTTGAAGGTGTAGTCATTGGCTTGGCCATCCTCAGTATCTGTTAGAAGTTATACATGTAGAACTGATGACCATTCTGTAGAAAGATCTGTATATTCTTTTAGTATGCAATTGTTGCATAAAGAGTACAAAGTTTCGTATATTTAAAGCCTTCTCCCTGGAAATCCTTATTCACTATCACCCTAAATGTAGGCATTGGTTCACAATTTATAACAAAAACTGGTTTATAACAAATTAATTAATAAAACTTAGCCTACAGTTTGGCGCAAATCAACACAGGACTATCTAAATTATTGATATAAGCCACTGGTGATGAAGTAAAGGCATTTTAATAATGAAGTAAAATAAAATATAGTCTACATTTAGGAGTAACTCATATTTCAATCTTTTTTCTTGACTAAAATAATTAAATTTTCAATAGTTATAGCAATTTGAATATATTTATATTTTAAATCAGGTGGCAACATCATGATAGTCATGCTTTCTTAAACCGTACTGTTAAGTTTTTAAATTTTTTATTTTAAACTTTCATAAGTAGTAAAATCAGTAGAGGTGGCAACCTTTTTAAAATTTTATTTCAACAAAAATCTCCCTAAACTTTAAAAATTGCTTATTGTATGGAAAATATAATTTAAAAAAAAATTTATTTAAATTAGATGGCAACTCTAGGTGATGTTGGACTGCTTTCGGATGATATTTATTTGGAAAAAAATTAATCAAAATCATGTGGCAACTCTGTAAAATTAGTTTATTTATCAATATTTGTTAAACTACGTTAATATTATCGTAAAACTGTTCGAATAGTAGTCTTAAACGCATGATAATAGTACTAGTTTATTACGACGCAATTCTTCGCAAGTTCCAAATTTTGTTAGAAGCAACTCTACATAGCACTATGTATATAGAAAAAGAATTGAGTGCCTCGCCCATTCTGACAATGGTGGTTCAAATGGTTTATTCCAACTCATTTACTCACTGCATTCAGCAACGGAGTCGGCGGTAGAACGTCAGTTCTTCTACTCTTACAAACCAAATGTATATTCACTTTGCTTTTGTCTGTTCTCACATCGCATTACGTTCTTCGTTATCTCCGTGCTGTGGCTACATAAATTACAATTCCACTGTTGGCAACTCTTCCCCGGCGTGTTTATGAAATTATAGCTGCTGAGATTGAAATGCTGAGGTGCCCATTAAAATCTGGTTTACTCAGCTGGGAGCGTTGGACGGCCGGTCGGTTGGTCGGTTGAGTCGGCGAACGTGTGTTTCCCCGTTCCCGGTGAGTGGGTGGTTTGCGTTTTCCACGACGTGCGGCAGTGGTTTGCAATCAGAATGGGAATGTGAAACAAAAACACTTGTCAGGAAATGCTGCACTTTGCATTTGAGATAGGCTTAGAATTAACGGCGGTTACGCTCGTTGCTTTGCTTTTCCCCATTGTCTTTTCAATTATGGCGGTTTTCTGTGGCAAAGTGGTCATTAGACGTTGGAAAGTTTTTTGCGGTGTCTGTTTTTCTGCAAAAAGTATATGCAGTTCTTAAAGTCTCTCGGCAGTTTCGACGAATTTATGCTGTGAAAGCTTAAATTTGAAATTATATGCCTGAAGAATAGCACTCAAATTGTATACTTTTAGCTTGTGCTATTTAATGGATATTAAACTAGCGATAAATGCTGTTTTAGAGTTCTCTTGGTGATCAGATTAGAAACGTAGATAAAGGTCAGGTCAAGTCACATACATATTTTAAAAGAAAGCTTGAATTTTTTTGTCGATACTTAAAATAGCGCAGTTAAAGAATCTATATAAGTCTGCTTAAGATATGGTGAAGATAAATTGTAAAATAAAAAAGAAACTCTCAGTAAAATATATCCTATATATTTTTTATACTCTCGCAACCTGTTGCACAGAGTATAATAGTTTTGTTCACATAACGGTTGTTTGTGTCACCCAGAAATAAAAGAGTTAGATATGGGGTTATATATATATAAATGATCAGGATGACGAGTGGAGTTGAAATCCGGATGTCTGTCCGTCCGTCTGTCGTGCAAGCTGTAACTTGAGTAAAAATTGAGATATCTTAATGAAACTTGGAACACATGTTCCTTGCACTAGGAAGGGACATATTTGGATGTAATTTTTTTGGGGAAGTGTGCGTGGCCCCGCCCCCAAATCGGTTATTTGTATATATCTCGCAAACCAATGAAGCTATATAAACCAATCTTTCTGCAGTCGATTCTCTTACGTACTCCACCACACACCATGAAAATAGTTGAAATCGGATAATAACCACGCCCACCTCCCATACAAAAGTTAGGTTGAAAATTACTAAAAGTGAGTTAACTCACTAACGAAAAACGTCAGAAACACTAAATTTCACATAAAAAATGACAGATGGAAGCTGCACTCAGATTTTTTTACAAAATGGAAAATGGGCGTGGCGTCGCCCACTTATGGGTCAAAAAACAAATCTCAGGAACTACTCGACCGATTTCAATGAAACTTGGTTTGTAATAGTTTCCTTACATCCCAATGATATGTTGTGAAAATAGGCTAAATCGCTTCACAACCACGCCTACTTCCTATATACCAGAACTTTGAAGACAATCTGAATCGTTTACTTTACAATATATTAAGTAAGCACTAGTGAAGATATCGGTGCAGAACTTTGCACATATACTATGTTTATAGTGTGGCAGCCCCATTCTAAAAATTGCCGGAATCGGACCATAGGTTGTCAAGGCCCCATATATCGAACATGAGTACTACCTCGGTACTTCTAACCTAATATTAGGGTTTTCAACTTTCAATGGACTTTATACAATATATATGTCGAATATGTGGGTCAAATTGTGTATTATATAATATAAATAAAGTTAAATAAATAAATTTCGAGAGTATAAAATGTTCGGTTACACCCGAACTTAGCCCTTCCTTACTTGTTCTCATTTATAAAGAACTTGAGCTTTATTTATATACTATTGTTTTCCTGAGATGAATGAAATTGAAGCAATTACTGTCTTCTGTGAGATCAAATATCACTCATGACACATTAAGTAGTACTAAGCGAGGAATATATGTATGTATGTAATTCAATTCTATACAGTAATGAATGACATTTTTTCGTCTCAGTACACTTAAAATCATACCCCCAACAATGCGTAGTTGGAAACCATACAAATTACTAACATTAATTGAGAATTTATGCGACAGATTGCAGCCTTCAAAAGCAAAAGCACCCCTGCGCCAAGGCGAACCAAAATCTGCGTTTTTATTTACCCAAAACCAAAAAAATAAAAGGAAAATAATTGAAATGCTGAAAGTTTATCATTAAACAAAGTTGAGAAATCTTTACTGCTACAGCCAAAAGTAATGAAAGAGAGATGCCACGTAATTAATTTGAGAGATTCGCACATCATCAGCGCGGTGTTTATGTTGGCATAAACACTTCATTTAAACACATGGCATGTGTATCATCAGCTTGCACGTATGTATGTATGAATAGCTGGTATGTGTCAGTGTGTGTGTTTATATATATTTGAGTCTGCCTTTTGAAAAATATCGAATTTCCCACAATAAATCACAGCGCACATTCGCGGAGCGCAGCCAGACGCGTAGCAGTGTTGACTGCCAGCCTTTGCCGCGCGCTTTTCTCTCACTTCTTCTCTGACACCAGCTTCAGTTTCGATTACAGAGTACAAAGGAAAAATAATATTATATGTGAATTCTTTTGGTTTGCAGTTTTTTTTCCTTTTATATACTTATGGTGCTTTTCTTCTATTTACAGAGTCACTCCAAACGACACAGCGCGGAGGCGCGCGGTTTGTACCACAGCAGCTAGGCACGACGCGCCTTGCCGCTTGGAAGGTCTACAAAGGCACAAACAAGTGTTTCGCAGCGCGCTGAAAGCAAAGAAAGCTAAAGAAATACGAGTCGCAGCCACAAAGTACCGCGTATGGGGAGCGCTGTGTAAGCAAATAAAGACGCAGTCAAAATATATACCAGAAGATTCTTTCACCAAACAACTGCAAAAAAAAAATATAATAATAAGCAAATAAATCGCATGCAGTACGGGTAAATGAAAGCGCAGCGCACGCTTAATTCACAGCTGGTTATTGCTGAATTTGATACTGTGGCGATTGCCAGCGCGTGAGTGTGCGTGCACTTGGTGTACTCGCGAAAATCGCCCTGCGTCGAGCGCGCGGCCCGTTAATCACGCGCAAACACATCAAATTGCAGTCAAGTAATTTGTACTTGAAAATCGCGCAAGTGAAATCCGTGAATTTGAATTCGTGCCTATCAGCCGGAAGATGTTGGGCCGGCGACGCGCGCATAGCGACCGCGAGTGTTGAGTTGGGAAAATAGTTAAACTTACCGCGCGGCACAGCAGCAGCAGCGCGCCTGCGGTTGTTCTGAAAGAAAAACAAATTTCTTCATGTTATGCTTTGTGATTATGACTGGCCGCTGCAACAACAAACACAACAATAACCACAACAACAACAAATATATTAGCGCGCTTATTACAACGAAGTAGAACAGACTACTAGCCGGCCATTAGACGCGGCGGCGGAAATTTAGTAGCAAACTCATTTTTTTTCGTTGGTTGGTTGGTGTTTTTCGTGCTCACTAATCGATCGAAAGCTAAGGCAAAATAAAAAACAAAAATCACAAAAAAGTAAAAAAGAAAAGAAATCATAATAAAAAGCATAGAAATTGTGAGAATTGAATTGGTAGCAGCGTATAATTGGCTAAAACGGCCGACTCGACCGGAAAATCAAGCAGCCACTGAGGCGTACAACAGCCCTAGCAGCAGCAGCAGTGTGAGTAGCGCTAGCTCCAGCACGATGTTGGCCGGCATAAGGAAGCGTTTGGCGCGCAAGTAAGTACCCTCTACAAAACACTCTCTCACACACACATACATATTATTTATACTATCTACATACATAGCTCTAGACATAATCAGATTTTATATACTTTTGGTGTTCATAATTACATTTGCTGCTCTGGGAAAACCATTAACTATCGAAATAAGAACCAAACAAAAAAATTAAAATTAAAGGAAATGAATTTGCGCAAACATTATAAATTCAGTTGCATTTAAATGGTGGCAAGTGCAGCGCTGTTTATATTATATATTCTTTTCGCAAAATTATGCAAAAAATAGATCTTCTAGCCGAAGATAGCTTAAATGAGATGTTGAATTTCAAAAGTCCTTTCGTATGGAATATACTTCGTAAAAATATACTCAAAAATTTGGAAAAAATCTTAAGTGAACTAATTTTTCATGAGAAATATTTTAAAAATGATTTATGTTCCACATATTAAATTTTCTATTTCAAAAAATAAGTTTAGGAGTTTTACAATTGAATTTAAGAGTAATAATTGCACAAAAAAATTTCGTTAAAACATCTGGCATCACTAAAAGTAAACATTTTGAGAGTTATTGCACTTTAGATCGCTACTTTCTATAATATAACAACAATATATTGCTGTTAGTGTCAACAATCCTATAATTACACACTTTTAAACGTAAAATTAAAGTAGTATTTGTTCGAAATATCTTACACAATTTTACAGTTCTATTTTTGAAATTTCTTTCTCACTTAGTCCTTCTGAAGCAAAGTACCGACGGGTTTCAATCTGCTTCAATAAGTTTCAAAGTCCATAAGTTTATCGCTGACCTTCATCTGGAATGTCACTATAAATTTTCAGACCATGTTGTGACCTCTTTTTCTTCATTTCCCACTTCCTTTCCTACAGATAGTTCTCTGTTAAAACTATTTAATCTATAGTTGAAAAGTGAGGTTGGTTCAAGGTTACCTCAGAACACAAATAGTCCTATTGTCTAAGCTGAGCTTAAATTGTAGTTGGAACCCAAATTTATATATAGTAATTCTCAAAAATTTTATCAACTCATTGTAACAACATGACATAACAATATAAGTTACTTGAGAGCCGGTCTCTATTTAATTTAATAATGGCGACATTATTATTTATTTGAAGTTATAATCGCTATCTCTCTATATTACAAATCCGTATTATGATAAGCTTTTGGTATCAAGTGATACCCCAACTGGTTCACTACCTTAATTATAGTCACTGCGATTTGGTGCTGAATTCAACATTCGTTCTAAACAGCTCGTCATATTTAGCTTCTTTGAAGTTGGTAATTTATTAATCAAAGGTCTTAACGAACCAAGATTTAAATCAATATTAGGATATTCTTCAGATGAAGCTAACCTTTTTGAACGGCATTCTCTGAACCTATTCCAAAGGCTATTTTTGCTTCTACATTATCCTGACCAGTCTAGTTTACAGTTAGTTCCTGTTTTTTTAAACGTTTCATGGAAGCTCAGTCTAATCATAAAAGCTTTATGTGCTCAAAAAATTATAAATAAGAACCCATAGATTTCAATATACATATGTAAATATACATTCCTAAAACCTTGAACTTTCTGGCCGTCTTGGAAAGGAATAAATCATTAGAAGTTCTTGATCTTGTTCCTTTTTCCGAAACGAAATCGGATTCATATTCGATGAAGGACTATGTACTCATCAGTATTTTTGAATATTATGTTTTACGAAATGATCTCAAATGCCGCTATAAAAATTACAAAAACAAAGCTTTTGTCCAACAAGCAAACAGTAAATATTTCACGGTACTGTATTTTCATAAATAAAATCTAAATTTAGAAACGAAACCCGGAAATACCTCAATAATCCTTTTAACCGTTCAAAATCCAAAAACCCTCAACGCTTCTGCACTAAATTCACCAAATGACATGAAATCAAGCGTACTCAAGCCAATTAGCATTTACTACATTTACAAATTTTACCGTTTCACGGTATTTTTGCGGAAAGCAATTAAAATTCAAATTAATGTAATTAAAGCATAACTGCAAAAGCAAATATGCGCAAAAACAAAGAAAGAAACACGATATATATGTATGTATTTGGTGTATGGAATATCACTATTGACTTTGGTAATACGATTATGCGATTGCAGGCGTGTCTACAAATAAAACAAAGCACAAAAAGGTACACATGTATGTATTTAAATGTATGTATTTTTGTAAGGGTATCATTAGCACGTGTCCTCACAGCAGTTCATGTTACCAAGCACAGATAGTCAGACATGTAGATTTGTATGAATTTATGCATATTTTATTTTATTGTATGTATGATATGAGTACATAACTGTAAACATTGCGTTCAAGTTTCACATAATAAATGTGTAGCGCTCACACCCAAAGAAGTGTATGTGATATGGAGATATAATAGTAGTTAAATAAATGTACTCATAAATATCCTTTAGAGCCTGTAGGGATCAGAGAAAGTATTTCAAAATTATTTGACATTTAAAAATAATTAAAATTTTTTAATTATAGTTTCTAAACAGTTAGCAACTCTTTCAAAAATATTTTTAACGGAAATCTATAAAAACCTTGAACGGGTTACTTTTATGTTCATAATGCATTTTAACAATTTAATTATATATAAAAATTTAAACAGGTGGCAACTCTCTTAAAAAATATTTTCGACATTAAACTAATTTTCAAACGTAAATTCCGAAATATGTTTATTTTTCATTTGCAATTCATTTTAATCTGAAAATTATTCAACAGGTGGCAACCCTATTCAAAAAAATTTCCATTTCATTGATAAGAGCTTTCTTAATATTTTTTCGCCTCGACAATTATTCTATATTTCTTCACAAATTTTCCACGTAATACTTTCTATCAGTTGGCAACCTTTTACGTTTTTCTAGACTGAAGAAGACTGCCTTCAGAAATAATTGAAAAATTATAAATATCAATATGATAATAAAAAGGCACAGGAAATAACGAACTTATAAAGTGGTTACAAACTAACTTGAATTGTAACTACTTCAATCATAGTTATTTCTGTAACTACTTTCAAGGTAATTTGTTTCGAAACTAGTTTAAAAATAAACAATTTAACTCGTCTAAAAATAATAAAAAAAACTTAAAAGTTCACAAATCCAATATTACAACTTAATTAAATTAAATTAGTGCGATAATACCAAATATTTAATTGAATTCCGTCCATATTACATTTCTCACGCCTAAATACATACTTAATTCAATTAACATCACTGCCCTACAGGGAACAATTAAATAGTGTGTACTATAAACATAAAAGTGCTGTTAGCTACCCGCTTATCACAGCGGTGAAAACCTATCACACATTTCATATTCCCTTAAAAACTATTTTAACCGTTATTTATACATATTTGTACCCAACAAATGTGCGCCAATAATGAAAATGTTTATTAGATTTGCATGACAAAAGGTAATTGAGTGGTTGGATGATGGAGAGGCTGGCGGGCGAAGCATAAAAAAACTAGGGAAACAGTGAGTACGAAAGTACCAGGCCACTATGTAGGCATCTATGTATATATGTACATATACATATATCAAAAAGAATTATTTATGTATGTGAAAATTTGCCTCATTTACTTATACTCATTTGTTACTTTTTTATTAGTTACTTTTCATTACACAAATTTCTGTTTCTGTTTCTGTTGTTGTAGTTCTTTTTGTTCTTGCGTTTCTTTTGGGTAGGTTAGGGTCACAAAATTATGAGTTGAGTGGGAAATTTATTGCTTCAGTGAATAAAATTAAACATTTCACCTGGGTCACGTATTCACAAATATATAAAAACGTGTAGAGTCATAATAAAACAAAACAAAAACGCAATAACAAAAAAAATTTACACGCAACCAGGGCGCACACATGTCATTGGCGTTATCAGTGGCACAAGCGTGAGTAAAAAGCGTAAATACCCTGCAGTGCAAATGAACTAGTGGTACTTTCAAACTAGTATGCACCGAGTCCAAAACGTCTTTCTTCCATACAATTTCTTCTATGTAGTCAGTTGTCCGATTTCTGTCAGAATAATACAGAATTTGTTCTAGTACTAAATAAACTTAAAGGCTTAGTAGTTTAGTTTTATAAGTGCTGAAAGCCTATTCTCAATATTCATCCAAAACTTTTCGTGAACTATGACTTTTATTGGAACGAATTAGGGGAATCTAACAGTTCTTCGTAAAACACTAAGCCTGACTATCTATACTAGGTATAAAGTGTATAATAATTTAAAATGTAAACAAATAACGGTTCTCCTCAATAATATAGTCTCTAATCAATTAAGCTATACAAATGGAAATAATCTAATCTTAGTCCAAACAATACAATATAAAGATCTTCTTCGTAACCAGTAAATATTAACTAATTGTTTAAAGAATGAACTAAAAAGTCCTGCCATATATGTATCTGTTTTGATCCGACAACATTCTTCGAGACACCAGTAAAAACGATATATGACTTCTTCAAATCTCAATATTCCATGCCAAAAGGTCTTTGAGACCTATCCGGTTAAAAATCCGGTCCCATTCCAATGACATTGAACCAACTCTCGTTGAAACGGGAATTTTATTGGTCCCTTTGGTATACAGGCGTCCGAATATGATATATGTATAAAACAACCAAAAAATTTAATATTTTTGGATTACTAAATGCACGGATGCTGTGAACGAATATGATAATTCCTGGTTAAGTTTACATCGGAAATAAGTTATCTATAGAAGGTAACTTTATAAAAATAACTTCAGAAAGTTATATTGAATATAATGTAATAATTAATCCATTTTTGTAGCTCTACATAGTATTAGGCACCAACTATAGGCTCTTTTGGTCAACATTTGCCGTTAGAATGATCTCAACTTTCTGTCAACCGATTTTTCCATAACATAGAGTGTATTTCGTACCCTTTATAAGCTAGCGTATTTATTCTTCCATTTCATCCGAACTTAGCTCTTCCTTTTACTATTCCTCTAACTATTTACTCTCAACTTCTATGTTTCACTGCGTGGTTACGATAGAGATCTATACTATTGTACATATGTATATGCATGTACCCATGTTTACAAAGTACTTGCGAACAGCGAAAAAGTCAAATAGTGTAAAACACACATAAATTTGATAGAGACCATTCCCGTGGCGGCGCTTGCAGCGATAAACCGCAAACATTTATTTTAAAATTTTCCCTTTTTTGTTTTTGAAGTTCACAGACAATTCAATTGCGCCGCGTTAACGCCTATTTACTTGCACTGACGCTTGGTGTACACACCTAGTTTTTTTAATTTGGTTTGGGATTTCATGCTCTTTTATTTATTTTATAAAAAAATTATTAAATAATATTTTTTTTTCTACTTTTCAGTTGAGCACTTTTTTCCCATATTCGCTGGGTAAAATTCAGTTAAATGCCTTACTAAACTTAAATAAATTTTTCTGTTGGTACTTATGTTTGTTGCCATGTACTTCTGTCACTGAGTGATTGACTGCCTTTCCCTATCACTCTAATGGGCGTTACTAAAAACTTTTTTTTTCTCACGTACTAGATTTTGTGGGAAACCTCTAGCTCTGAGTCATTAGTTAAGCGAAAGGCTTCGGTGTTTTATGGTAAAAATTTAAAAAAAATATTTTTTTTTTCGAACAATTCCAATAATTTCTGTTGTTGCTTTTAATGTTCTTTCTTTTCTGCATTTATCCAACACTTAACAATTATATCATTTGTCTTTCACTTCTTTATGCCACGAGCATTAACGTGTCTTCAGTTCATAATTTCTCGCCACTATTTGGCTCGACTTGTATTCGTTTACTAATTGCATTACGCTCCTTCCTTGAAGAATGCATAGCAGCATAGCGTGGCTTAATTTTTCATCTCCCGTTCGGTTTTTTATTTCCTGTCTTATTACTGGATTTCTATGGCCGGTCACTTGTGCAGCCATTTAGTCTGGCCATTGTCTTAAGACAATATGCGCTTTGTTTTGCCTTCACTTTGCTATTGACTCTTCTGTACTTCCCTGTGGTCATAAAAGTTCATTAAGCTCAACAGTTTTATGTGAATGCTTATGTAATATTAGTAATAATTATGCGCCATTAAAATGCGTTTAAGAACCATTAATTAGACTATTTAACAGCTCAAGAATTGTATTTAACTTTATTACCGTTGATTGGATGCTGCATTGTTTCATGTCTGCTTGTGGTCTCAAGTTGGTGCTATTAACTCTTTCAGTCACGCTTTTAGATTAAGAATATGTTGAATCTTTCGATTATTGTTTTGGCATTATCTACAGCTGAAATATCACTGAAAGTATGAAAAAAAAATCTACGTATGAAGGTTTTCGAGGTATGAGGTGGTTAGTGGCACTAACCACCGTGACTATTGATAGAAACAAAACAATTATGGGTTACTTATATTGTTTATTAAAATTAAATGATATAATGAAATTCTCCGGAAAGAAACTAAGGTAAATTTTCTTTTTTATGAATATCTGAAAAACAAGCTTTTCCCTTGCGTAGACAAAGAGGCACTTTGCATGTACTCCACTGCCATACAGCCGGTCTGTTTGAGTTTACAGTGTTAGACTTTGTAGATTTTAGGATTCCGAAGTACTAAGTTAGACAGAGGGATGTCATCATCGGAATTAAAGTTGTCATAATCAGTCATTTGAACTTCTCCAAACGAATCGCCTAACACCAGCGGATTTGGCTGATCTTCTGTATCCTCATCGCTACAAATACTTTCGCTATCTGAAGGAATATCTTCAAACAAGTATTTTTCGATTTGTCTATTATTTAGTTTGCTCGACATACTGAAATAAATATAAAAATGCATGAATACTTACATGCCTAAATCATATGTAGATTAAACCTATAAACCTGCAACAGTCACGGTGGTTAGTTTACTAACCACTATATTTTCGTCGTCAATACACATTGAAAATAAAAAATTAATGATAGTTTCATACACATACATATGAAATAGCATGTGATTGGCGTTGCAACCGTTTAGCCGGTTATAGCCGAATCGACGATAGTGCGCCATCTCTCTCTCTCCTTCGCAGTTCGGCGCCAGTTGGAGATCCCAAGTGTAACCAGGTCGCTCTCCACCTGGTCCCTCCAACGGAGTGGAGGCCTTCCCCTTCCTCGGCTTCCTCCGGCGGGTACTGCATCGAACACTTTCAGGGCTGGAGTGTTTTCGTCCATTCGGACAACATGACCTAGCCAGCGTAGCCGCTGTCTTTTTATTCGCTGAACTATGTCAATGTCGTCGTATACCTCGTACAGCTCATCGTTCCATCGTCTGCGGTATTCGCCGTTGCCAATGTTCTTAGGACCATAAATCTTGCGCAAAATTTTCCTCTCGAAAACTCCTAGTGTCGTCTCATCTGATGTTGACATCGTCCAAGCTTCTGCACCGTAGATCAGGACGGGGATGATAAGCGACTTGTAGAGCTTGATTTTGGTTCGTCGAGAGAGGACTTTACTGTTCAATTGCCTACTCAGTCCAAAGTAGCACCTGTTGGCAAGAGTTATTCTGCGCTGGATTTCGAGGCTGACATTGTTCGTGTTGTTGATGCTGGTTCCCAGGTAAACGAAATTATCTACGACCTCGAAGTTATGACTGTCAACAGTGACGTGGGAGCCAAGACGCGAATGCGCCGACTGTTTGCTTGATGACAGGAGATATTTCGTCTTGTCCTCATTCACCTCCAGACCCATTCGCTTCGCCTCCTTATCCATGCGGGAAAAAGCAGAACAAACGGCGCGGTTGTTGCTTCCAATATGAAATAGATATAGGAGAATAAGTTGAATACAAAACATTAAAGAAAAACGTTACTTACACACTTCACAGATATTTTTTATCAAACACAAGAAAAAATGTACTTTAGCGCAATTTTCAAATGAAAACAAATGAACTGTTATTCATCGAATATGCCGCTAACCGGTCGCACCTTGTCAAAAAAGGTACAAACATTCATGATAATTAACGCGATTGCCGATAGATGGCGTGGATTTTAATATAAAAAATCGGAAAGAGGTGGTTAGTGACACTAACCACCACGACTGAAAGAGTTAAAGAAAGGTGGCATAATTTTTATGCAGCAATTTATGTAAATCGGTTTTATTGGTGTTTTTAGTTTCTTAAATATCTGGCATTTATATGAATAATATAAATATTCTAAACAATTAATCCAATTGTAAGTGCCATTATTCTCCTACAAAGAAGAATCATAAAACAAATATAAAATGTTTTTCCTCAATTCTTAGTAATCTAAAAAATCACGGTTTTTTCTCTTGGGAGTAATTTTTAACTTGGACAAGACGTTTCCCAAGCAAATATCCAAAGCACTAAACCCTTGATTTTTTTCTTGGTCGAGGACGAAAAAGGGCAAGATTTCTTTGAAAAAAATGTTTAATGTTTCTATAAAACCTCGATACCATTTTCCAAGAATCATTATTTATTTTTACTGCTTGAACTTTCTTAAAATAAATCAGGAATGATCAAGACACTGATCTGTTCAATAATAAGGTTTCCATAGATTTTTATTAAAACCATAATAAAAATCCCAGACCAGATCTCATATATAACGCAGAATTGCTTTGCGAAAGTGATGTCAAAAGACCGAGGAAGGAAAATGCTAAGCAGGCAGGAAGGTCGTAGACTGATAAATATTTAAGGTATTTCTCCAATAGCCTTTTCACATACATAGGTGCTAATTGATCAATTAACTGGCCTCTGCTCGATTAAAAAGATGATTGAGATCGATTTACCGTACAAAATAAAAATCTACATTAATTTTGAATTGAATTTTATTCGACTTGAAAATGAAATGCAAATCTGCGACAAAGTCCCTATCTGTAATTATACTATTTACGTTATTTGTCGCTACACGACTGTAGACGTCGCTGCAAAATAAAGCAATCAGTTGATGAAACTTATCAACTTTTTATGAAAAGCAACAAAAAATGTATAACAGCTGATCAGTAGCCGACAGTGTGCAGGTTTCTCAATCAAAATTTTAATTGATCAATTAATTTGGCTCTTCACACAGGCTATAACAATGTTCAGATTTCAGAAGGGATTAAAGTATGTTTTCTGAGACAAAGTATTTAAGAGGGATGAGTCTCTTTTTGAGTAATAAGGCGATTTAGTATCGTTAATTTTTTTTTGGAAATCATCATCAGGCATAAAAGTACATTACTACTTGAATAAAAGAGGGGTTTTCAATTTTTCTTTTATACCTTTGGCGGGGATTAATATTTTGCCTTTAGCTTTTAAAAGAATTTTTGTACAAAATTTTTCAGATCACATATCATTGAAAAGAATTCATTCCTCCTAGCAACCAACTATATAACAATAATAGTGCAATTAAAAGAAATAACGCCATACAATTTGGCGGCCACAAACTGCTAAAATTAAACACCTAAAAACTTTATTCAAAAATAATTCAACAAACAAAAAAATGCAGTTCGTAATTACAGACCACAACAAATTGAAAAGCTGTTGCTGGTGAATGCAAATTAATTAATTTCAAAATAATATTTTTTTCATTTTTCGCAATACCTGTTAGTGTGAAGAAAAAAACTTAAATGCGGTGTGAAATAATAATTAATAACTCATATTCAATTTACATACACTACACATTGTAAGTGTATGGGTATACTCATAAAATGGCATACAACAAAAAACTTGTAGTAATCAGTACTAAGCAACCAGCTCAAAATTAAGTTTAAATATTCCAGTTGTTCACCAAAGTGAACGTACAAAGATGATCCTTTATTTGCATGTTTATATATTAAACATATGTACAAGTGTCTGCAATCTTGATTGATTTGTATATAGTATATGGATTTTTGCCTTCTCACTCAATATCATTTTAATACCTACCCATTTGTACATTATATTTGAATATGCACATATGTAAATAGTAGTCTGTTCAGTTGTGTGCCTTATTTGAAAGCATTTTAACTCGTTTTAATTGCGAATTACACATTAATTGCTAACTAAAAAGGGAAATCGCATGACTGCATTGAATCATAAACTGAATCGTAAAATTGCAAAATTTGTCGCCAACATGTCGCCACTTTTTTAGTTACTAGTGACTCGTTAGTTAATTATTTGTGGTCGATAGGTCTCCTCAACCGATAGCATCTCTGCTTATACTCAATTCTATGGAAGCATTCCTTTTACGAAGAGTCTTCAAAATATTTTTTTTTATTTCGGCAGAGATGATTTGTGTTGCCCCATATCGTACTATATGAATCAGTATGTATATAGAGACGCTGAAATAATAATAAACAAGCTAAATAGAGCTTTAATGCAAATGTAATAGTACCGTTACCAGTAAGAGAAAATATATTTTTTCAAAATTTCCTTTTTTTGTATACTGTAAATTTCATATTGTGAAATCCACAATTCGAAATTAAAGAACAGTTACTCAAGTTTATGGATTCTCATGACACACGCTTAATTTACGTCACTGAAAAATCGTCTTATTTCGTTAGATTTTTATAAAGTGTCTCAGTAATCTAACACTTGGAAGCTCTTCAATGGACTGCAGAAGCTAAAGTGCTTCAGTCTGAATCTTTTTTGAAGTGCCCATTTGCAAATAAATGTATTCTTCCTATAAGAACTCACCGTCACTGCAGAAGTATAGAGAAATTTCAGATAGCACTACGCGCTCTAACTGCACTGACTATTTTTTTACACTGACAGCTGACTGAAAGCCGATGATAATGCCTGGGACTCTCCGAGTGACTGTTTATTTAGGAATACAACTATTTTGTAGATCTATGAACAATTTTAATTTGTTAATGAATAATTTTTCGAAGAAAACTTTAATATATGCCAGCAATATTGTCATTCATCGTTAAATCATTCATAAAAGGGATTACTGTAATTCAGAGAGAATATCTGAGCATTCCATACAATTCAGGGCGAAAGTCTAAAGCCATCAAATTCTTTGTTATTGTTGTAGCGACAAAAATTATTACTGAAATAGTTTTGTGAAATGTTATCGAGTTGTCCTTGATCGGATAAAAATCGTGATCCGTTCCATTACATTGTCCCGACTGTCGTGGGAACTATTCATGCTTCTAATAAAATTATTAATATTAAAATAAAAAAAAAAAATAAAAATAAAATAATAAAAAAAAATATTTAATAAAAAAGTTATTAAAGAAAAATATTTAAAATATTTTTTAGTTATATAAAAAAATTATAGTGGCAACACTAAGCTATTTACTTATGGAGACTGAAAACATTTTACACCATTAACCCCTTGTTGACCAAACCAAGAATAAAAACAATTATCTAATAAGTTTTCACATACTTCCATTCGTAGTCATATATTATTAAGTAATAAAAACAACAAAAAAATGTAAAGGACATCTTAGTAAAAAAAGGATATGATACTTAGAAGTACCGTCGGGCTTGAGGAGCTCATATTTTTCATACATTAATGCCATGATACTCGGAGAAACAGTTCGTTTTTTCATTGAATAGCCGATCCTTAGTTCCGGAATTTTAGAATTATCATTTACATGCAAAAATCGTAAAATCAAATCAAATCTGTTTCGGGACATGGCTTTTGATACTACGGGGACTGCCAAATCTTCACTGATACTCCAATAATGACAATAACTTGGCAGCTGATGGTAGCCCATACAAAAGTTTATGCATATAAATGCCAATAGTTCACTTTTTTGTAGATTCAAAGTTTTATTTTTTTGTACCGCATATAAATTTGAATGAAATGTGATTCCATATCCTCAAAAAAAAACAGTTACTGTCCCTCTACAGAGTCAAATTGTGAAACCACGGTGCGTTTCTCAACTTTTTTCCATTTTCGAAACGGTTCTTCAAAAACTGGAAATTTTCCGGCAAAATATTTGTCCCTTCATTTTCTTCTTCCTGAATTTGATTTAGAACTTCAATCAAAAACTGATCTTCATCGTTCGGTGAAGTCATCACCTCTTCATCTTCATCTTCATCCTCACTCTCAATATCTGTATCTTGTGCATTAGCAATTGGAATTTCTTCCAAAATGGAAGCAATTTGATTTTCTGTCAAAAATCTGCCTTGAACTCCAGCCATTATATTATATTATCTGTATAAACCTGTATATATGTAAGGAAATCAGTCTTGTGTGTAAAAAGCAAGGGCCAACAGAGCCCGACGGAAAAATTCACGAATATTACAAAGAGTACTGTTATATGTGTGCTTTATTTTGTACTTTAAAGTACCGTTGATCTGCTTGCAGCAAGAAGTTCAGCGATTCTGTTTAAAACAGAAAAATTCGAAGTGGTACTGGAGAGTACCGTCAGACAACAAGGGGTTAAGCTATGAAAGTGTTGGAAATTCCTTTTGGCGCACATTTTGCAATTAAAATGCATTTTTGTGCTGATATGAGTGTACATATGTATATAAACTAGCAGATGTATATGTAACTTCATACATATGTATGTGTGTATTTAAAAGATATGTGCCACAACACATTTGGTATGCAATTACAACTTGACTAATTTGAGTTTTTAGTATCTTTTACTTTTTATTATGATTAAAAGGCGCACATACCCGTAGACATAGATATGTTGTATGTATATATGTATAGAGCCTTACATGCGCACATGTGCAATTAAATGCAAGTAAAAGTAAATAAAGAAAAAACATTTTGTAATGACTTTCAATTTCCAACCAAAATGAGCGCAATAACAACAAGTTTTATTACATACATACATTGGCATACAAACATCTCTATAAAAGCTACATTTTTTAATGCCTCTTCCGTTTTCGTGGCATTGAAAACCGCTTATTGGCAAATTAACCTTTAATTTTTATCAGCTGCTTAGTTCATTGGCGACACCAATTTACTTTACTCGGCAGCTTTTTCGATTTTTTGCCTCGATCTCATAAATATGGTTTAGTCACAACATACAGCATTTACAACGCGTTTAACTTGTATGTGGCTATCAGCGCGCATCAATATAACAACAACCACATACCTACATATATTTCGTTAAAAGCCACCTTTTGTTGTTGAAAATGTATTTAAATACAAAATAACTGATAAAATACCGCACGCAACACGCCTTTGCGGCTGTCACACACACAGACACATACATACATATGTGTATCGACTTTTGGCGCGGCTTTGACTCACAGCTGCCGCTAAACTGCCAGCCAACTTGTTTAATTTAGTCCAAATGAACATACAAACATACACACGCACCGTTTAAATTGTACTGACAATAGTTTGAGGCCTATTTGGGAACTTGTTTTCATTAATTAAGCATATTGACGTGCGTGCAAAGCGGCTATCAGCTGCTTTGAATGTATTTAAATAGCTTTGAACATTTTCTTCATTTCTTTTTGTTGTTGGTCTTTGTTGCTTTGCCACAACATTTTGCAAATTTATTCCATAGTAATTTTAATGCGGCCTATTAGGCTATCTTTGATTGTCATTAGTGGTATTTGCTTAAGTAGCATTTAATTTTAGGGAGGCTTATGTATGGATTTTGTTGTTGCTTTCTTTTTTTATTATTAAAATTATTGAATTTTTGGGAATTTTAATATTTTTATACTCTCGCAACAAAGTTGCTAGCAACAAAGTTGCTACGAGAGTATTATAGTTTTGTCCACATAACGGTTGGTTGTAAGTCCTAAAACTAAACGAGTTAGATATAGGGTTATATATATCAAAATGATCAGGATGACGAGAAAAGTTCAAATCCGGATGTCTGTCTGTCCGTCCGTCTGTCCGTCCGTCTGTCCGTCCGTCCGTGCAAGCTGTAACTTGAGTAAAAATTGAGATATCTTAATGAAACTTGGAACACGTGTTCCTTGGCACCATAAGAAGGTTAAGTTCGAAAATCAGCAAAATCGGACCATTGCCACGCCCACAAAATGGCGAAAACCAAAAACACGTAAAGTGTCATAACTAAGCCATAAATGAAGATATAAAAGTAAAATTTGGAATAAAGGATCGCGCTAGGAGGGGGCATATTTGGATGTAATTTTTTTGGGGAAGTGGGCGTGGCCCCGCCCCCTACTAAGTTTTTTGTATATATCTCGCAAACCAATAGAGCTATATAAACCGAACTTTCTGCAGTCGTTTTTTTTTAGCCATTTCCTTATACAGTCCAAAAATTACAGAAATCGGATAATAACCACGCCCCCCTCCCATACAAAGGTTAGGTTGAAAATTACTAAAAGTGGGTTAGCTCACTAACCAACAACGTCAGAAACACTAAATTTCACATAGAAAATGGCAGATAGAAGCTACACTCAGATTTTTTTACAAAATGGAAAATGGGCGTGGCGTCGCCCACTTATGGGTCAAAAACCATATCTCAGGAACTACTCGACCGATTTCAATGAAACTTGGTTTGTAATAGTTTCCTTACATCCCAATGATATGTTGTGAAAATAGGCCAAATCGCTTCACAACCACGCCTACGTCCTATATACCAGAACTTTAAACTTCGTTTACTTTACAATATATAAAGTAAGCACTAGCGAAGATATCGGTGCAGAACTTTGCACAAATACTACCTTTATAGTGTGGCAACCCCATTCTAAAAATCGCCGAAATCGGACCATAGGTTGTCAAGGCCCCATATATCGAACATGTTGAACTCAGCGCCTAAGGATAAATTTTAACCGAAAATATGGGTAAATTTCTCAGATATCTCAACTTAATTCAGAGGAAATTGTTTTTTTTCTAATAGTGTGTCTCTTTTCCAAAAATTATTAAAATCGGGTCATAACATCTCCATATACCTCATTGTAGGTTTTTCAAAATTATCTTCTCCTAGCTCCCATATACCTAATTATAGGCTTTTCAAAAATATGGTGAGCTTTATTCCGCATATATGTATTGGTTAATATGTGAGCTATCTTAGCAAAATTTAGTGAGGGTATCGTCTTGGATATAGTGTACCCTGCTGGTGAAAATGAATGAAATCGGTTCAGCAATTACCTCAGCCCTCATATACTATATATGCCGATTTTCGTTATTCTATTAAACTTTATGCCGAATATGTTGGTCAAATTGTGTTATATTAATAAAATTAAATTAATAAATTGCGAGAGTATAAAATGTTCGGTTACACCCGAACTTAGCCCTTCCTTACTTGTTAAACCTGGAATTGTTCAGTGACACCAATTTTTTCTACACAATTTCAATAGTTTCGACCTAAGTCGCAATATATTTCTTCAAAATTATATTTAATAACTACGATTATGTCTTTAAGCCTTCTTATAATAACTTATGAAAGAGTCTTACAAATTAGCAGCTGTTTATCTATACGTACAAATACCTGTGTCTCCCTTTCTTTAGACCAGTTTACAAAAACTATAAGTTAGGAACTCGAACTGGTCTAAAGATTAAAAGCTACCTCAAAATAAGTGACCATTTCGGAGAGCTCAAATTTATCTAATTATAAAAATGAATGCATTCACAATTTTTGGGATTACCAAATCAGAAACCGATTTCACATATATGCGGCGCCAAATAGTCTTATATTACCCCACTACTAGTTTCAATAAAACAACTCGAATAACGAATATTGCAATCTTTGTAAGCATTTTGATACAAAATATGTGCCTCTTTGAGAGCCATAAGAGTTTCTATTAACTGTAATCTGACCCCTTGGTTTCATTAAGATACCTTAGTTATTGTCTAGAATACGCGGATATAAATCTATCCTCTAAAGATCCAAGTAAATTGTTGGTTTTTAAGACTCTATTGATCAAAAATGTGTTAAGTGCGAGTAAAACACATATACATAGATATCCTATATCATACCTCTTGAGCATATGTTGGATTAGATGTTAGATGTTTTATCATAAAAATACAGAGAGGTTTAACTTCGGCTACCGAGGGTCAAACGATATTTGAACAAATCTCTAGTCCAGTATAGGGTCCACTCGTCTACAGGAGTCGTCTCCATGGTATATTAAATGATTTAAAGCCCCTTGTATCAAAAATATTTCATGGAAGTCTCCAATAGGATCAATGATTGTAAAGATTTCATTAATTTTGATCTGGAGCAAGGAAATAACTCTTAATTTAGTTTCTATCTATGGTTCCAATAATTTTTGATGTTTATGAGTTGGAACGTCAAGATCAATCTATTTAAACGGATCTCTCGGGAGAATGCTCGCTTATAAAGGTTCATGGCGTACAGTGTACCATTTAAAAGCTTTACAGAAAAAGACACTGAGGACCAGATCCCTAGAATTCTGGTGGTTGTAGTAGCATTTCGAAAGCTAATTCCTGATATTCTACCATCGTTTTCAAATAAGCTTTTTCAGAAATACATCGACAGCAGCGCCACCTATCGTAGGTAAAAAGTAACATTTCAAGCTGATTTAAAAATGTTTGAATTTTGAAAAACGTATTGAAATTTTGTCAATATTTTCGGATTATAGAAATTACCACAACGTTCCAAAACATGATTAATTGTTGTAAATTTCAAATATTTATTTAAAAAATGTTTGAAACTATCTACTTTTATTTTTTTATAACCTTTTATGTTCTTTGTAGAGCCCTGGAAATGCCTTCTCTTTTGAATGCTTTGTAGCCAACCAAGCCATTCATACAAATCCCCCACTATTAACCGAAATTTAAATAGTGAAAACATGAATACAACAATATTTATTTACTCGCTAACGACTAAATTTTTAAATCTCACCTAACCCATCCATTAAAAGTTTCAACGGAAACTTCAAAATGCCTGTGCATACTGTAAAACCGCATAACAATGAACTTTTTGCTGTTTGTTCTCACACATTTTTTACATAAATAAATAAATAATAGAATTGTAGATTTGCATTACTGTTGCATGTTTATTACCGGGTGCTTTTTTGCGACTCAATGCGCCGTAATGTGTGTTGTGGGCAAAATGTCAACCGAGTGACAACGATTTACCAAACTACAGCTGAAGGGCTTCCTGTCGACATCAAAGCAAAAAACAGGCGAAAAAAAAAACGAATAAAACATTAACAAAATATGACAAAAAATAAACTGTTGTGTTTGCGGCAAAAAACCTGTCGCTGCCGCTACGTGGCGACACTGACAGTGACAGACCAGCAGGCAGCAATCCCTCAAGTACCGCAAGCAAAAAAAAAACGCCAAGTTCCAAGCAACTTTAACTCCGCATTTATTTATCGTTGTGTTGTTGTTGTTGCTGGGGGCTTAGCCGGGCACAAAGTGTTAACATGACTTCCGTCGAAAAGCCGACAGGCGGCGGTGTCTTATGACCAAGCCGCTGTGATTCTTAAGAAACTGCAGACAAGTTGGAAAAAGACACCGACCAAAAACGACGGATTAAGACAATGTGTGGCACGTGTGTGTTATGGCGTAAATATGCGGGTTTGTGTACCTGCGAGCTTAAAGAATTATGTAAAACCACAAAAAGCATTTTTAAGCAAAGAATTATGCTAAGCTAAAAAGAAAAGCATTTAAATGCGCATACTTTACTGGATTTAACGCGGTTTAGCCAACTAAATTGTATAAACTCTTTAAGAATTACAAACACAAAGGGCTGACAACTTTCCAAATTTCAAAGCAAGCACACCCTTTTCAGAATTCTTGAGAATTTGTTTACATATTTGGCAGTTAATGTTGACGATTTGAAAATTTACACGACAAGGTGTCATGTAATTTGATGAATAATTTGTTTGTCGTATGAATACAGCTTGTTTTTTAAGCTTGTGGTCTTTTAAATTAATATATTTCTATGGAATATGTGGAGAATATTCGATTTCAGCTAAAAGGAACGATTTAGTTTTAATAAAGTATGCAGTCTGACAAAACGGATATTCAATTAACTGACACTAATTGAATGGAAATTTACTTCAATTATGGCGAAATCATTTAAATTCACCATCTAATTAATTATCTAGAATTTACACTAGAAATATTTTTAATATATTTATTTATGAAAAATACATTTTTTTATTTTGTATTATGAATTATCATTCCTTTATTTAGATTTCTACTAATTGCTTGGACAATTAACTGTGTAACTATTCTAAATAAAACCTGTGTAACTATTCTAAATCCAATTTGCTCTCGAAATTAGCTGAGATTCCAGGCAGTGTATATATTTTAAGGTTAAGTCTTCAAATAAATAGTTTTTAGAATGTATGCCTCTTCAAGATATGGTTTTCAATAACAGCAAGTTTCTTCTATTTTAAACATTTTTTCCATAATGCTTTTGAAGGGTCTGAGTGGAAGTTTTATGCACCGATTCAATTTCTTTCATGATACGTGTAGGACTTCATATCGTTCCTCGGTTGTAGTTGCTCTACAATTATTTGGCAACATCTTCCGATCTTATGAAGAAACATACTTGTCATGTTTCGAGGCGATTGACATTTTATTTGTCACTATAAACGATGTGTTTAGGCTTAGTCCCATATTTGTTGAGGAACAGTCTATGATATGGGTACTCTCAGTACTCACTCAATTATCCGTAAGCTCACTCTAACAATATTTTCCCCCGATGATCTTTTATTTGCAATCTCTTGCATTATTTATTCGTTCTCATTTGAAAACAGATATTTCCTCGATTAATATATTAAAAAAAAAAAAATGATACATAGCTACAGAAAAGACCACACCACTCTCATAGACTATCCTTTTTGAGATATTCAGAATTGAAATACAATATTTAGCTTCTTGTTGGAGATCTTCATTTGGAACAATAGCAGAATAACTTCAAAAAATAAGTAGCATATGTTTGTCGTCTAATGATCTCAAAATGTTTCTCACCAAAGACGTGCGCTTGCAATAGTAAACGAAGTATTGTTTCCTTCGAGGTCACAGTTCAGGCAATGATTGTTGAGTGACTCTGGAGTTTAGTCAGCAACCAAGTTAAAGGAAATTCGGAGTTGCTCGCTGATTGAACAACATAGCATTGTCTTGGAAATATCTTCAACTTTCAATTCATTATCTGGTAAACTTGTTTGTTGTTTCAACTACAGATCCCACGATAATCGGCTCAACGATATCGAATCCATGCGCACATAGAATTTTAAAATTAAATTGGGGAATTTTTTCTGCTGTTACAACAACACGATGAAGAAGAAGCTTGGAACCACTATATCTCAACAAATGATACAATTACGTCCTATATCAGAATTTGGTTAAAGAACATCCCAACTCAAATCGCCTGAATATTGTTATAGCATATGCTTCATTGAAATTCTGAAATAGTACGATCTTCTACTATTTACTATATGACTTCTCTAGAAGAGTACTCTCCTTGATTTACGATCTTTGGTTAATATTGCATAAAACAGTTTTTTGTTTCTAACTTGACCTATTAAGCTAGGAACACAGTGCAGTAGCGAGCAACATATCTATGGAACCAAACAAAAGATTTCCTAGCCCAAAGATATATGTTTTGTAATGTTTGCTGTAATTGTACCTATAAATCTGTCACTGTATTGATCTCCTCTATGTGCCCAGCTTTATGATATTTACTAACTATAAATGTTACTAAATGAGTCGTACTAGTAGATAGTATAGTACCGTTAATTAGTGCTCTACACCACATAAAGGGGCACTTAAATTCTATTTTATGTCTTGCCATCGTCGTTTGTTTGTCTATTTGTACGAGTATGCTTTGGCAATAAATACATCAAAGTATTTTGCGACGAACTTAATTAGAGTATGACGATGAAGCCAAATTAAGCCACATAACTTGCAGTTAATTACATAAAGTACACACTCCAGCACATACATTCATACATATTTAGTTAGTTAGTTACGATAGATATGTGTAAATTTGTTAGCACATGTGATTACTGTTGCACGCAGCCATTTAAATGCATTGAACCATGCAGTCGAATAGTGAGCGAATGTGTCTGTATGTAAGTATGTTTGCTGGCGTATGTGACGAAATGTATGGGTGAATGAATGCATGAATGAATGAGTAAATGCAATCAATCGAGACCGACGCGTACTTTCACTCGCCGTACAAATTACAGCCTTTCTAAATTTGACGAATGTCTGCAATGGAGATAAATAACGCAACAATGAAATGGAATACTTGAATACTTATATATGTATCTATAAATACTTATATATATATATTAATGCTTTGAAAAAAATGTACACAGGTGTCAGTCATACCCCTATTAAATATATACAAGTCTATATATCTTATACTCTTGCCCTATCGCCTGCATATCAAATTCCCACTGCAATAATTCAATGCAATCTCTACTTCGATCTGTGAGACGTAGGCGTCTAGCGTCTGAAACAAAAACTCGTATTTTAATTTATTGTTTTTTCAACTCTTACTCTAATATACTCATAGTACCCTCTCAACTACGAGTATTTGCTTAAACTTCAACTTTTTATTTCAATTAATCTGCATGTGTCCATTAATTTGATTTCTTTATTACTCAATTTAATACTTTGTGTTTTTTGTTGTGGTATCAAGCGAATTTAGTTTGTTATCAAGCGCACAGTCTAACTAAGTCACATTGTGCTTTAATATATCCAAATTAATGATGCGGTGTCAGCATTAGTTGTGAGTTTCCTTCTTAATTTGTGTGGGATTTCTTTGAATGTTTCGTTTTTCTGTGTAATAAATTAAATTTGTAGTAGCAATTTATCGCTTGAGATCATTTTATGGCGGATAATGAAAGCTTGGGGTCGGTAGTTTGGTGAATAAGTTCAGTAATAAGAATGACTTCATTATTGCTGTACAATTGTGGCGAATAAAAGCTGAGTTACAGTTAGAGTATGTAGGCTCTATCTTAAATTTAGATTCCCTTTACGAAAACTTATGCAATAAAGATAATCACGCCCAACGCTTGGCTTAATTCATTACACCTCAATATATAGTTAATAAACTACTTTATTTTTATATATTTCTTATTGTAAATATCGTAAAATATCACTAGACACACCTCTGACAATCTTAAAGCAAATGTTTGATAATAAATAAAAAAATAAAATGAAGCAATATTTCCTTAATTGAGTCAATTAGCAATTTCACATACATATATGCCGACCTAATTGACTATATTAATTAAAGTGTGCTTGTGAAGTAAGTCAATTAAATTTACATGTTAACTCAAACAATTACTATTTTAAGTTAAGTAGTTAATATTGAAAATATATGTATGAATAGAATTTGTGAGAATGGTATCTTAGAGAAATAATTAAGAACCTTGAAGCTATTTGAGAACATATCGCTCATTTACTTGAATAGTGTCACAACTCAAAAAACACGATTTTTGAGTTGAGTATGCAGAAATGTGCGCAATTTCAGCGTCCATATTGTATAAAAATTTCATTCCGATGCGTAGAAAAATAAACCGTGAAATAAGAATGTGCCGTTATTAAACTTGTATGTTGGATTATTTTTTAACTACAATAACGACACTTCTCAATTGTGCCAGAATTAGGCATGGATTTTTATCTGAAAGAGAGACATATTTTGTGTTACAACACATATAGTCATAGAGTGAATTTGGATTTCTTTTCAGAAAGGACGACATATTTTGTATTACAACGATATTGGTGAAAAGTAATTAAATTTTTCGTATTAATTTTTTTCAACAAAAACGACACATTTGACATATGTCGGCGAAATTGAATTATTTTTTCACAAATAACGACACAATTCAAAATGGGTCACGTTTTTTGCCTAAGAAAAAGCATTAGTACACTCTATTTGGTCCATTTTAGCTCAACATTGTATTTAATATATTACACGCCACTAGATTTGTCAATAAACAGTTGGAATTTTTCAATATTTGCTAAATAAGAGACATTTAAAAACTTTAAATCGCTCTCCTGAAAAATCGACTTTTTTGAATTGTGACACTATTCAAGTAAATGAGCGATATGTATTTAGTTATTATGCATGCTACAATTAAGATTCTCATATATCAATATATCATATTCTATAAGGAACAGTTTTAGAAATTAATAGTTATATACAGTAATCCCTGCTTAAGTGCCCTTCTTAACATGCAAGACTTTTGATACATTTAAGCTGGAAAGGCACTTAAATAAATCCCCTTAAGTGCCTGGAGGTACTTACCAAGCATTTTCTCAAATACTTCGATATAATATTTTTTTCTTTTGGAATGAAAGTCACATTTATTTGGTATTAATAACAAAAATAATTACTAGTAACAATAAATATAAAAGAAAAAACATAACAACACTATGTAGATGTTTTCCTTTTGACTTAGCGCATTCAATGTCAAAAATATTAAAAGGCACTTAAAAGAGGATTGGCAAACAATTTTGTATTTGTGGCCGAAATAATACATTTTGCAATTGTATTTGCAGGAAAAGCACTAAAACAACAAAAACAACGATGCCGCAGAATGTTGTCACTTAAGCGTCAATTCTAGATTTGTTCTAAAACGAGTCATATTTCCTGAAAACAAAACACGCTTACTTATTGATGAAGAACTCGCAAGTGGTTGTCGAGAAGATGGGGAAGCTGACTGACTACCTTGTATTTTACTTCGACAATTTTTCCTGTTTTTGTAGAGTGCCAATCGAACCGCGATGAAATCTTTAAAGAATCAGACCCTTAAGACGAACATAGTTCAAGTCATTCGCCGAAAACTGAAAAAAATACAAAACTCTTTTAATATATGTGACACTGTGAGGACGAAGAAGGCAGTCAAAAATATGAAATCATGTTCCATAATTCCTGAAAATGTTTGTTCTTTGGAACATAAAAACAAAACGAAGTCTTATTAATTTGCGATCAACAAAAATCACATTTTAATATTGACCCGATCAGTAGCAACACCTGCCCAAAAAACAGCAACTACAAAAACGACCAGACATTGGTGTGGGTTTAAAACTATATATTCTGTATCTAACAGGCATGTTCTGCAAATCGTTTTCGGGCATTATTTTCACATTTTCCATTTTCAAATCGTACCGTCATCGAACATCACCAAATCGTTTATTTTCTTTTGGGTTCGTCTTACACATTATAGAGTAATATATAGTTATAAATTAGTCGAGAACTAGTTCACTTCAGTGAAAGTTCAATGTACGACATATACACATACAAATACATTCATACAAATATATATCCAAAAGCATATAAAAAGTACCCTACATATCTAACTTATCGGGCGTTAAAGATAAACACATTCTTTTTCCTGTTGTTGTTGTTTTTTTTTTAATCGCAACATTATGCAACAGCAATCGAGCATAGTTAAGTACGTGCAAAATAGCACTTGATTGCTTATCGCCAACATGAAACGCTCCATTTACCATTTTAGTTGCAGTTGGTTAACAAGCGGGCATGTGAAACCGATTCATTGCTTTCAATTAGCGCAATTAGTACCGCTACATACCTGTATTTTTTCATATAAGTGTGGCTAAAAAAGTTAACTTTGTTGTTGTGAAAGCAAAGCATTTGCTATGCTACATTAAAACAGCCGCTTGAAAGGGATATTGGTTAATAGAAACGGGAAACCATTAGGCTGAAACTAATTAGTAGGGCTTATTGTTATGCTGGATTTATTTTTTTATTTCTCAGACATTTTTTTATTTTTAAATTATTTTTTTTTTTTTTTTTGCTTTACCATCCCATTCGCTAGGGCTGGCCACAGTTTAGTGCGATTACTCAATCAATTGTAGTCAAAACAGTGAGGAAAAAAATCTAAAAGTGGCGGCGCGTCAGCCCTTTTCAGTGGCGCCCACTCATTTGCAGCCTGGGCTAATTGAAAGTGTTAAGCGGAGCGTGATTGTCGTAGCGACGGCGGCGGCGGCGTGGCCAATCTATTACCATATGTGCGCGATTTTGCATTGAATTGAATAAATTAAACGCATTTACAATTGTGTTTTTGCTATTATTTCATATGTGCACGCATTTGTTGTGATTTTATGGTTTTACAACATTTGTTGTTGGCTTTTTTGTTCGCTCGCCTCGTTTTCTTCACGCTCGATTGGCGCTCATGTCCATTGCGAAACGATCGCGCTCATTACGTTCAATGAACTGCTAATGGCTGCGGAAGTTGAAGTTTGCTTTTTACCGAAACTTTTTTTGCTTCATTGTTGTTGTTTTTCTTTTTCAATTTTTTAAAGGTAATTTGTGGGTGTCCATAAGTCATTATGCGTATAGGCGCAAATTTATATTATTTATTTAATGTTTGTTGTTGTTTTTGCGTTTTTTTTTTCAGAGTCTGCGTTGAAGTGATTTAATGCCTAAATGGCTTTAAAAGCTTTGTCTGGTTTACTTTTTTGTTGTTCCCTTTTTTCATATTTTTTTTTTAGACTTTGCAAATCGCGGTTACTCATACGCCACTGACTCCAAAAATGAAAAATGAAATAAATGATTTTTGTTGTTGCTGTTTTTTTTTTTTGTAAAGTTGTGTGATGGAAACGGAAATGAGCTAAGTGGGTGTAACATAAGTTTTAACTTTAAAATCGCCATTTAAGCTGGTTTACCGGTTTAAATAAGTTTTTTTTTTGTTGTTTTCAAACAGCCGTACAACTTCATTAATTGGCACAATTATAGTTTTCAATTGCTTTTTGTTTGCATTTGGCGGTCGTTTGATAAAAGAACAATTTACTTATATGGGCATAGTTTAAAGGGCTGATCTCATGCATTTCACTTGGGCAGCTAACTTCGTCTGTCCTTTGTGATATAAATACCATACTCCTTCAAAAGTCGACAAAATGCTTTGAGCCTGCTATGAATTCATTGAGACGGTTAATAGCTATTCGAGCTGAATTAAATTCCACTGAGACTACTACTGCCGAAATATGTCAGCCTTAATATGACGAAACCTGGAAGCGAAGGAGAAATTAATTTGATGTTTCAATATCGCCTTCCTCCATACCACATTGGCAACTTGAATCAGACAGGATGTTCAGCATCACAGTCAAGTAAGCACTCCTACCATTGCGGAGAGCGGAACCTTGCTGAGGCCAAGTAGTTCAATGAACCTCCTACTATCCACACAGGGCCCAAAGGATCTCGCAGTCGCGCAGAAGCTGGTCTTTAAGCTGGTCTGCTACTGAACTAATGCGAGGTCCACAGATCCAGAAAGAGAACGCATGATGATATCAGGCCATTTCACTGGGGTTGCGGCTAGAGCGCCCTTACGTGCAAGCTCATGCGTCGTGCAGTTCCCAGCGATTCCGCTTTGACTCGGCTGGGTGCCGAGCCTAATATTAAATTAGTCTGATGCTATTGATGGTGAGGTCAGATACTTCACTAGTTGTGTGCGCACAATCAACAAGTCCAAAGCTTGTATTGCCGCTCTGCTGTCAGAGTGAATGCACAACTCCCTGAAGGAATTAGCATTTCGAAGCATTTTCGGCGCCTACTTTTGTTTGAAACTCACTGCAGTGATCCGGTAACCTAAAACTGTCATGGACGGCCAGCTCCTTACAGAAGTCTCATCCACCAACCACTCCCTCTGAACATCTAATCATCGGTGAAAAAGTTCGCTGCGCCAACGGCTTCATCCTGTCCACATATTTCACGTAGGTGTGTCAACAATGAAGGAACCACAAGTAGTCAGGATAGTGTATCCGAGGATTTCGGAATGTCCCTCTTTAAAACCATTCATATAAACAGCTTCTCTGAATCTCGGAGCCACTTTCACAGCATTACCTCTACCGGCAATATTAATGGGGGCTATATGCAGAATGACGTTGAATGCCAATGAGATATATGAAAATATAAGTAATGATCTGTTTGATCCACAGGATGCAGATATTTTCGTGATTTTTAAAACATTTTTTTAACCACGCCTATATGGTGAACTTCTATATCATATATATCAAATTTTCTCTAATATCATATATATTTATATATCGTAAATAACAAATTCATCTCTTTTCATCTTCGGCTCTTCGATAATAATAGCAACTGATTCATCTAACAATCTGACGCTGCCAATCGATGCATAAAATCATCGGCTACATTTTCATTGTCATTTAATTATATCTTTTATTCAGCATTTTTCAAGCTGTCAACTGTAATTTGCACACACTGACGACGGCCTGTTGCATGCCACCGCAAGTCAAGTCACACTCACATACTTAAATTGTCATGCAATGCAAATCTAATGCGTCGACTAACAACAACACTTCCACAGGCAGAATGACTCACGCACGCATTTGTTGTTGTTGTTGTTTGTGTTTTTGTATATGTCGACTGCATAAATTTCTAACAACTAGCAAGTGAATAGCAGCGCGAAGCAATATGCCTCACCACTTAGCACCTAAGCCGCACGGCTCATAGCAGACACCTCCTAACCTCCTAGCGAGCTCGCTGTGCTTGCATAGTAGTCAGTGCAAGCGACCGTCATCAGCAGCGGTGGCAATTGAATTGCAAAGTGCAAAAGAGCAGCGACATTGGCGGCCTGTTTCTTCTTCTTGATTATTGTTATAGTTTCTTTGTGGCGCAAGTGCCGACGCGCTGCCTATGCCGTCGCTGCTGCTCGCCTTTTCGTCGCGTGTTGTGTTGACGTGTGCGGCAGCTATGCGTAATTTCTGTTGCTGCTTTTAGCTTTCAATTGACGCTTTCTTAACATTTAACTTGCACTTGTTGTTGCTGCTGTTGTTGTTTTAGCTGCCTTATTCATTTATTCCGCGTGCTTGTGATTTTTATGCTAATTTGTGGCGCGCGCACAATAAACCATAGTAAATTACAATTACGTAAAAGCGCATGTGTATATATGTGTGTGTGCGGTTGCCTCGTTTTAATGCAAAAATAAATTGATTAGTAAGTCAGGCCACAATTTGCGGTCTTCTACTCGCTGTCATACATTTGTATGTGTGAGCTCATGGCTTACAGCGCAAAGTTCATTGATTTCCCGTCTGTAACTTTAGCACTTTCAATTTGCAATCATTTTAGTTGAGGTTATATCTTTTATGCAAATGCGTTCATTACTCATTGTTGGCGCGTTTAATCGAATCACTTAACTAAATACACTCATACACACACATACACTCGTGATTACAACGCTGTAAAGTTGCCACCAATGAAATTAACATAATAAATGCTAAATTAATTAAGTAAATTATGATATGAAGTCCAACACGCAAAGTTCATTTATCTTTAGCAGTGCATTTATTGTTGTTAGTGTAATTGGTGTCAACAGTCATTATACAGCAAACAATTATATTGTTGAGTAAGCACGATTTGACGGTCTTAAGTACATAAATTACAAGTTTACTTAGAATATACAAGGTGGACCGAACGTTCTCTTACATATGAATGAGAGTTCGAGATAGGTAGGGTTAGGTCCATATTGAAACACTTTGTTTATACTGCCAATTTTTTCCAACCAAAATAATTATTAATATTACTTCTATGGAGATTAAATAACTTATGTCAGGATCAAATGATCATAAAGGATCATAATTTCCAACCAGAAGAGGAAAAAGCTGCGTTACCGCTATGAAACTTATTTTTCTTCTTCCTTAGCGCTACAAGTCCTCGTTGGACCATTGCTTCTGTCGTTCATATATATTATTAGTCTAGAACTTACCGTTCCAGACAGGTCTGGGTCGCCGAAATAACAGCTCTTAGTCTGATCCAAACGGGCTGTTGTATGTATCGTTGGTATCGGTTATTATTACGTGGCTGTTGTTGTGGTTTCGTGACATTAGTTTCGTGTAGGAGGTCTTATGGTTTTTCATGTGATCCATAATTTTGAAAATAACAAAAGCCTTTAGATTAGAGCTCTTGGTATTCGACTAATCGACTAACCGAATAGGGCATTATTCGAATAATAATATTCGGTTTGCACTATTCGGATAGTCGTAAGCTGTCGACTATTCGATTGACCGCTCATTTCCGACTATTCGGTTAACCATTCGTTGTCGACTATTCGAACAGTGAAAGTTCATTAAATTTCTATGTTTATTGAAAAATATGAGACTCATGAAAAATGCGCACAATTGTATAATCGAATAATCGGTTTTCGGGTTAATCGAATAATTTTAAAAGCCCTACTTTAGATATATTTTCACTGAATTTGGTTCTTTACAATGAATTTGGAATATTTCGTTAATAAAATGTTATAAAAAATGAAAAAATAATATATTTTTGCTTCATCTTTCATTATTTTATCGAGCCTTCCGTGCGATGATGATGGTGAATGTCCGAGGATTAGAATTTTGCCATTCAAATAGCCTTACCATAAAATTAAGCCAAGTGATGTCAAAGATGCAGATCTGGTCATCAAATTAATATCATTCATTTTTTTACATCAGACGTCTAGACGCATCCAAACGTCCCTTGTTGATCACATAATACCGTCTCATGAGACTTTGAATATATTTCTGGTGTAATCGTAAAACAATTGGCTTGGTTAGTCGATCGAAAAGATTCTCTTGTATTAATTGATGATTACAGAGCATTTTCAACCAATACAAACGGTTAGTTACGGTTAAAAGTTTACATACCAAATCAAGAGAAGTATACGGTTAAAAGTTTACATACCAAATCAAGAGAAGTATACATACTTATATAGAAGTCATCTTTCATACAAATAATAAGAATTTTAAAATCACTTATACTATTCGAAGACCCTTTATATAATATATATTCGAAACCTAATATTCCGAAAAGATTACTCAGCTATGACAGCATAGTCCCATTATATTACTTTGTATAGTGATTTGGAAGATCAGATCACATAGTGATCCCTGAGGACTACTATCATTTTTTTTTTTTCATATAAAAAGTCGGTTCACAAGATTGATTTTCCAATTTGGTGACAATAATTTCGTATCAATTAGTTTAATAATACGTATCTGTATTTTTGATCGGAAAATAGTTAATCTTTCAAAGAGCTTAATATGGCAGTAATAGCTCATGAACATGCATTGTGTGGATTATCATAATCTTCTCACTTCACTACTTCAAGCGGTCATAGTACTGACGAACATTGTTCTTTCTGCAAAAATAAATTGTACTGTAATTTTTCTATTCCGTTATAAACATTCCAGACTGATATTTATAAATCATAAAATAATCTAAAATACGCACTTAAGTCACCTGTTAAGGGCTAAATGGACTGCAATTAGGAAACTCAAACAACCAACACTTACCTACAACAACATGTGATACATAAAATTCCAGCATTTCGACAGCAACTGCCACACATCTCAATAGTCAATGCCTGTATTCACAAGTAGATTGAGGCAATAATCTAGTAACCTCATAACAAACAACACATTAACGCGTAAAATAACAAAAACAAACAGCAAACACCAAACAACAACTTGTAAGTGCAACAATATGAACAAAGCGAGTGGCTTAGCAGCCATTTATTGCCACACAACAACCGGCTAACTGTTTCTGGCTCCAAACTGTGATCACTATTTTTTACGAGCGCAAACACGTCTATTGACTGACTGAATGAAGCACCGAAGCACAAAGCTAACATTCACGAGCAGCTGCAAGCTGCAAGTCGTAGAGGCTGAAGGTTTACCGGAAAGTTGTAAAATAAAAACACCAGAAACACACAAAAACAACACAAATATGCAAAGTAAATAGTGAACAGTGAACAGTTATTTTTTAATATTTTCCAATATATTTTTTCCCGCAACTAAATGCCCACTTACTGTCGACTTGTGCAGCGAGTGCAGCGTTACAAAAGTCAAATAACAGCGGTTGGTAACACTCACATGTGTGTACGAGTAAATAAATGTTGTGGCATGTAGCAAGTTACCGTTTTGCGGTGCAAAAAAGTTATTTGACGAGAAAAAAACACAAAAACTTATTTACAAACGTAGGTATGGACGAGGGTTATCATTGAAGTCCATGGATTTATTCATCCCTGGTTAGAACAGGACCCTAAAAATTCTCCTTGTTCAATCTGAAGACTACTATAAACATAGCACAGCACTCAATCTTCAACAAATCTTCATAAATATCCAAAGAAGATGGATAAAGCGTCGAGTTATCTCAATAATAGCAAAGATTCGACCCTTTCAAATGAAAAAACATATTCATTCGAGGAATGGTCCGGTGAGAAATCGTAAAAGATTCAAATCAATACGAAGAAACCAAGAAAGCAACTTATTTGCAATCGGTCTTCGAGTTCCCTCCAATCACGTGCACAGTGAAAGTGCTTGATCCCATCGGTATGTCCGAATTAGAAGAGGGTTTCTCGAACTAATTAGATTGCGTCATCAATAACTCTCTTTTCTGGTATTGCTTCCATTCCAATCGTATTTGATTTCCAAACATATCAGGTAATTACGCAGCCTTCTTGGGCCAACCGAATTTGGGTTCTTAGATCTAGTGTGTCTAATCAGCAAGTCTCTTTTCTGATCTACATTGTATTACAATAGTGTTTGATTTCCGGAAAATCCAAGTTTAGACGCTAGCTTCTTGGGATAACCGAATTAGAGTTTTCAGATTTTTCGTTAAAAGTTAATTTCTAAACTTGCATTGTCTATTTGGTGACTCTATTTTGATATATTGATAATGCTGTGGTATTCAATCTTATATGCCCTAGACCATTTTCCTACTTGTATAGGATTTGGAACCCTAACCTTTTCGAATAGATCCCTCGTGTGACCATAATAAAGCTGGATTATTCCAGTATCAACTCTCGTTTATTTGAGTCGTCTGTAAAGAGAGTTCCTTCACATTTTCTCTTTTCCTTCTTACTTTAGAATTACTAAGCTTTTATAGATCATTGTGATCAGATTCAGATTTTAACCTATTTTCTGTTTTGAAAACGTAACTCCCAGTTTTGTGGTGAGGAATCAAGTCCAATGAGGTACCCATCCCAGACATTTTACATATTTATAGGTTAAAAACATTGGGAAATATATGTAGAGCTCGTTGAGAATACCTTAACGAAAAAAAATATTTCTTACAACAAAAATAATAATTTTGTCCAAAGCTCTGCTGAGTACATATCAAACTACCCTCGTACATTCACATTTTTCCATGTCCATGCGGCACTTATCCCCAAATACATGCATTGTATGGTGATTATTTGAGTGTTTGGACAATTGCTCGCTTTTGATTTGCGATTTCCAAGTAGAAAAAATGCAAAGCAGCCAGCAAAAATCAATAAACAAGACTTTGCTGCACAGCACAGTTAAAATATTTATATTTGTTGTTGTTGTTGCAAGGCAAAATCTCAGTCGACATGGCCAACAGTGCAGCGCCTAGTGAGCATTAAGTTTCCAATCTCAAATTGGCCCACTCACGTGACGTACGCTCCGTCCGGCGTACGTGAATTGCGGATGCAAAAACAAAAAAAAAATATTCAAAATTGTTGCAGCTTGTGGCAGCCTCCATGCGTTGTATGTGTGTGCCATTTAAGCCTTTATTGCTGCCAGCAACTAAGTTTGTTGTTGTTAACAACAATGTCTTGTCTGCATACCATTGGCCGGCACTGTGTTAAAGCTGTGTGCCGCTGTGCAGTTAACTCGTAAATTCAATTAACAATTACCAAACTTCACCTCGATTGTGATTTAATTAACTCGTTGTTTTATATAGTTAACCCGGTTGTTGTTGTTGTGCTTCCATTACTTTGACTGTGGTTTTCACATTTGCCTTTTGGTACTTAACGGGTTGTGCTTTCTTGCCACAGTTCATTGCATTTTACTCTCAGTGAACTTGGAAGTTAAGGGTTAATTGATGGTATGTGATAGTGGTAGGCTTGAAGGTAGGAATTGAAATATTTGGGCAACTAATTTGATTTCAATAATATTGAGGAGGTCCTTATATATGGCATATATGATTTAAGCATAGCTTAATAATAATATCGGTGATATTAGTCCAAAAAAAGTATTATATTTCTCAATATTGAGGATGCTCTATTAGTCTCCTAAATCTCCCTATTCTCAGAACACCTATTTGTTTGAAACTAAATATGATTTTGCCAGTTATTTAATAAAACAAAAAACATTCGATGGCATTTATGTATGGAACTCAATTTCTTTTGGACACCACCGGCATGCTTGTAGAAGTCCGGACGCTGAACTCAATTTTCGACGGTTTTCAAGCATAAATCGGCCGATACCGATGCAATTTCACGTTCGATATTCGTGGCGCTGACTTGTTGGCATAGACCACAAACTTAACATAGCCTCACAGGAAATAGTCTAACGGGCCATTTCGTAAGATAACACGTCCACCAAACCTGGTTTTCAATAAATCGCTGTGTGGCTTGTGGCGCCGTTCTGTTGGAACCACATGTTGTCCAAGTCCATATCATCCAATTCGAGCCAAAAATATTTGGTTATCATTAACGTGTAGGTCTTGATCATCACTGAAGAAGTACGACCCAATGACTACGACGGTCCATAAACTGCAACAAACCATAATTTTTGTCGGGATGCAATGGGGAGTCATGAAGTACGTGTAGAGCAGTGGTCGGCACGAGAGGAATTGTGACTGTATAGGTGAGCACGAAATAATGAATACCCAGTGAGAACTCTGTAGCCTAACATTTTAAGAATGTTCTTAATTTTTTCATAAAACATGAATTTTTGTGCTCATTTATTCATTTCAGTTATTTTATTATTTAAACAAATATATTAGAACACAAAAGCATTAACTTTTCTGTCTTTAAATAGCTTAAAACCATAAATATAATACATTACATAAAACGACATTCATAAAAGTAGGCATTTCGCGCAGGGCACTTATGCAAAGTGCCATAGCCATGCGCGATGTTTACTCGTTGCTGGTTCGACAACGACTGAATGATAGAGCGTAAGCGTACGTGTGACTTGAGTCGGCACAATTGTGGTATGGAGTGCCGACCACTGGTGTAGAGCTTGGAGAGCCATACAGCCAGAAATGAACCTATGCTATGTAGAACGCTCTTAAAGTTGAGACCACTGATTCCGAATTTCGATAGTAAGTTTTCTTTCATTGTTGGATCGTATATCTATACTTGATGAATGGCAGATATATTAAAAAAATATGGCGTAGTTTACTGCGCCTATCGGTCTACTTTTGTAGCGTCCCCATTGAATGTAACTTAAATATTTCTTTGATTTGCGATTTTTTTAAACAAAATAGCCTTTTTATAGCCAGCTGAAGTATTTAAAGTCTCATTAAAGAATAACTGAAATGAAAGTTCACATTTTTGCAGTTTAATTATGCCACGCTTGGTGTTTACCGACAATTACGAAAGCAAATCACTTCGAAAGATTCACACGCTGCAGTTTCACTTTCACCAGCAGACAATTAACCGTTGTTTAGGTGATGAAATACATTTGCATAGCTGCGCCGAAACGCTGGGAAGATTAGAAACAGAAAGTTTAAATGCACACGAGTACTTATGGGTGTGTGAGGTAGTACGAAAATGTAATTGAGACAAATAAAGAGAAGCATTAGTTCAATTAGGGGTAGTAGTGGACCATATTGCAGTAGTAAAGGGACAAATGAGAGGAGTAAACTAGTTTTTATATGGTTTTTAGAGTCAATAGATAGGTTTTATTTGCTCAAAATGAAAGAATTACAATAAAAATATATTTAAAAAATCATCATTTTCCACTTTGACATTACTTTTGGACCACTTTTGGACTAGTTTGGAAACTAGTTTGTCGTAGATCACTTTTAAACATATTAAACTCTTTTCATACAATTTTTTTACACACAACCCTACTCATTTATACAACTACACACACTTGATATTGTCTACCACTAAAAACAAAGGGCCGCACTTTTCATTCATTAAAATTTTCTTAAGCGTTTTTTTTCCTGCCAGCGGATTTGAGTAAATATTACTATTTATATACCAACCCACATATGTTTGTATTTTTTTTTTTGTTTTTGTTGTTTTTCCATTACTTTTCATTTATCTTGGCATCTTTGCCATAATTGCGTTGGCGATCCAGTCCGCATAAATCCGAAGCTCTTGTAGCATGTAGGAAAATCGAAAAGCTAAGAAACAAAATTAAAAGATAAAAAAAAATAAAATAAAACAAAAAGTGCATTTACAAATACAAATAAATTATTTACTTTACGACTTGTTTTGATTTTGAAGTTTTTTTATATTTTGTTCCTACCAAAACCAACAAACACTAAAATTGACTGACAGACAGTCGGTCTGAGAAAAGCACATACATATAAACCAGCGGATGGACGCACAGTCATTAATACAAACATTCATACATACATACATATATATGCGTATAACAGTCAGTTTTTTTTTTTTGTTTTTCGCTAAGCAGCTATTTGACTGTCGCACTACAAGCCACCGCTGCCACTGCCACTTTGTTGTCTTGAGCCACACTATGTTGCATTCAGCAACTTACTTGCTATGCATATGGCCGAGCAGAGCAACAAATATACGTTTATTTGTGAATCTGTTAGCCGCAGGCAGCCTCAGCAATGCAATGCACTCGAAGAACAGCCAACATCATTCATTCGTTCCGAAGCCAAGCCAGACTTAATGGCTGCTTGACTGACTGCAATGTGGCTGCCGCTTTGGCACAAATGGGACTTGCATGTGTGCTTAATATTTAAACATGTGTGTGTATAAATATATGCTTCTACAAAGACTTGCAGTTTACTTAAACATATTGATTTGGTTGTACAGTGTTGTTGGAAATAAATGCAACCAAGGAATTTTAACTGGAAAAATAACTTGTTTTGGAATTTAGAACGAAAAAAATAAATAAAATTTTTTGGGAATTAAGTCACAAATGAAACTTAAAGTTCCTAAAAATAGTCATTAAAAACTGGTATAAATATAAAATTATACCAGTTATTGAAATATTGGTATCCATGCAAAGAAATTAAGCCGCAAGTGAAACTTTTAGTTTCTAAAAGTAGAGTAATTAAAATCTGGTATAAATATAAAATTATACCAGTTAGAATGGTATGAGTTATTGCTGAAAAAAATTTAGACGCAATTGAAACTTATTGTTCCTAAATGTAGAGTAATTAAAAACTGGTATAAATAAAAAATTATACCAGTTTAAGAAGTATGGGTATCCAATGAAAGAAAATTTTGTAACGTTAATTATGAAAAATCCGACTGTACAATAAAAGATCTACACTTTATCCATTGAATTGAAAATTTTGTCCCCACCACTGTCCTCAACGCTGCCATATTTATAAATACATGTCACTAACATATAGTTAGTTAATATTGGCCCGACTACTTGTCTAAGCAAACGAAAAGCAACAGATAGCTGCAGCCAGCAGACACATTGCGAATGCAAACCTCATACTTGCCATTGTTGTTGTTATTGTTATTATACTCACATATACATATGTACATTTTATTGTCGCCGTCATCTTTCAGCGCATAAGTCAACACTTCACCGAAAAGCTTATGAATGAAATTTTTCACTTCGCACAAAATCGATTGACAGACAGAAAACAGGGAAAACAAGTTTCAACTTTGTTGTTATTGTCATTGTTGTTGGTGGTGTTGAAAAATGAAGAAAAAGCTGCGAGTTAATCGCTAAAGAATACAACAAAAGCAAAAACAAAAACTAAACCAAAATGAGGCAATACACGCGAAGCCAAGAGACTGTAGGCGGCGAGTGTTGTTGTTGAAATTGCACGAAAAAACAAAAACAATAAAATAAATTAAAATAAAATAAAAACTTTCTTGTCTGTATGTATATATTAAATTACTATTTGAGAACCTTTTTTGTTGTAAACATTAAGCATCTTAAATCGTTTTGCAAAACTATCGATTTCTGCGCTTTGTTTATTTGATTACTTCTAACTTAGGTATTACGACATCCATATTTGGCACTCCCAACTGTTTAACATATTTAATTTCATTTTATACAAACTTGGTTATGCAAAGATTAATTTAGAATTTACTCTTTCATCTAGCGACGATTGGCTATTAATTTCTGGGCATCAGCATTAGCTCATTCGCGATTTTTATGCTTCTTTCTTGTTGTTTTTCTTTTCAAGGACAGCTTCATTGTATTGGCTATTGTTTTATGAAATATTCGCCAAATAAATTTACATACATACTCTGAGGTCTAAAAATTATGGCAATTTTTTTAACCAAACAATAACTATTTTTTTTAGGATCAGGAAATAGTCCAGCCTCACTACCACTAATTAAGTTCGCTCTCCTCTTTCGTACTCATATTGATCACTAATATAGCGACTCAGAGAACTAATGTACTTTCGATACATAACTTATTAACTCGATTCGGTAGCTTTATTCTTCCTAAAACTTCTAAACATATGATATGAGCCGAGCTTAAACTTAGCAAAAGCATCAAGCTGTCATCATGCCACCTAATGATGATCGAATTTTATGCCTACCACGACAAGTTTTTAATGCAGTGTCGTCAATATAACTTCCGGTTTTTAATGCAGTGTCCAGATTAGTTCCGCTATTCGAAATGATATAGAAAGCTACAGCAGATCATATATGTAAATTCTTACTTCTCTGAAGCCCGATTGATCAGGTATAGAATTTTCATCTCTTGTAAAAGGCTTTCGTTCCAGCTTGCTTAATATACCTTCTAGTTTTAGTTAAAGAATAATAGAGTCCTTCGGAATTAATGGGTATAACTATTATCTCACTTTAATTTTTAAATGTTCCATGTAATATATGTGGTTTCGTCACGTCAGTTCTATGAAATCTTTCTACAAACCTTTGTCAGAATTCTTTACTCACATTCTTTACAAATCCATTTCATATATTAGTACGATCCCCCAATTCATTTATAGTTCGTTTCTTCTGAAGTGTGTGATGTAAAAGCTTCTGTGAAACAGATATTCTAAAACTTAGGAACTATTCACCTTTAAACAGGTCCACAACCGGTCGGAACTCATAGAACTACCCAGCACAGATTTCTAGACTCTTTCATAAATTATTTGAGGTTCTATGATCCAGTGGGATATACAGGCCCAGGCTCAGCTCAAATTTCTAGACTCTTTCAAAATTATTTGAGGTTCTGTGATCCAGTGGGAGATACAGAAAATTTTGATAAGGTAAAATTTAGATCTGAGGAAATATTTTTGTATGCTAGTTTTCCTTTCGATGTTATCTTGCAACAACCTCAACTATTGTTGAGATGGTGCAAAATTAAAAATTGTTTATTTTTTTATTTTCATCTCCCACGGATGACTTAATCTCCAAATTTGCGGCATGAATCGGAGTTCATTGTTTTTCCATTCTTTCAAATCTGATCTGATATCATTTGGAACTAGTTTGTTGATGAGAAATAGATATCTAGGTAAATAAGTAAAAGACTGGAAAAACTTGGTTTTTCTGCTATCTCCTTTTGGACTTTTGGAAAGACCGTTCTCGACATAAATATGTAATCTTATTAGAGTTAACTTTATTATTTAATAGTGTATAGAATCACATCAATACACATTCTGATCTAGTAAAAGTACTTGGTCTCCTTAAAATCAGAAAGCGGGTGAGTTGGAAATGTTTCAACTTTCTATTTAGTTTACAAAAGCTTTTCCAAAATTTCAATTAATTCTTTCATTCTTTTTTTTAAAGCTCCAATTAAATTATTTACATCATAATGCATTGTTCAATTAACCAACAAAAACTCTCTAATGAACACTAAACCACACAAATTATTTATGTCACAAAAATATAGACCATGAAACCACACAGCAACACTAAAAGCTGCTGCTCTCTAACTAGAGATTAGCAGTAATTTTCAACTTGTCCCAAATTTGTCAAGGCTACAAAAACCATATTGCCTCGGTTCTTACCGTACAACAACAAGAACAACATTTACATACTTGACTACACCAATTAACCCATTTACCTTTTTTCTTTTGACAATAACAAATAATCGATAATTTGTTAATCCACTCGCCGCGCTCCACATGTGCGTTTACTCTTGTGTGTGCGTGTGCTTTTGTATCCAAGAACAGCTGCAATTGTTCTCAATGCACTTCAAATCGAGCTTATCGGCTTATGTGCAACGAAACGTTTATATGCATACTTAAGAGCAGACATAAATATATGTACTTATATGTGGTATATGTGGTATATATGTATGTATGTATGCAGTGTAATGAAATTAGAAACACTTAAAAAAGTGTGTCTAGTAAGCAGTTGTTTGCTGAGATAATCGCTTGACGATTAATGCCACAAAAGTGGAACAAACAAGCTGCAGCTTTATGATCACAAATTTTTGGTGAATTATTTACTTAAACATATACTTATTTATTATATGTATATCTGTATATACTATCTTATGCAAATAGAATTTATTATGCCACTTAAGATACGTATCACGACTGCAATATCTCTTTTTTTCATACAAATTAATAATAACAGGGTAAATTAAATAAATAACGGTACATTTAGAAAGTTAAACACACACATGCCGCCTTCTACTCGCCACTAATCTGCTTATGTAAAAAAAATTACAATTCAAAGTAGCATTCCATTTGAAATCAATATAAGAGAGTATAATGAGACTTTATCACAATGGTATAACCGCTTGTTAATCCATCTCATTTATATTATACCAGTTTATGCAACTTATACCAGTTGTTTGCACGATTCATCACGCATTAAATGTCTCGAATAGCAGATAAACCGTATGAGAAGTTATACCTTGATTCCACCTAAATATGTATATCTGACCTAGAAATCCCGAAGTGTTATAAATTTAGCTGTGTGAATCAAATACATACAAACTGGTATAATGAAATATAATTGATATATCTCCTTTATGAAGTACGTACCCTCTATTCGAATGGAAGAAGGCTACAATTAATAAATGTATCTTAATATTCACCCCCTTAAAAATATCAGCTTAAACTCATATTTATATTTATATTTTATTCTCTTTTGCTTTTTCTAGAACGCTAGATATAAAAGAAGAGGATGATGATAAAGACGACATACAGGCATTTTCGCCACCAACGAATTATATAACTATATCTCAAGGAAAAATTCAGCTAGTACACCAACAACGCTCGCAGGAAAGTGATATTTCCGATGCGCAAAATCGAAAAGATCGGGTGAGTCTATATACAAATTTAATATGGGTTAATGTGTGCTAATCTTTAACAGAGTTAAAACTAACAAAGAAATATGAAAAATATAAAAAAGTGCATTGATAAATATAAAATCTCATCTGAATAAATTGAAAAATATGCAACTGATCTTCTTCTTAACTGGCGTAGAAACCGCTTACGCGGTTATAGCCGAGTCCACAACAGTGCGCCACGCATCTCTCCTTTTGGCGTTTTGGCGCCAATTGGTAATACCAAGTGAAGACAGGTCCTTCTCCACCTGGTCCTTCCACCGGAGTGGAGGTCTCCCTCTTCCTCGGCTTCCACCAGCGCGTACTGCATCGAAAACTTTCAGAGCTGGGGCACTTTCATCCATTCGAACAACATGACCCAGCCAGCGTAGCCGCTGTCTTTTTATTCGCTGGACTATGTCTATGTCGTCGAACAACACATACAGCTCATCATTCCATCTTCTGCGGTATTCGCCGTTGCCAATGTTTAAGGGACCGTAAATCTTCCGCAAAACCTTTCTCTCGAAAACTCCTAGTGCCGTCTCATCGGATGTTGACATCGTCCACGCTTCTGCACCATAAAGTAGGACGGGAATGATGAGGGACTTGTAGAGTTTAGTTTTTGTTCGTCGAGAGAGGACTTTACTTTTCAATTGCCTACTCAGTCCATAGTAGCACCTGTTGGCAAGAGTGATTCTGCGTTGGATTTCAAGGCTGACATTATTATCGGTGTTAATGTTGGTTCCTGAGGTATACGAAATTATCTACAACTTCAAAGTTATGACTGTCAACAGTGACGTGGGAGCCAAGACGCGAATGCGCTGACTGTTTGTTTGATGACAGGAGATATTTCGTCTTGTCCTCGTTCACCACCAGACCCATTCGCTTCGCTTCCTTATCCAGGCGGGAAAAAGCAGAACTAACGGCGCGGGTGTTGTTTCCAATGATATCGATATCATCGGCGTACGTCAGGAGCTGTACACTCTTGTAAAAGATGGTACCCTCTCTGTTTAGCTCTGCAGCTCTTATAATTTTTTCCAGCATCAGGTTAAAGAAGTCGCACGATAGTGAGTCACCTTGTCTGAAACCTCGTTTGGTATCGAACGGCTCGGAGAGGTCCTTCCCGATCCTGACAGAGCTTTTGGTGTTGCTCAACGTCAACTTACACAGCCGTATTAGTTTTGCGGGGGGGTTTAGCTGCTACAAGATAGTGGTCCGAGTCGATGTTGGGACCACGAAGCGTACGCACATCAAAAACACTGGAGACATGTCGTCCATCTATCACAACATGATCGATCTGGTTGCGAGTGATTCGATCCGGGGACAGCCATGTAGCTTGATGGATTTTCTTATGCTGGAATCTAGTACTACAGATGACCATATTTCGGGCCCCGGCGAAGTCGATCAGCCTCAGACCGTTTGGTGATGTTTCGTCATGAAGGCTGAATTTTCCGACTGTTGTGCCAAAGACACCTTCTTTACCCACCCTAGCGTTGAAATCGCCAAGCACGATTTTGACATCGTGGCGGGGGCAACGCTCATAGGTACGTTCTAGGCGCTCATAGAAGGTATCTTTGATCACTTCGTCCTTCTCTTCCGTCGGGGCGTGGGCGCAAATCAGCGATATGTTGAAGAACCTCGCTTTGATGCGGATTGTGGCTAGACGTTCATCCACCGGAGTGAATGCCAGCACTAGACGACGGAGTCTCTCTCCCACCACGAATCCCACACCGAATTTGCGCTCCTTTATATGGCCGCTGTAGTAGATGTCACAAGGACCCACCTTCTTCCGTCCTTGTCCCGTCCATCGCATTTCTTGGATTGCGGTGATGTCAGCCTTTACTCTTACGAGGACATCAACCAGCTGGGCAGAGGCACCTTCCCAATTAAGGGTCCGGACATTCCAGGTGCATGCCCTTAAATCATAGTCCTTTATACGTTTGCCGTGGTCGTCATCAAAAGGGGGGTTTCTCATCCGAGGCCTGTGTTTCTTATTCACTGGTTATTCGTTTTTATGTGGTGGGTCCCAAGCCCAACGCACAACCGCATAAGCGGGATTCGCCTTCTCACTTTAGCTCGCTTCTAGACGGATGTCTGTTGGCTACCCAGAGGATACTTGGTCTAAGACCGGAAGTTGTGAGCTGCTTGAGCCACATGTAAAAGAATCGTTCCTGGCCACTCCCAAGTGAATGGCAGTCAGAAACTTTCCTCACTTACGTGAACTTCTACATATGACTCCATTCTAATTATCTGATCTCGTTCGTCTTTGAATATATTATAGGATTATCAGGACAATATTTTCAGAACCTCTTACAGTTCTTCCCTATCTTTCTCCCTCTCATCTTCATACTCAACAGAGTTGGACGTTTTTGTCTAAATATAAAATGTGGAAAACGACCTTAAGATAACCTTACTAGCAATGATTCCTAATAATAAATTACTTAATTAATAAATAATTTAAATATTTACTAAATTAAGTTCTTATTAGTAAAACCTAAAATTATCAATGCGCTTTTTTATGATGAACGTGTATTTAAATATTTATATACTTCTATTATCTCGCAATCGTAATGCTTTTGTAGTTTGTATTTGGTTTGGGTAAAATATGGTAATTAATTATTGTAATTACGTTTAAAACTGGTAATTGTAGCTAATAACATGGAATAGGTGTTACCTCATATTTGTGTACAAACGTTGCATTGTACATATACATATTTACTTCTGTAAAAATGTTTATTTTCAGCTTTATAGAATTCCTAAGCGTAAATATTTTCTAATTATACCTTGCAGTAATTACCCGCTTAATAGTTAAAGCTGTTTTATTTCAAGTAAACATAATACGTGTTCTCAACTCAAAGGTGTTGGCTGCTGCATTATAAATAACTCACGTAATAATATGCAATTACACTGTGCTATAGGAAAAGGTGTTCACATTGGTGATATGTGGAAGAATATTTTTGTGTTTCTTTAAAAAACTCAAAAATAAAATTATAATGACATCAATAATGAAAAATCTTCAAAATTTCTAATACATGTTCATTAGCTGAGGGTCCCTATACCTTTCACATTTGGGTTGAGGTTCTCTTTGATCACATTGTCTATTTCTTCAATTTTGTTCTACATACATAATTCTCAGGAACATCGTTGAAGACTACCATATCTGCCACTGAAATATAATAACCTTGCTTTCTTGTAGTAGTTTGTAGGCTGCCAAAAGTCTATCAAGTACACTCTCTTTATATACAATTTTATAGTATAAACTATGAATTGAAATCCCAAATTTGTTTCTAATTATCGAAGTCATTGTTTCACCTAATATGTCAAAAGTAAGAAGATTATACTATTGGACATAATCAAAATAATATCATAATCACATTGTGCCAATGTTTATCGAAACTTTGCCTTTGTTTTGAGATCTCTAGAATATCTTCTTCCAGCAGCTTCAATGACATTCCCTATGTCACAAATAGTTTTCGGCCAGAGTGTCTCTGCCATACCACAGATAGAATCAGTGACAATTAAATACTTTGAAAAGGCTTTTACAGTAGCACATTGTTCCGAAAATAGCATATCTCAAAAGCTCTCGATACCCGCATTATATTCATGCCTTATATTCTGAAGCAACCAACAGAAAAGTCAGATTATACAACTAACTCCGATCCCATTATTGATGATGTTAGAAATTTGTTAATAATTTGGTCCAAGATTTTGCTGTCGGGTTATAAACTTTAGTGATTCAAAACTTCGAAATTTCGAACTTCGAAAAAAAATTTCTCACCTAGCTTTACAAATGTTTTCTCCTGGTAAATTTTACATTTCCAAGTTATTATAAATCGAATCTTCGAAATTTCGAAAATCAAATTTTCTTGTTAATTTTTTTTTAATGTTTTCTCCAGGCTTGAAGCAAAGGGTATATAACTATTGACCTTGAGTATGAGAAATTATAATATACCAAAATTATCTTTCGAAAATCGAAAATAACCATCAATCAGTTATCAGTCACTAAATTATTTGATGTTGGCAACCATATATGTAATAAAATTCATTTATTTCTAAAAATATATATTTTCTTGAGAGAATTAAAAGGAAATGTTGATTAACAGTTTCAAAAACAACAAAAAAGCATACTCAAAATTAAAAAAAATCTAAAATTAAAAAATAAATATATGTAAATTTTGAAATCATGTCATTAGAAACTAAATATCGCTGCGGTATTTGTACGAGTTTACAGTTTTTTAATCGCCTCCACAATCTCTTCGCTTTTCGGCGCTCAAGCCAAGCGAGTGTCACTTAAACTACATATGAAACCTCCGAGTCATTAGTTAACCTTCAATAATTTCAAGATTGTGTAGAACAAAACTGGGTTAATTACATATTTATTTACACGAAATAATGAGCGACTTGCTTTACCTCATTAAATAAATAATTAACCATTTAGAAGAGCGACTAGCTGAAAGACAGCGATATAAACATACTTATGTTCTTACTGAGACACAGCTCAACAATAACCCTTCAACTTTTCTTGACAACTAACGGTAAAAATATAATTGTTGGAAACTACACATGACATTTCATGCAACAACAAACACGCATATATTATATATATAGATAAGGGGGTGTAAATATGTGGCGTGTAGTACTATTAAAAAATTAAAAAAGAGAACCAGAAAAATCATAAAAACTACAGAAGAAAAGTATAATCTCAACTGCAACCGACATTTGAGGCAACAACAGTCAACGAGCAGCAACAACAACTGCTTATAATAACCAAGAGCTGTAATTAGAACGAGGCGAAATTTTATGTTTCGTGGGCATGACATGCAACTTGAGGCAAGAACACCTGTGTTTCATTTCGAGAATTCACAAACAGAAAAGAATACATACTAACACATGAGGACCTATTTGCCTACACATGCATTAGAACTATATTCTTTTATGTCTACTTCTTTGGCTCATAACTGCACGCACACATATAAATATCCATACAGACATATGTGTGAAAATATGTTCTCCCATTTGGACCTCTTGCAGTGTCTCGCATGCTGTTTGATGTCAGTTTGCCGATAATAACTTGAATGTCTAATACATCATAGTCATAATCGCTTACAACGCAACAACAAGCGGGCTTGGTGTCTTGCCTTGTTGGTGTTTCTTTATTACTGTTCTTTCGAAGTATATTCTTGAAAAGCATTACATTCATGTGAACTTTTGAACTTGACCAACGCTGCTTGATAATCACTCAGAATATTCTTTTATTTTGTTAGAAAAGCAATTAACTGACAATAGAATGGTGTTTGTATTGTTTGAGCATACATCATTCTGTTGATAATAGGCTTATGAAAAATTATGACAAATCTGAAAAGACATCGGTTACCCAACGAATGTGATCTGTCATAATGTAAATCGCACCTCCGACGAAGTGGATACCCAAAAAAAAAGTTGGGAATATTACTCTTGGAATGACAGCGGTCGAGTTGTAGTATACGTTAAGGCGTTAAACTATTATGGATCGTTCCGATCCCCAAAAATATATGGTACAACATATCTATTTGCATCCCATAAACTTCATAAATGTACTTCTAATCAGAAACTCTTCTTCTACTTCTGTCTCAATAAATTTCAGATCACAATTCCCTAAATTAGGCATTATATATTATCTATTCAAATGTAAATCAAAATTATATTAAAGATCTGTATCACTAGTACATTTCCATTCACCTAGTATTGGTACGAAGACTACGTTTGTAGACCTACAACACGAATCATTCCTTCACTGAAAGTTGGAAAAGTTAAATTCGCATTTCATGCATGAATTTCAATTATTAAGAAATAGTGGTTATATAGGAATCTCAGTTTCTACTTCTAATCGAGGAGACGTTTGGTTGAATATTACTGGGCTACTCTATTAAGTATAATATGTTTTATATAATATTTCCATGGCAACTTTGCCCTATCTTTGAAGAGCTATCGAGTATGGTCGGAGGATATATTTACACTAATTACGATGCACTTCAGATGATCATTGATAAGCCAATCAAAACCACAAATATTATAAAGACGACAAAAGTTCTTCAAAGTTCGTACCCGTATACCCAAAAAGCTTTATGCTATATTCTGTTATTAAAGAACCAAAACAATTATCCGAGAATATTATGATCTGACTTTTAAATTAATAGATCTATACGGTGTTTCGCAATTTCTCTTGGAAATAATTTCTGAAATATATTCGGAATTGATATTCGATCTCCCAATTATTACTTCGTATACATGTCTTCGAAATTTTGTACTGTATAACCTTTTGGGTTTAGGAAAACTTTGATAGATGAAAGAAACATATATTTCTTGATTTTAGACGGGTAAATTAAAAAATACATTTAATAAACTAAAGCAAAATTAAAAAGTTTTCATAACAAATATATGTTTTTGGTTTAGTTTTACAATAGCCACCGTCCTGTCCCCGATCTGAGAAAACTGCTGGTTATGGATATTGCTCCCCATGCGAAAGAATGTATCCAGTCTCTTAGCTTAATCCTCAAAAGTTTCATCAATTGACATATAGATTGTCCATCGTGAGCTGTGATTTGCAAGGAACCCATAAGCCGCTCAGGCTTGAGACGATCTCCTCGTGAGATAAAAGTAGAAACCTTCACAGAAAGTCATGAAAAGGACTTAATAGTCAGCCTGGGTATCCCCAAAAGTGAAATTGTGGACCACAGTTATAGAAATGTTCGATCCGATTCCTGCGAATCTTCCTTTGTTGAGTCTTTTTCTCGATTTCGATTGAAACCTAAAGATTAATTTTCTCTGGAAAAGACAGCCAGCCTCTTCGTCAGCCTCTTATTATCAACTACATAGTTTTAACACCTTATACGTTCATAATTTATACACCGTTGGCAACAATGTGGTTTGTCACTTTCCAGAAAATATCCTACTTAAGATCTATATAATATAATTCTCATTTTATACTAATGAGTTCATATAATATATTGGGAGCTTAGAGAATCATAAGACAATCTGTAAGCATGTTGTGAACTAAACCACTAAACTCTTACGAACAATAGCTGATTGAGTAATTCTTTTCTTACAAAGCCACATACCAACGAATTCGTAAATATCTCAACAGATATGTGAGTGTTAAAACCTGAAAATGCCATTGATCAAATATTTGAACAAAAATGTGAAAATTAATAAATAGATTTCGACGTATGCAGCTGAGATATACGCCACTGCATTCATGCATACTTATTGCATTTTCATATAGAATAAGCGCACATAGCCACATACAAAAGCACATATGTATATAACATACAAGGTGGGTTCAAAAAATAACGGGAATTTTAGTTTTTTTGAAAAAAATGTTATTCATTCGTCCACAATAATTTTTTCTTCTTTAAAATAATCCCCATTCGATATTATGCATTTATGTCAGCACTTTTTTATTTTAAATCGTCGAAACACTTCTCAAACTCGATTTTTGGGATAGTCTTTGACTGTTTCATTGTATCAATTAAACTTTTGAACAATAGAAAATTTTAAAATTCCCGTTATTTTTTGAACACACTGGTTGCACTGGAGTGCATTGCAATTACAGCAGCGCTCAACTGAAACGCGTCAACTGCTCGTATTTAGCAATCAAAAGCAAACAACTAACGCGTATGCGCAACAGCAACAACAACAAGCAACTAGGCAAACAACTGCATTTGCAGGTAACGACTTAACAAGACCACTGACAATGAGCTGATTGTGGTAGACACGCAATATGCCTTTGTATATTTAATGCTTATTGATGCAGTAGCAACAGCAACAACAACAACAATTGCAAAAGCCGTAATACATGCAACAGCAGCAACAATGACTGCTGCGGAAATCGCATTGACGTTCGCAGTAACCACAACTAAGCCTTAGTCAGGCAACTAGTTAGCTAGTATTCTCCTTTGTTTGTAAATATGTGTGTGTAGTTAGTATGGTTTCACTAGCATCCAACGTCAAACCGTATTAGGCCAAGTCCAGACAAAAGAATATGTTTGTGGCACTATAAATGCGTCTCGGTGTCGTGCAGTGGGGTGTTTGCGCATGCGCACTAGCGCAGATTTGCTGCAATCCCTGCACTGCTGTAGTGTTGTTATTGTTGTTGCTCATATTAAGCACTGAAGCACTGTTGTGTTTTCCTAGACAATTGCTGCTTTCTACTCGCACTCGAGTGCAATTACAGTGCTGCATTAGTTACAGCTGCCGCAAATTGTGGAGCTTAAGTGGTTAAATGCATGCGTAGCTCTTTGTATGAAGGGTGGTCCAAAAGGTGTTTCCACATAAAGTGTGGTTATTTCTGCTTTGGCAGCTCCTTCACAGAAAGTGATAGCTCTGTGGATCGAAATGGGACTCTAATTTTCTTCTACGACACTTCTTATCTATTTATAGATCTAAGGTGCCGAAATGCGGTACCCATCACTCTTGAAGTACGTAATCTTGTCCAAGAAGAAACTGTCTCTGCAGAGGTTAAAACTCAAAGCTTCAGAAAATATGCATACAGCTTCGAGAATATAGGTCCGTCATCAAGTCCGAACAATTCACAAAAGGTTTTGGCCAGAGTCCTCGAATTACTTACTTCCAATCCACTAAAGCAGCAAAACCTTCTTCCTTGTAGCCTTGATTTTTCAGCATGGATCTTAAGGTAAACTTAACTAAACTACCGTTTTGCTCCTAGAGTCTTCTTTCCAAGCGAATTGGTATAGCTTGGCAGCCAACAAAATTGGCGAGTCTAACAATCAAAAACTCCACGCCCGATCACCAAAGCCTCTTTGCAGTGCCAGTTTAATACAGTTGACACATGGATTTCTATGATCTTTGATGAGATCTATGTAGTGCCCGTTTACAGAGCTCGTACCTCACTTTTTCCTGTGGAGACTCAGTTTCGATATATATGTTACAATTGGCTTGGAAATATACGAGATTACCGAGAGATTTTGAGACTACCGACTCGTAGATTGTCCACATAGATTGTTCATGGTGAGCTGCGATTGGCAAGGAACCCACAAGCGACTCAAACGCTTGAGACGATCTACTCGTGAAATAAAAGTAGAAACCATCACATAAAGCGATGAAAAAGACTTGTAAGTCAGCTTGGGTATCCCCAAAAGTGAAATTGTGGACCAAAGTTATAGGGATGTTCCATCTTATTCTTTAAGAAACTGCACCACCCTGTACATACATATGTATAAGAGAACTTCTGCAGATGCTTTAAATATTTGCCTGCGGACTTTACTGCCTTCCTTTGTTGACTCTTTGATCCCTGTAATTTCGCTAATAGCTCGCTAGCGCGCATTTATCAGACGCACTAACGAGTAGTTGCTGTCGTACCGACCCGGCAAATAGTAAGCGCAGTAGTCAGCGTGTATTCCACACTTTCTCATAAAATCAAAGAAATAACTGCAACACTAAAATTCGCACAAAAATCGCGACAATGAAAATTATCCAAAGTTCTCCTGGCAGCAGCGAATGCGTGGTCACGTTCCCGGCGCGGCGCGATGCGGCAAATGCGACAGGCACAGTCCAGCGCTAACAGCTACTGGCTAGAATTTTTTTTTTTTGTTTTTATTTCCATATAAGCATTTTATTTTTGTTTCCCAACGCTGCCCACCAGCACTTTTATTCTTACATAATTACATATGCACATATACCATATGGCGAGTGAACTTGAATGAACGCGGCTGTCGACCATCGGCCGGTGGTGCAACTTTATTGCCTCACTATGACGCACTTTACGCTTTGATTGCACGCAAGTTCATTGCCCTGCAAACGCATAACACACAGCCGCGGTGCAGCGGTGCATGGCGCACACTTGTCGAACTGGTGGTGGTTGTTCTTGTGCGTGCGAACCGACTCGACCGTCCGACCGACCACTTGTGCGCATGTGCTACGCGTTTTGCGGCCGATAGTGCAGAATTTTATATTGAATACATGCGAACTTATAAATATTTATGATGTGCACGCGTTTACAATACATCTTAATACTTCCTTTGACCATTTATAGCAGCGTGGCAACGCCGTATTTGACTAGAGTCTGCGCAGAAAGCTGAAAGTTGAATGGGAATTATATATTTTTTTCCTAGGAAGTGGTTAACATCTGGAAGAAAATAAAATATTTCGATTAATCATATATATTTGCTAACTGTATTAATATCTTGATTCATGATAACTTTAAAAGTTTTCAGTTTTGTTGTCTTATCAAACATCGTCGTAAAAGAAGGATAGCGGTTAACCTGTTAAACCTTATCTCTTTCTCCATCAAATTTTCAGCACTAGTCAGACTCTCTCTAAGAATTTCACCAAATCATGTTCTCTTTTAAGCAAGTGAGTTAAAATTCTGGAAAAATTTGTGATGAATCCTCCCTAGGGAGTGGAGACTCCTTGAGACTAACCATTACGCACCATTTCCTAGTTACCTAGTTTACCGTGGGGCAGATTTTACTAGAGTTCAGTCGGATGCTGCATGAGTGGTGGCACTTGAATGGAATGTATTGTCAATTGTAATTGACCCTTTCTTCGATTGAATTATAAAGGAATATAGAGATTTACGATATAAGTTTTGAACTATTTCTAAACGAAAGATGATTGATGGAAGGGAAATATAATCAGAAGGTTGACAGACCAAAGATCGACAGATATTTAATTTGATCTCGGTTTTTGTCTCTACCGGGCTTCTAACTATAAACCAGCAATGCTGGTGACTCATTTAAGGGAGGGGTCTGGGTTTTCACTTTCGAAAAATCGATTTTTTTTTGTTTTATCTTATTGTTTAACATTTCAAGAATATGTCCTCAATTTTAATCCGATCTAAGCAATATTCTTGAAGTTATTGTTTAATTAGTCTCGGGGCCTTTAACACTCTAACTCTAACAGCTACGGTTGGGATTACAGTGCAGCTTTAGACGCGTTTTTCTCAAAACTACTTTTTTGAAGTCCGTGTTCACTGCCATTTGAAAACTACTCGACCGACCGATTCATTTCAAACTTGGTACACATTTTCTTCATATAAAATAGCTCCCCCCTACGTTTAGTAATTTTTTTTTTGAATTGAGGGTGTTTCTCACCCAGAAAATGGCGGAAATTTTAGTCGAAAATAACGGTTCAAACTTTAGATGGCCGCCAAAAAATTTTAAATAAAACAAGTAAGGAAGGGCTAAGTTCGGGTGTAACCGAACATTTTATACTCTCGCAATTTATTGATGTAATTTTATAAAGATAACACAAGTCGACCCATATATTTGGTATAAAGTTCAATAGAATAACGAAAATCATCATAAATAGTATATGGGGACTGAGGTAATTCCTAAACCGATTTCACTCGTTTTCACCACCAAGATACAATGTATCGAAGACTATACGCTCACTTAATTTAATATTACTTATAATTAGGTATATGGGATCTGGGGGAAGTTATGACCCGATTTTTACCATTTCAGGTACAGAGAGAAACTGTTATAAGAAAAAAATTCAGAGGGAATGAATTACATTAAAATAGCTGAGGGATTTACCTATATTTTCGGTGAAAAATTAACCTTAGGCACTAGGTTCTTCATGTTCGATATCAGGGGCCTTGAAAAGTCATGGTCCGATTTTGACAATTTTTCCACAAGTGATGTCACAGCTCAAATACAGTATTTGTGTAAAGTTTTATTCCGCTAGCTTCATTGATTCCTTATGAATACATTATAAAGTGAACGAATCAGATGGAATTCAAAATTGAGTTATATGGGAAGTAGACGTAGTTGTGAACCGATTTCGCCCATACCCGTGTCATCAGGGTGTCAAGAAAGTGTTATCTACCGAATTTCATTGAAATCGGTCGAATAGTTCTTGAGATATGGTTTTTGACCCATAAGTGGGCGACGCCACGCCCTTTTTCCATTTTGTAAAAAAATCTGAGTGCAGCTTCCTTCTGCCATTTCTTATGTAAAATTTGGTGTTTCTGACGTTTTTCGTTAGTGAGTTAACCCACTTTTAGTAATTTTCAACCTAACCTTTGTATGGGAGGTGGGCGTGGTTATTATCCGATTTCTTTCATTTTTGGACTGTATAAGGAAACGGCTAAAAGAAACGACTGTAGAAAGTTTGGTTTATATTGCTTTATTGGTTTGCGAGTTATATACAAAAAACCTATTTGGGGGCGGAGTCACGCCCACTTTTCCAAAAAAATTACATCCAAATGTGCCCCTCCCTAATAGGATCCTATGTTCCAAATTTCATTTTCATAACTTTATTTATGGCTTAATTATGACACTGTATAGGTTTTCGGCTTCCACCATTTTGTGGGCGTGGCAGTGAACCGATTTTGCCCATTTTCGAAAGCAACCTCCTCAGGGTGCCAAGGAACATGTGTTCCAAGTTTCATTAAGATATCTTAATTTTTACTCAAGTTATCGCTTGCACGGACAGACGGACAGACGGACGGACAGACATCCGGATTTCAAATCCACTCGTCATCCTGATCATTTATGTATATATAACCCCATATCTAACTCTTATATTTCTTGGTGACACAAACAACCGTTATGTGAACAAAACTATGATACTCTGTGCAACAGGTTGCGAGAGTATAAAAAATAATAATCAGAGAACGTTGGGGGGAAGATTTGTTTATAATTTAACTAAATTTTTATGGTTTTTCATTTTCGGATAATTTCCGGCCGAGTTACAGTGAACACCGCAAACTGTTTTTTTTTTCAAGACGTCCTAGGGGAAGCTCTGTCACGGGCTAATGGTTTAATATTTTTGCATGAAAAATTTACAGAACATAGTCAAAACTATGCTCAATAATGTATAGAAGGTTTGAATAAAATTGCTTAATCGATATTTGAGATAAAAAATCATAAAAAAAGTGTTTTTTTTAGCGCTGAAACCCAGACCCCTCCCTTAACGCTCTGAGCAATGTTGTCCCGTACAATTATTGGTTTAGTTTATTAAGTGATTTTTGCGCTATGTACCTACGGATAACTGAACTATTTTTCAAAATCTAAAGCAATTCTTCATTTATAAAGTTAAAGAAGATAATTTTACAGTTATTTATTGAATTACGGTTCTTAAATATTAAATTTTCTGTTAACTTTTGGATATATAAGACTCTGATCGAATCAGCCTTGGGACCAGGTGGTCGATGGTTGGTAAAATTAATTTCACTTGCTCTGATTTGTTGGTATTTAATAGGTGTAGGTGTGTAGGTGTATACGGACAATGGTATCATTTTATTTTCTGACGTATTACTTATTGTAAGTATAAAGAGGATGGATAGTTAGTAATCCCACCAGGCGTATCTAATAAAGAATGCAGTCCTGCACGATCTATCAAAGCAACACATATCTCTTCATTCACTGCTGATTTAAGGAACAATCTTTTGCTATATTCTCCTCACTTCGCGTCATTATCATTTTGACTTCAATTCAGACGATTTTCGGTCTTAACACATTGCACTTAAGACAATATTTGGTATCATTGATTTTAGTCGGCTCTTGTTACGAACAAATCTTATCAAGGATTAACTATTTATTTAGAAATGTGTAAGGTTTTTTACTATTCTACACAACCATATTTTCTAAAATCGTATATTTACTTTCCAACCAATATTTTGCAATTTTCCTCTCTGACAAATTTACTCTTATAATTTATGAAAGTAGTTAGTTCTCGCCTACTTAATGAAATCTTAATAGTATATATTATTTTAAACTCCGATATTCTTATAACCTATAACGTAGTCTATAACCTCTCTGATAAAATCAATTAATCATAAATCGGTTAAGTAAAATGCATTATTGTAACGAAGAATACAGTCCCCCTATAACTCTTTAGAACCCGTAGAAATATATTAGACCCTTTCTTACAGAAAAAGATTATTTGAAACAACTGTCGAATATTCATGCCAGTATTTTTGTAGGCGCTTCCTCATGCTTTCAGAAAAAAATCACATCATGCTTTACTCATATGTCCTCTCTGTAAGTGTATAACCTATCACGGTCATGGTCCATAGTGACATTCGCACTCACCCATTAGTTTTACAACACATAGCAACCTAACATACTTTCCACATACGCATACATACATACATTTGTAATAATTTTCATTTTGTGTATAATATTGGTGTCACTCACAACAAAAGCAACAACACAAATTGGTGAAGTTCACAATAAAAAATTTTTAAATTTAAAATAAAACAACATAACCTAAAATTAAAACAATAATATAAGTTGTGTAAAACAAATTTCATTTAAACTCATCGTTTATTGTTTTGCTATCTCTGGCACTCTCTTCTCTCTCTCTTTTTCTGCTCTCTTCGCAGGAGGTACTGGAAAATCGGATTGTCGAACTAGAAGAAGCACTTTCCCACTTGCAGGAAAGATTTAATAAAGTGAGTACCGTAGCATTTGTTGGTTATAGTGCTAAAAACAAAATAAGCAAAATAAAATTAGAGTTAATAAAAGTAAAACAAACACACAGGAAATAAGTAAAACAAGTAGCAAAGGCTAAGCGGTCAACTGTCGAGCGTATTTCGACCCATTAGAACCCATACAATGGCTAACTAAGCGCGCTTATAGGCGCCGCCGCCGTCAAACTGTCAATGCGGCTGACAGTAAAGGCGATGAACGACAGACAATTGCGGCTAAAGGACAGATAACTACAATGAAGATACATACGTACTTACGTTAATATGGGTAACTAACGACAGAATCTTGACACTGCATAGAACTCGTTTATAACGTGCCGAAGTTTGAATTGAATTAAAATGGGAATAAAGAGATACAGACACACAACAGAGAGACACACTTTCCTTGGCAGATTCATTACATTTCTAAGCTGTCTGAACCCAGTAGTACGTGGAGTTAGTTCGGCAGTAAAAGAGACAGACATTTTTTAATTTTTTGCTCCATAAATTTACCTATAATAATATATGTTTGATGATTCGAATTTTATAATTTTATTTTATGATTCATGTTTATTATTATTTGTTTCATTATTATTATTTATTAGTTGTTTTCTTATTTAATAATATTGATTTTTTTATTCTATATATTTTTTTATTTAATTGCTTAAAAAAGTGTTGAAACTGTACCCTGTATCATAGATTTTCCATAGTAATTTTTAATATATCCGCTTTTTCCTTTTTAATCTCAATGAGATGATGGTAGAAGATTTTATTGTGTTTCCTAGACGTATTTAATTGCTGAGATTTTTTTGATATATCATACCAAACTTCACCTTCGACTATCAGACTATTGAAGAAACTTTTCTTGAAAATCATATATTCATTATATTTCTTTATTATTAGCCAACAATATAATGACTTAAAAACTTGACTTCATTCCTTGGTCCTTTCAGTATCCTTTCAGTATAGATTTTAAATTCCTTTTCAGTTACCTTCAGAAAATTCCACTTTTCGAAAGATCCTATAACAATCAGTTTATCTATTCAGTTCAGGTTCTTCAAGTTCAAGACATTACTTTCAAAAGCATTGTATAATTTTGTGTCCGGTAAAATAATTGATGACTCTCAGCCTTTATGGTCAATGGAAAATGGAAGTCAGCTTAGATTCTTCAGATTCTTATACTGAATACAATCCTTTTAGCTGTAACAGAGATCCAGTATTTTTATTGATCAAAGCCGCTACTATCGGCATTTTAAGAATAAGTCCACATTTTTAAATCTCAGAAATACGAAGTAAATTATTTAAAAACTGATTTAACCAATTCGGAGTTGTACGACAAGCACCATAGAATCCGTAAACATTAATTATCTCATATATGTATAGGTCACTTTCAACTTGATCGATCCATCGGAGTAGCTACCTCCATCGGGTACTGCATCGAACACTTTCTTTCTCTCGAAAACCTCAAGAGTCGTCTCATCGGATGTTGTCATCGAACATGCTTCAGCGCCATACATCACGACGGGAATAATGAGGGACTTATAGAGTTAGATTTTGGTTCGTCGAGAGAGGACTTTACTTTTCAATTGCCTACTCAGTCCAAAGTAGCACCTATTGCCAAGAGGGATTCTGCGTTGGATTTCGAGGCTGGCATTGTTGGTGTTGTTAATACTGGTTCCCAGATAAATCAACAATTTCAATGTTATGACTGTGAACAGTGACGTGGGTGCCAAGACGCGAGTGCGTTGACAATTTGTTTGATGACAGGAGATATTTCGTCTTGTCCTCATTCACCACCAGACCCATACTCTTCGCTTCCTTATCAAGTCTGGAAAAAGCAAAACAAACGGCGCGGTTGCTGCTTCCGATGATATCAATATCATCGGCGTACGCCAGCAGCTGTACACTCTTATAGAAGATTGTACCTTCTCTATTTAGCATTAATTATCTCAAACATTAATTATCTCATAGATAAAGAAAAACAAAGTACTTAGAAGTGTTCTGCTATCTCATCTAATAAGATCTTGTTTTGGAATCCTCGCGTAACTGCCGCTTAAAGCTTTATCTAAAAACAAATCTAAAATAAATTGGATACTTTTTGTCTCTTCACCTACGTTATCGTCAGTTCATTTTATCTAAGTAGTGTAAATCAACCATTTTTGAAACATATAAGAATTATTCAATGCATACTACATTAACCCATTCTTCCCATTGTATCCACTTGGTTAAAAAAACATGATTTTTTCTGTACCCAAGCGAGTACAATTGGTTAAATATTGAACTGGCATTGATTGATCGTGTATATACATACATTAAGGCTCGTAAAGGCTTAGAGACCATTTATCTTCAAGCTTTTGTGGTGAATTAATGGTTTAGACCCTTATGAAACGTAAATTTTTTAGATCTTTCTAATACGATAACCATTTTTTTTCGATTTTTACATCTTTTTGATATTTAATTGAATCTGTCATTTAATAACTGTAGCAATACTAGACACAATGGAAGTAGTTCAGAAACTTGACTATCATTTAGATCCCACATTTACGACCAAATATTCACCCAGAGCTAGAGATAAATAAATATATACAGTGTAGTTTCATTTCAACAGATAAAGTACTTATAACCCAACCATGCATTCACATTATAGCCAATAATGGACAGCGGACATACAGTCAGTCACTCAGTCAGTCAGTGTGGCGGCGGTCGCTTGTACACCGTCGAATGCATTAGATGTACTGAGTAAGTAACTGTTATGTGGCGCGCAAAGCTGATGTGGCAACTTAATTTCCTGAAACGGACATTACTCTCCAACAACATTCCAACACACAGCACTTATAGACATACATACATACATATATAGATATGGACATATATAAATAATATAAAGCACATCTGCCAAACAAGTGCCAATGCTAGATTCTTCAGCTCCAGTTACAATTTGCGACAATTCAGTTGTCCATTGCTGCACGCCATTCGAAAGAAGAAGGTTGCAAGCAAATAAACAAACCACTGTTTGTGGCACCCAACGGAATGTACTGCTGCCTGCAGTTGTTTTTGTAAATTACGAGGCAATACACCACAACACCCAGTCCAGTTACTGTCACCTCCTCCTCCTACTTGACCATAATATTTAGCCCCAACTGATTCGGTTAATGTTTGGGTTGAAGCAGGAAATGTATCCAATATGCTTAGAAAAGCATTTGGTGATATTCAATTGTATACAAACATACATATATGTATGTAAGTGCATATCGTGTACTAACAACCCCCCTTTACCCTTGGCAAGCACACATGTTGGTTTCCCCACATAAATATTATTGAATGCTTGCATGATTGCGCGCCGCCACCTCTTTAGTTGGTTGGATGGTTGGTTAGCAGTACTGTCCATATATACAAACATGGAAGCATAGATCTCCCAGCCGAGTTCCACTACAATGCGTGCTCCATCGAGGTTTTGGCTATTTGGTTACTAAACCAACTTACTTCTTCTCCCACTGCTGCTTCTGTTTCTTCCTTTGCGATTTATTTACTTACTGTTTGTTTTTGTTGTCACTTGGCGTATTTACTGTTTGTTTTAATACGGGAGTTACACACATACACAAATATCTTCCTGAAATTTACTATTATTGCCTTCATATGTTGCTACTGTTGCTGTTGTAGTTGCCATACAACTTCATTCCCTGCCATTTGTCAATTGCTTATACGCATGTTTTGTTGCGAATTAACGTCTCAAATGCGGAATTAAGTGTCTGACCAATGTCTGTCCGAATGGCACATTATGAAAAGCCATCACTAACGCTGCTCCTCGGTAATGTTAATGTAATGTAATGCAGCGCGTAATCGCTTCCAGGAGGCAGGCAATTCCGGGTTTTACGATTGGCTTGAATGGAGTTAAATATCTACTCCAGAGTGTAATATAAAACCAATGAGTCTATAAGTACATAAAATCACTCATACATGGATATATGTTGCATATATATACATACATATGTATACTCACATTCATTTAACGGCGACGTCACATATGTTGACGGCTTAAACTGCCATTCCATTTGATGTTTATGAAATGTTACTTAGGATACAAAGTTTTAATGATGTCACAAAGATAAGCGAATACTCGGTAGTAATCATGATATTTTTTCTGTTTATTGAAATGCTTTACTCAACCCTCAGTTGATACAATCATTAATAGATAAGGAAAGCAAATTTCGGAACTCATCTTCCTTTTTTTATTAACGCCATAACCTTGTGTGAAGCAACTCTGTGTGAATTTAATATGGTCGCCAAATCCATCTTCAGTTCTACTCATTCCTTCGTACTAAATAGCTTTTAATAGAAATTGGGAAAGTGATGTTAAGCCTAATCTCTATCAAAATAATAATTTTCTGTAGATAATGGCTGCTGCATTAAGAATTAGTGTACTTACATCAAGCTCACCTGAGCTTTTGGCAGATGAAGTTTAGGTATCAGATCGTAACATCTTCCTAAGTAGAGCATAATGTCTTGATAAAACTGACGTTATTTCTTGCAAAAGTGTTTTACAGAATCTTTATATTCACAATATACCGGGGCTCCAACTGTAGCTCATGCTTCGAAAGCTTCTTATTTCCTAATACATTGGATCAGATCTGTGCTCATACGATAGGAAGAAATGATATAACCCCTTTGAAAAGTAGTAAGCTTGTATTTAGCAATATCCTCCAATTTCTTGTCGTTCTAAATGTTAACTCAAATCTCTAACAGTCGAATCAGTTCCACGGATTTAAAGATAGAAAATGAAGAATAGGAAAATAAAAACATTTAACTCTGTTATTTTGACTATCCAATGTTTTTATTTTGTTGATCTCGTCCTTTCCTAACAGACTAACCTTCTTAAGCTAATTACTGTTGCAAATTTTTATCTCTAAAAGGTTTTCGTGAACACCTTTAAAGCAATCAGACCTAAGTAGTCAATTATTAGTCGACTTTATTTCTGGGTATTGGACCAAACTGATTCTTTCCGAGAGATTGGGTCTTAAATAAAAAATAGTAAGTGCTTTTCAGTTAAGAAGACATTCTAGGAGCATTCATTATAAAGGCTATAGTATCGTTTTCTGAGAAAAGTCCAGCTTGAAGCGTTAGTCATGAATTGATAATCAGGTCGTAACATTCCAAATTAGTCAATAGCTTGAAGGTAAAAATCTCGAGACAAAAATATTAATTTACTTTAAGGCTCTACCGATAAAAGTCCCATATATGAAAATGTGAAATAGCAACCGGTATGATGACTAGTATTTGTTGCGATTGGTCTAAACATACAACTATGCCTCTACCAAATGGGCTTGTTGTTGTTCAAGTCCTCTTGGAAACATTCTGATCTTATGCTGCTGAATTTAACAGACCTTTTCTAAAAGGTTGTCGGTACGATCGTGATGACTGTTGAGCCAATTGTAACTATTTATTGGTTTTTATATATTTTGTTGTAGCCGTTCCAATTTTAATTTATTGACATCGCATATGTAGGTCTTTTTCCGTCGTCCCCAACAGAATTTCATAATCCTTTTCCTTATTTTAGTGTCTGATAAGCAAAGAACAAACTAAGTAGCATCTTCTATACCATCGATTAATTTCAATATTCAGTAATACCTCCTGTTTGGCCTAATCCCTGAGTTGAGATATTAAAAAATATTTTCTGAAAAGATTGATTGACCTCAAGATTGACTTAAGCAAGAAAAAACACTCACTAATCCGACCATTATAAGGACGATAGTGTCGTTTTAGGTTCAGTTCAGTACAGTATCAATCTTACTTATTATCTGAAAGTTCTTATGGCATAACATTCCAAATCAGTCACTAGCTAGAAAATAAAGATTCTTGAAGTAATATTGGATAGCTTACATCTCTAAAATATACTTTACAATATACAAATACGTTTTCCAAGGCAAGTACGCACCACTTATAAAACGATCAGTAGTTGTATGCTTGGCTGAGCAGAGGAGTTTTGGAGCGTTTGTAATGAATATGGTAGAGGTTATGAGAACGATGTTGACCATATAATGCTATATAAAGCTCTCGATCACACCTATGTAAGTCTATTAAAATATTATAAAAAAAATATAATAAAAATGAATAGTAATAGAAAATGAATAGTAGAGCCATTTAACTCTGTTATTTTGACTATCCAATGTTTTTATTTTGTTGATCTCGTCCTTTCCTAACAGACTAACCTTCTTAAGCTAATTACTGTTGCAAATTTTTATCTCTAAAAGGTTTTCGTGAACACCTTTAAAGCAATCAGACCTAAGTAGTCAATTATTAGTCGACTTTATTTCTGGGTATTGGACCAAACTGATTCTTTCCGAGAGATTGGGTCTTAAATAAAAAATAGTAAGTGCTTTTCAGTTAAGAAGACATTCTAGGAGCATTCATTATAAAGGCTATAGTATCGTTTTCTGAGAAAAGTCCAGCTTGAAGCGTTAGTCATGAATTGATAATCAGGTCGTAACATTCCAAATTAGTCAATAGCTTGAAGGTAAAAATCTCGAGACAAAAATATTAATTTACTTTAAGGCTCTACCGATAAAAGTCCCATATATGAAAATGTGAAATAGCAACCGGTATGATGACTAGTATTTGTTGCGATTGGTCTAAACATACAACTATGCCTCTACCAAATGGGCTTGTTGTTGTTCAAGTCCTCTTGGAAACATTCTGATCTTATGCTGCTGAATTTAACAGACCTTTTCTAAAAGGTTGTCGGTACGATCGTGATGACTGTTGAGCCAATTGTAACTATTTATTGGTTTTTTATATATTTTGTTGTAGCCGTTCCAATTTTAATTTATTGACATCGCATATGTAGGTCTTTTTCCGTCGTCCCCAACAGAATTTCATAATCCTTTTCCTTATTTTAGTGTCTGATAAGCAAAGAACAAACTAAGTAGCATCTTCTATACCATCGATTAATTTCAATATTCAGTAATACCTCCTGTTTGGCCTAATCCCTGAGTTGAGATATTAAAAAATATTTTCTGAAAAGATTGATTGACCTCAAGATTGACTTAAGCAAGAAAAAACACTCACTAATCCGACCATTATAAGGACGATAGTGTCGTTTTAGGTTCAGTTCAGTACAGTATCAATCTTACTTATTATCTGAAAGTTCTTATGGCATAACATTCCAAATCAGTCACTAGCTAGAAAATAAAGATTCTTGAAGTAATATTGGATAGCTTACATCTCTAAAATATACTTTACAATATACAAATACGTTTTCCAAGGCAAGTACGCACCACTTATAAAACGATCAGTAGTTGTATGCTTGGCTGAGCAGAGGAGTTTTGGAGCGTTTGTAATGAATATGGTAGAGGTTATGAGAACGATGTTGACCATATAATGCTATATAAAGCTCTCGATCACACCTATGTAAGTCTATTAAAATATTATATAAAAAATATAATAAAAATGAATAGTAGAGCGGATATTATTATACTTATAGCAAAGACTAAGTGAACTTTGACATTTCTTACAGTGCAAGAACCCTTCCTTGCAATTTACTTAACCCTTTCATGTCAGAATTAAAATGGGCGGAGCTAACATTTTTTTTAGGACAGATATATATTAGTCTTAACTCAAATATGAAGTGATAAAAATTTCAAAGTCCTATGTATCCTGGTTCATTAGTTACAGGATGTTGCTTATAGGCACAAATTAGATTATTATAAAAAAACTAAACACTTTTCTCGTGAAATTTTTTTTTTTAAATAACTCTCTTATCTTTACTTATTTATATAGTTCATTTTGTTTTAAAATAAAACAATTTTTTTTATGTTTTTGAGCACTTTTTGTATAAACACTTCAGTATAACTTTTTCGCGAAACCGATTTTGACAATTCCACTCTGCGGAGAAGGCCTACTGAATGAATACGTGCACAGCTCATTACAAAAAATGTAACTGTAAGCTTGCACAACACATAAGTCTACATAATTGAAAAAACCGCTGGTCAAAAATATTTAAATAACGAGAGTTAGAAGCCGGAAAGTACAATGTTGTCTATAGGCAACATTTGGCATGAAAGGGTTAAATTAAATTTAAATAAAATATTATTGTTACCAATGTTAATACCTTCTCTAAATGCCTGCCATTTTTGATAAGGATTCATTTATAAAATTTAATTTAATATCTCTGAAAGAGTTTCTACTAACGAAATTACTTATTATTATTAAATTACTTATAATTATTCCAATGAACTAAACTGGATTAGTCCGGCATTAGAATTTGTATATGAATTGGTTTAAATCTTCAAATAGTATATCAATATTTTGCGATGCAGTTACACTTCACACTTTAAAAGGTTTACTGGTTTAAATTTTTTTTTTTAATTTGAAAGATTGTGAATGAACGATAAATGTAAAAGAAAATCGCTTTTCAAAAATATTTTAAACACTTCCAAACTTCATAATATGAAACTTCCATGAAATTCTAATAAAGGGTGATTTTTTAAGAGCTTGATAACTTTTTTTTTAAAAAAAACGCATAAAATTTGCAAAATCTCATCGGTTCTTTATTTGAAACGTTAGATTGGTTCATGACATTTACTTTTTGAAGATAATTTCATTTAAATGTTGACCGCGGCTGCGTCTTAGGTGGTCCATTCGGAAAGTCCAATTTTGGGCAACTTTTTCGAGCATTTCGGCCGGAATAGCCCGAATTTCTTCGGAAATGTTGTCTTCCAAAGCTGGAATAGTTGCTGGCTTATTTCTGTAGACTTTAGACTTGACGTAGCCCCACAAAAAATAGTCTAAAGGCGTTAAATCGCATGATCTTGGTGGCCAACTTACGGGTCCATTTCTTGAGATGAATTGTTCTCCGAAGTTTTCCCTCAAAATGGCCATAGAATCGCGAGCTGTGTGGCATGTAGCGCCATCTTGTTGAAACCACATGTCAACCAAGTTCAGTTCTTCCATTTTTGGCAACAAAAAGTTTGTTAGCATCGAACGATAGCGATCGCCATTCACCGTAACGTTGCGTCCAACAGCATCTTTGAAAAAATACGGTCCAATGATTCCACCAGCGTACAAACCACACCAAACAGTGCATTTTTCGGGATGCATGGGCAGTTCTTGAACGGCTTCTGGTTGCTCTTCACCCCAAATGCGGCAATTTTGCTTATTTACGTAGCCATTCAACCAGAAATGAGCCTCATCGCTGAACAAAATTTGTCGATAAAAAAATTTCGAACCGAACACTGATTTTGGTAATAAAATTCAATGATTTGCAAGCGTTGCTCGTTAGTAAGTCTATTCATGATGAAATGTCAAAGCATACTGAGCATCTTTCTCTTTGACACCATGTCTGAAATCCCACGTGATCTGTCAAATACTAATGCATGAAAATCCTAACCTCAAAAAAATCACCCGTTATATGTATGTATATTCACTCAAACTAAAACAGCAGGAAACTTCTTATACCAATCACTCATGCCACCTTAAATAAACCTTAAAAGAAATAAATTCAACGCAGTTTACTCCCATCACACTGTCAATATGCAAAACACCGCAATTACTTAATTCTTTAACCCAATTTGACTACCAACACCACTAAATGATAAACTTTTAAACACCTTGCGGCAACAAAACTCTCTAAAACCATATACCAAAGCTACAGCAAAGGCAAGCGAGCTGCCAAAAAGTATTTGAGGCTTTGTCGAACAGGCAACAACAAAGTGAAGCTGGCATTGCAGCCTCCAACAGCCAACAATGACAGACGCATCGATGTTATGGTATTTTCAACTCCGTAATTGAATTGAATTCAATAACAAAGTGGCGCATAGTGGCGCTGCAAAAGCCACAACAGCCGCTCCACTGAGGCGAGGCGAAGCGAAAATCAACTAGCTGCCTACTTTAACACACACTAACGGCATTTACCCACCCACAATTACCGAAATTGGCCGCGTATTTTACGCACTCAAATGCCGTTATGCGCAGAGTTTATGATGTGAAAAAGCGCCACACAGTGTGGCAGAGGAAAGGCGGGCAGGGCAGCTGAAACCGTTGGCATGTAGCGACAGATATGAGGTTCACTACTCTACTATATATATTTGAAGCTTCTTCAGCGCCATTACCACAACTCTATATGCATATGTGTGTAGGAGTGTACAGCATTACAGTTAGTTGGGGCGTAAAAATTTTCTAATGATTTTCGGTAGTAAAGCGTCGCTACGAAGGAGTGTCCTCAGTCAGTTGAGATTTTCCAGTGGGAGACAAGTAGTGTGTAGTGTGTGGGTGGCCTGAACTTGGTTAGTTGACACAGGCGCTACACAGGAATTCCTCGGCACTCATCAATAACAGTACTGCCAGCGCCTTGACTGAGCACAACTAATAGCGTGTGCGGTGGGGACAGCGCTGCCGGGTGTTGCGGCGGAAATTTATTGTCTTTTACGGGCCCATGGGCTGCGCTTATCGATTTCCACAAAGTGATTCGCCTTCATTTCGCCCTTTATTTCAGCGCATTTTTCACTACATTTATAACGATTTTTTTTTGCTCTTCTTGCACTGATACTTCGCCCTGCTGTTTCATCGAATTTTGGCGCTACGCCAAGTGGATCAGTCTCGGCCCCAACGTTCGTGGTTTAATGTTGCTCTTTGTTCTTGTTACCGGTAATTCGATTGTGTGTGTTTCTGTGTTGTTCATTTTGTCGCCTGCGCATTCGTAGCGGCCTTTATCTGCTGTAAATAACGATTATAGCTGGGATTTTTTGCCGACTTCCTTCGTTCGCCCCAACTGTTCAACGGAAGTCGCTCCATTTTCCTTTCTTTTTTCAGATTTTTTTTTTGTTTTTGTTCTGAATCACTTGTCCGACCGTCTTGTCATTCATTATGCTTGTATCAGCATTGCGGATGTACAATCTGCTGGCAACGCTTCCTTACGCCGTCAGTTGACACAATTTAATAATCACCGCGCGCGTGGAATCCTTTAATTAAAGACGCAGAAAAATCGCTGACACCAAAGGCGGTATTTAAATCGATTAATTCGCTTCAAAGCGCCACACTGTTATGGTTAAGTTTAATGAGAGCCAGTCAATAAAGTATATTTATAACTGGATGGGGCAGATATCCTCTGGGATTAGCTGAGCCCATAATATATTAAGCTAAGTGGAAACTTAAGTTCAGCAGTGACTATCAGCAAATTTTCCAACACGCTTATTTAGTAGTTTACATTCTATTTTCTGTTTTCTTATCTTCTTGCCACAAACTCCCATAATCTCTGCGAAATTGATGGTATTCACATTAACTTCCGCTAGTAACGCAGACTTGATAAATAAAAGCTAAATATATTTTTTCGGAGCGAAGTTCAAATTTTCTCCTTTTCTTCCTCTCTTTCCTATCGTTCCTTTCCTCCCTCTGAATCCGTTGCATTCTCATAGAAGAAGTAAAAGAAAACTTAACCGATCCCTTTTTAAGTTTTGAAGCTTCATTTTAGTACCGCTTGAAACACAACAAATTACTTATGAAAATCCAGTAAATTTCCACTGGGAAGTTATTTAAACCAGAAACAGTTATTCAGAGCTTGTATATAGTTAGTATCCACCAGATTCACGACACATTACTGATCCAGTGTTGGCCTCAATGAAGACCTTCATACTATCCAGTTTTGCCGAAATAGTAAATACCTCACAGTCATGACTAACTTGATTAAGCATGGAAGTCCAATGGAACAGTATGTACAGTAGAATCGACATTATATATTCTAGAATTAATTATAATGTATTTATTCGAATCTCTCGTTGGAACGAAGCTTTTAAGGAAAGTTATACCAAATATATAATATACATTTATATCTACATTTAGCTTCAATAGTCTGAGTTAAATTAATGTCAAGGTAAATAATAATTAAAGAATCCTGAGAACCCTGAGATTGCCAATGGCACGCCTGTGGTACTGAAAGACCAAGTTTCCTGAGCGATCGCCGAATAATCTTCTGTCAAGATCAGAGCTAAATTACAAGTCTTGCCACAAAAAGATTATATACCTTTACACATTAGTGATTTATGTGATATGATCTTCAAAAGGAGAGTCGTACTGAACAGATTTTGAATACCTTATATAAAATGTAATAAATATAATGATAATAGAAAAAATGATTACTTTAGTAACCCTACTGTAAGGTTAGGCTGGTTCTTTCCTCATTCCTACGATACAGTTGGATCTATGTAACAAGAACGGACCCGGATTATACGGTCAAGAAATCGGCAGAATCATTTGAGAAGACTCCGAATTTTGCAAAGAAATTTGAATTTTTAGTTTCTTCAATCACATTTTCCAGAATCAATATAATAATATATAATCCTTAAATCTATAGAGTTTTCAGGTCGACAAGACCCGACATATTTTTACACGGGTTAAGAGTCTCCACAGAGTCAAAATTTAAAATTGAACTTGTAATTCGCGTAGAAAACTTTTATCTCTGATTATTCAATAAATATTTATAATATTTAATTATAATATCCCAAAAATTCATCAAATTTTATTACCTAAATACTATAAAATTTATAAGCTTATTAAAACCGAACTCACTTGAAACGTCAATTTACCAGCTAGAACGCAATATTAGCTCTACTCCACCATAACGGACTAAAAATGTCCAACCATTAACCCAAAAATGGCATATTTAATGAAATGTCACTAAGGAAACTGTTTTAAAACCAATACCCCAAATATTTACGAGTACCCCCCAACCAATTCACGTTAGTGTGCCACCCTTAAATTGTAAAAAGCGCGTGACAAAAGCTAAGCACCCAATAAGTCCGCCGGTTGTTTAGACTACGCCAGTACAACTTGTCATAATTTTGAATTGAAGTTGAAGTACCCACTCTCTGGTTATTATAATGACAATATTGTAGCAGTTTGAGGAGGAAGGGACGAATTATTGCCATTTTCAAAAGCTATGCACTAAGCAAACTTACTACTTAAGGGTGACTAGCTGCTAAGCCAACTACGCGCCACTTCTTAACGGCTCCATTAAACACAGACTCGCGTCATAACGGTACAAGCCGAGGAGGTGAGCGCATGGAATTAATGTGCATGATGCGACGTAGCACCTGCTTGTTAATAGCGATGATGAATAATGTACGGTCCTTAAGGCATTACACGACACGAATATGATGTACGAGTGAGTTTATATGTGTGTTGCTCGTACAACAAAAGCGGAAATATATGCGTTGTATGTAGAGAACTCTTCATAAAAGGTTATAAAGTCGCCAATTAGGACGAGAGAACAGCTTCCTTTCGGTATGAGTCTTATTGTGAGTTTGTTTGTATGTGTGTCTCGAACGTCCAAACAATCTATATGGGCTACAACGTGTACCCAATATAAGTCTTTATTCAAGTCGATTCGCCGGTATGGAGTTCAGAAATATATACCCTGGAGGAAATTCGAACTCTAATAGGTTTATTGTTTGAAAGTATAAAATTTCGACATAATTGTTTTTAATAATAATTAATTACTTAAATTAAGTAATGATTTAAAAATAAATAACTATTAAAAACTATATCTATTTCTTTTTCACTTGAACCGTAAACAATTCTATTCTATCCTATCCTCTCCTATCCTATCTCATCCTATCTTATCCTATCCCATCCTATCCTATCCTATCCTATCCTATCCTATCCTATCCTATCCTATCCTATCCTATCCTATCCTATCCTATCCTATCCTATCCTATCCTATCCTATCCTATCCTATCCTATCCTATCCTATCCTATCGTAACCTCTATCCTATATCTTATATCCTCTATCTTCTATTCTCTATCATCTATCCTATATCCTATCCTATTCCTTTTCTTGGATATCTGGACCAATACTACTTCTGAACTACTCCAATTACCTAAAAGGTAGCTTCATGCGAACATATATAAATCTTTTCTCTCTATTTCTAAGAATACCTTTATGGTGATAAGCTCATTGACGGACTTGTTTGCCACTATGCTCGATTCCGCGTCACGCTCATAATAAATAATAGACTCTTGAGTACTTAAGCACATTATGCAGCGTTGTATTCGCCGCTTGTACCGGGTACTCGCACTCGAAGTATGCTACTTAATATATATTTTTTTCACATTTTTTCACGAGAATTATTTCAAACAAAACCCGTACATACATATGTAGGTATGTATGTCTGTATGTGGGCGTGTTTGCGCAAACATATGCCGCTGCTACTTGAAAGCGAAAGCTAATTTCGCGTCATTCCGTCTCGGAGCACACAATACAACCGAGTGCATTCGGTGCTTTTCAACTTTTTTCACGCTGATTATTTTATTTCTTGCCTTTCTCTTGATTTCTCAGTACTTTGCCGCATTTTATTTTGAAAAAATTTTTTTTTTTATTTTTGCTGCGCTCGTTCATCTTAATTTCAAGTATCTGTTCAGTTTAATGTCCCAGAAAAATTCACGCATTCATGTGCCAACATTGAAGTGACTCTTTTGGCACTCCAAAAGCAACTGTGCGTTGTAATATACTTGGCGAACGGGGGTGTGTTGGGGGTTGCAATTGAAAGGACACATGCCACATTCGAGTGTGTACTTTGTGTACTTTAAGATTTTTCGCCTCTAATTAAAATTTACAGCTCGGCTAATTAGCGCGTGGCAAGGATGTTTTCGACAACCCACATCCACCGCACGGAGGGTATAATAAGCGTTGGGTGGGCTTTGGTGGCGGCGTGTAATAGGTGTTACAACAGCTAATTACGCTGCTCGCGAATTTGACAGTACATTTTTGAGTTTTTTTTTTACTTATAGCGAAGTGTGCACTTTTACCATATGTGTGTCAATGAATGTGTATTTAAAGTATTAACAGTTGAAACATTTTTAAATTGAGACAAATTCTTCAGCATTTCAATTAGTTAGTAAAATTTGTATGTGTATAGTACAGTTCCCAAATGGTGTAATGATGGCGTTATATAGAAATCATAACACAAAAACTCCGTTGAGAGGTATCCATCCTAAAATTGTTTACCCGGTCGCTAAATATGCTCTCACACTCTCATTATACTCTCGACAATTTTGACAGCCATTACATTAAAATTGTGAGCTATCTCGTCAATCTTGGAACAAACAGTCTAGTAACCCGTCTAAAAAAAAGACGGCATGTGGACTTTCGATTTTAGATCGTTTGGATACTCGCATGAACTGCTTGAACGTTTCCACCATAGACGGGTTTAGGAAACTGGAACGGAACCGTATTTTATCCAACCTAATACAAATTGGCAGCATTTCTCAATATTATTTCGAGTATATTTTCTACCGCTAACACAAAAAAGTTATTGAACCTATTACAGCGTGTGTTGCCCAAAATCGAGAATAGTCGTTAAGAATGCGGCAGATCGACTGTTCACGTCGCTTGCAGTACAGCAAAACTAAGGTTGAATTGCTCAGTCTTTCAATTTGAAGACTTTTAGAAACATAAAAACTATTCGATATCCTTGAAAGGTTATTCCATAAACGGAATGTAACTGTTCGGGCCGTTCTTGGAAATTGCTTAATAGTCCCCGAGTCTGAACAAACAAAATTCAGGCGAATTGTGGAGGCCTTTCTGGGCTTTAAGCAATTTTTATGATTTACAAACATAAACTAGTTTACAATCCTAGGCTTGATATTAAAAAAAAAGTTCCTTCTGATTAATATTAATTTGATGATATTTTTAGATATTTTCAATAACAACTGCCTAATATTTATGTATATTACCACTTTGTCAATTTGTCGGGATTCCCTTAACATGTATAGCCGTTGAAAAATACTTGTACGATGCGTTGACAATCATAACGTTAATTTTTTGTGTTTGAATATATTGCTGTATTCTCTGTCAATGAAATGCATTCATTTGGATTTAAACAATGAAGAATTTGAGTAAAAATTTTTGATTTTAAAAGGACCATTCATTTTTGAGTGAGAAATATACCGAATCGTTCGGTTTTTATTCACACTTTTACAAATTTCATTATTTTTGATAATCCAACTGGTCAGTTAACATAAAAGAAAGTGTATTAAACATTCCAGACTGCAATTTACTTTATTTAAAATGGCTAATTAATGCCAAAAGTGATCCCCTTAGATCTTCGATAAGTAATCAACGAGTTGCAAACGACCGGATTATCCTAAACTGCTATTACAACACAATGAAAAGTTTCCAAAAAGAGGATTTGTAATGTTTTCAAATATTTTCGGAATTTAAAACCGCAGAAAATTTTTCCAGAAAGAAAAAAAGCTCGAAAAACTTCTAACCAAAACAGGTATTGGATTCAAAATCAGGGGCATTATATTTTATTCAGTAGTGAAAAAGAGTTGGCCGAGATTTTAAAAAGTACGTGCGGCGGTCAAAATGTGCAACAGTTCCTCTCACCGTATCTACCACAAATTGTAAAGTTCGGTGGGAATCAACAATGGTGTGGAGCCATTTTGTCGTATTGAGGGTAAAATGGATTCAATAAAGTTCGTTTTGATCCTCCAAAAGGTAATGCTGCCGAATACTGATCAGTGCTTTCAAGATTTCAACAAAATAATGATCCGAAGCATACTTCTCGGGTTGGAGTAATGTTTTTTGAACAAAATCTGTCACTGTTATGGACCGGAATTCGTCGCTAGCAGACTTAAATACAATATAATAACATTAAAATGATGAATAAAAGATACACTTAGAACGCAAACTATTAAAAATATGGAGCAACTGTTTAAAAATTCATGTTAGCATGAGAGTCCTTTCATATCGCCTATATGTGTCGATGGTTAATTTCACATTACTTTCTCTACAACTTTTATAGATAAGTATCATCATTTACCTAGCGAAATCTTTACCAGTCCTAGCCCCTACGTTGGAACCATCCTAAGAGCAGTTATCGAACGTTTTAGCAAAAGCAAGCAGTTTAAGATGATCTATTTGAATGTTATACTGGATCATTATTTTTCACTCTACTCATTCAAAAGTTATTATTTAAAATATTTCTAAAGGGTTAAAGAAACTATGGACTATTCAAAAAAAAGTTAAATACACGTAAGATTAGTTTCTTTCCAAAATATTTGGGAATATGTATTCACAATCTCCCTAATGTTCATAGTCACACCAATAACTCGCTAACTTCCTTCAACTCATTCATTCCGAACAGCCTACATCATTTGAAGTTCAACACACAATTTCTACGAAATTCATTCGCATTGCATAGTTTGCGTGCGTTTTTTTCGCGTTTTATTTGCACTTATGATTCATCACATTACCGTCTGGTGTCATTTTCAAAACAACCCTCTACTAATGCAAACTACCCTTATTCTAAGTTCCCCCTTTCTATATAGTACATATTTCAAAACAAGCTTGCATTATTATTATTTGTAGTTGTTGTTTCGCATTCGGCCCGTTTCATTATACATTTTTTTCATTCGTTCGCCACACTCTTATTTCAATAAAATTGCTAAAGAGCGTTAAAATTAAATGCAAAATTCGTGATACGCGTGACAACAAACTACATGACACCCACTCTGCGCGATAAATTATTGATTTTGATTGTTGCAATGTTGTCGATAGAGAAAAGGGTTCGCAGATGCAGTGCCATCATGCGTATGCACTAAATGCGAACAACCCTAGAGATCTAACGCACTTTTCAGAGCTTTGAAGCAAACTCTTTATACACTTCTACTATATATAATAGTACATATCACGATGACACGCCAACTTCGAAGGGCTGACAGATTTTTATGAGAAGTTTCCTCATATCAAAAAAACATTCGGGTTTTTAGTGCCGACTATCAAGGAATTATCGCGATTTGACGAGTAATCTTCAATAACTTTGTAAATTCAGAGGTTCAGAATGGACATCAGTTTAATATTTAATATGGGATCCTCTAGACTTCTTCCCATAACCGGTTTTACACTTATTGGCAAGAGACTAAGCTACATTTTCAACGTCCTTTCTAGAACCCACTATTTAATCCCATTTTCTAAAAATGTATAACTGTCATGTCTGTAATATAATTATCCGAGTTTCGTTTTATGCGCTTAGGATAAATATAAATTTAAAATAAATAAAGTTGAAGGCAGTTGGACAGCTATTAGAGAAAACAATTATTCTGATAATGGTCAAAACTGGAATTGGAATTTTGGTTCTGTTTAAAAAATGAGGTGGGGCAAAACTAGTCTTCTAGATTATAAACATAGTACAAAAAACCGTCTAATTCCTGAGTGGCTTAAAGGTGCGTTTGGAACTATTGAGAGCCTTCTATCATATATTAGGTTTCTTTTGGCTTTGTTTCAACAATTTTCGTCTAAAAATGTCTATATAACACAAACCTTGCGAAGGTTAAAGGACCGTTTCGGATGACTGTAAATACTAAACACGATGCAGCAATATCAGTGAATATTAAAATTTCTTCGACTAAATCTTGAATATTTTCGTTAGAGAAGTCGTCATTTTATAACCAAATTTAGTGGAAAGACCAGAAGAAGAGACGGATTAATTTTGATTTTCCAAAGCACTTTAAAACCGACTTTAGTAATTTCTTGAGGGGCATGCTAAATAAATTCATTAAAAAATTTAATTGATAAATCACATCCAATAAATAAGTCACATTTACGTATGTAAATAAATTCTCCTTTTTAGAAGTAATGCAAGTCCCAGAAGCAAATACCGTTATGTGTATGAACATCAGGAAAAAAATAACAAAGAATCATACAACAAAGACTGAGTACGTCACGAGAAGTCACGTTGATTACAGAATAATGGAGCGAAAACAAAAGAAAAATTATTTACATATGTATGCATTACATAAATATGCTTGGCTGTCTTTTGAAATCCGATTCATTTTTCATTAAATGCTTTAGAACAAAATGTCGTTGTAAGATTGTTGAAACTGAAAAAAAAAATCACATATAAGATATCATTTTACACAATTAAGCTGTAATAAGTTTGCAAAGGTGTGGATTACGTACGAAAACCGAGTCGAAATACATGCAGTTGCATACATGGACACATATGTTCAAAGCTTTGTTGGAATGGATATGAATTAGAATGGATGAATTTTTGAAGGTTCTTGTTATTCATCATGCAATGAATTGTTTTATAACTTTAAAAATTTCGAACCATCCTAATTTAGATATATGGATATCAGAATGATTGTTTATGCAAAAAAGGTATCAGCTTATAGATTTAAATTTGATACCTTACTGTATTTCTTCTAGAAGTGTGAAAGTTCTAATTAAATTTTGGATAGCTTTCAATGAATTAAGTGCTCATATAAATCATATGTACATACATTTATATGGTAAATCGATATATTTTCATATTGCCTTAAAATCATTTAAATATTCAATAATAATAAACATATAAAAAATAATTTTGTATCTGTTTACCCTTTACGATTGTAGGATATTATTTATACTTGGTATATAAATTGAATAATTGGTAGAACTTGTCTTCCCAACATGCATCCACTCACGGTCTGACAGTTACAGCTCTATCACCTGATCTAATTTGATTCTTGACTCTATATCTGATTTTTTTTTAAGAACGTGAAGTAGAATTCACGAAATAGCTCTACACATCGAAATACAAGCCAAAGGGTTAATATCATCTGACCTACAATTCTACAGAAGTTAATGTGAGTAATTTAAAATATTGAATAACGGGGTTTTAATATGGTAAAAAACTCTTCAACATAGTTTTGAAAATTGAAACAAATATTTAACCGTTTGAAAACTTTTTCATTAAAAAAATTTCTAAAAATATTCTTTCCGATTTTTATGAAATATCCCTTTTTATAAAACATATTAGAAATTAGACTAAATTAGCCTATTGCATATAGAAAATCTATTGTTCGACTGTATTCATACTTAGTCTTCTATTGGTTTCATATATTTTAAATAATTCTGTAGAGATCCTCATAATATTCTAAAAAAAACTATTTGTGATAAAATGCACCTCATTGGTGCAAATGTCAATGTTTGACAACACTCCTTGTTCTAACCTGCCAACACTTAAACCCGTTAATCCCCGCAAACCTTTCTCGATTTCACGATAAATCAAAATAAACAACTACCATTCACTCGCCGGTGCACTCACTCTCCTTTCCCTACTGCAACAACAACAACAACAATAATATTTTAGTGTCACGAACAGCTGAAAGCCATCCAACAGCTGAATGACTGAGGCACCGACTTCGACTGGTTGTGAGACTGAGTGGTCACGAGATGTGCCGGCCGGCTTCACGACACATCGCGACTTTTGCGAGGGTTGTTCCTTCTTTCTTTATATTATATCTACATATGTGTGTGTGAGAGTGTTTTTATGAATTTCTATGCCGACGACCTTTTGCTAGACGCTTTCGCTAGTTTTGTCGCTGCCTTTCAGTTTGTGAGCGACGGTTTTTCAAAGCGCACTAGAAGAACTAGTAACTATTTATTTACGACGGTTAATTCTTAATTTTTTTGTTGTTGTATTAGTTAATTTTTAGTTTGTCCCTCGCGTTGTTTGTTGTACTTATTTATTTTAAGTACATAGTGCAAGAAGTCTGGTGTAAAACAGAGAACACGTGTGCAAAACGAAAATACAAATATTTGTTGGTTGTTTTAATGTGATAATAAAAATAGTGAGAGTATTAATTCATGTAGTTGGTGTATTAAATTAATTAAGAAGAAAATAAAGTTGCTGTATTGTTGTTGTTGTTGATAATTTCGATTTGACAGCTGTTCCATATGTTTGTTATGCCGCGTTTCCACAACAAGCCATTGAAATACGCGAATTACGGCTGTAATGTGGTGAGTTCATTGTGGGATGTACTTATATTTAGATTTGATGTTTTGAAATTTGATATGCACACATATGTACGTATCGCTCATTTACTTGAATAGTGTCACAACTCAAAAAAGTCGATTTTTCAGGAGAGTGATTTAAAGTTTTCAATTGTCTCTTATTTAGCAAATATAGAAAAATTTCATAAGTTTATTAACAAATCTAGTGGCGTGTAATATATTACATACAATGTTGAGCATAAATGGACCAAGTAGAGTGTACTAATGCTTTTTCTTGGGCATAAACGTGACCCATTTTGAATTGTATCGTTATTTGTGAAAAAATTAATTCGATTTCGCCGTCATAAGTCAAATGTGTCGTTTTTGTTGAAAAAAATCAATGCGAACAATTTAATTACTTTTCACCAATATCGTTGTAATACAAAATATGTCGTTCTTTCTGAAAAGAAAACCAAATTCACTCTATGACAATATATGTCGTAACACAAAATATGTCTCTCTTTCAGATAAAAATCCATGCCTAATTCTGGCACAACTGAGAAATGTCGTTATTGTAGTTAAAAAATAATCCAACATAACAAGTTTAATAACGGCACTTTCTTATTTCACGGTTTATTTTTCTACGCATCGGAATGAAATTTTTATACAATATGGACGCTGAAATTGCGCACATTTCTGCATACTCAACTCAAAAATCGTGTTTTTTGAGTTGTGACACTATTCAAGTAAATGAGCGATATGATAAATATGTATGTATGTCAAAGAATGTATTGTAATTTAAACCATACGTAAAATGAATTTAAAAATATTATAATTAATTTAAAGTTTGATAAAATATGGATTAATTATTTATTAATTATTAATAATTAAAATATCTAATAATTAACTAATATACATTTTTTAATAATTTTTTTTTGTATATTTATTAAAAAAACTTGTGTTAACACTTTTTTTATCCGTTTATTTTTGCTTTATTTTATAATTTCATGATATTTTAAGAACTTTTTTGTACAAAAGAATATTTTCTTGAGAGTTTTTCAAATATTTATTTAAAGAAAAATATAGTTTCGTATATTTTCATATTTATTAGTAACATTTTGAAGATTTTTTAAATAAAAAATATTTCTGAAAGAAATTAATTTTTTCGATAAAATATTTTTTTTTTTTTATTTTTTAATTTCAAAAACCGAAGTAAAAAATTGAAATTAAATTTTTTCTACACAATTAAAATATATTTAAATAAAAAATAACCATTTACTTTTTTATTTATGGGGAAAAAATAATAAAAATTATTCATTTTCTTAAGAAAAACATTGCTTTTATTTACATTTTTTATTTGATTTTTTTGGCGTTTTTTAATAATATTGAAACGAAGTTATGGTCTTCTAAAACTATTTAATAAATAATGTTTACATATAATATTTTTATACTCTCGCAACAAAAGTTGCTAAAGAGAGTATTATAGTTTTGTTCACATAACGGTTGTTTGTAACACCCAAAACTAAACGAGTTAGATATAGGGTTATATATACCAAAGTGATCAGGGTGAAGAGTGGAGTTCAAATCCGAATGTCTGTCTGTCCGTCCGTCCGTCCGTCTGTGCAAGCTGTAACTTGAGTAAAAATTAAGATATCTTGATGAAACTTGGCACACTTATTTCTTGGCACCATAGGAAGGTTGCTTTCGAGCAAGGTTGAGCAAAATCGGACCACTGCCACGCCCACAAAATGGCGAAAACCGAAAACACATAAAGTGCCATAACTAAGCCATAAATAAAGCTATGGAAATAAAATTTTGTATGAAGTATCGCACTATGAAGGGGCATATCTGGATGTAATTTTTTTGGGGAAGTGGGCGTGGCCCCGCCCTCTACTAAGTTTTTTGTACATATCTCGCAAACCAATAGAGCTACATAAACCAAACTTTCTGCAGTCGTGTTTCTTAGCCACTTCCGAATGCAATCCAAAAATGAAAGAAATCGGCTAATAACCACGCTCACCTCCCATACAAAAGTTGGGTTGAAAAATACTAAAAGTGAAAAGAAAAATACTAATACTCATTAACGAAAAACGCCAGAAACACTAAATTTCACATAAGAAATGGCAGATGGAAGCTGCATTCAGATTTTTTTACAAAATGGAAAATGGGCTTGGCGTCGCCCACTTATGGGTCAAAAACCATATCTCAGGAACTACTCGACCGATTTCAATGAAACTTGGTTTGTAATAGTTTCCTTACATCCCAATGATATGCTGTGAAAATAGGCCAAATCGCTTCACAACCACGCCTACTTCCTATATACCAGAACTTTGAAGACAATCTGAATCGTTTTCTTTACAATATATAAAGTAAGTACTAGTGAAGATATCGGTGCAAAACTTAGCACAAATACTATGTTAATAGTGTGGCAGCCCCATTCTAAAAATCACCGAAATCGGACCATAGGTTTTTAAGGCCCCATATATCGAACACGAGGACCTCGGTGCTTCTAACCCAAAATTATGGTTTCCAACTTTCAATGGACTTTATACAATATATACGACGAATATGTGGGTCAAATTGTGTAATATATAATATAAATAAAGTTAAATAAATAAATTGCGAGAGTATAAAATGTTCGGTTACACCCGAACTTAGCCCTTCCTTACTTGTTTCTTTTATTGTTATAATATTTCTTTAAGAAAACATTACATAGTACATATATTTCCAAAGAAAAATATCTTTTTATTATAATTTTATGTGTTCATTTGACATTTTTTTTATACTCTCGCAACAAATGTTGCTAAAGAGAGTATTATAGTTTTGTTCACATAACGGTTGTTTGTAACACCCAAAACTAAACGAGTTAGATATAGGGTTATATATACCAAAGTGATCAGGGTGAAGAGTGGAGTTCAAATCCGAATGTCTGTCTGTCCGTCCGTCCGTCCGTCCGTCTGTGCAAGCTGTAACTTGAGTAAAAATTAAGATATCTTGATGAAACTTGGCACACTTATTTCTTGGCACCATAGGAAGGTTGCTTTCGAAAATGAGCAAAATCGGACCACTGCCACGCCCACAAAATGGCGAAAACCGAAAACACATAAAGTGCCATAACTAAGCCATAAATAAAGCTACGGAAATAAAATTTTGTATGAAGTATCGCACTATGAAGGGGCATATCTGGATGTAATTTTTTTGGGGCCCATATATCGAACATGAGGACCTCGGTGCTTCTAACCTAATATTAGGGTTTCTAACTTTCAATGGACTTTATACAATATATATGACGAATATGTGGGTCAAATTGTGTGTTATATAATAAAGTTAAATATATTAAATTGCGAGAGTATAAAATGTTCGGTTACACCCGAACTTAGCCCTTCCTTACTTGTTTTAATTTAATAAGCTTATAACAAATTTATATCATTTTGTTATTAATTAGTTATTTAATAATTATTAAAAAACAAATATTTATTTATTTATTTGTAATTTTTTAATATCTTACAACCGAAACTACGCTATTATAATATTTTTTATTTAAAATAATTTTTTTATTGTTAAATGTTGAATATTTAAAATGTAAAACTGTGGTCACTCTAAATTATTTAGCAATCAGCTCGAAACGGAAACTTCTATACAAAGCAATCAAATAATCATCAACTCTTTGACAGTTGTGGCGCTCCACTACTCTCCAACACTCTGCATAAATGTCAGCACAGCCACAAGAAGCCCACAACATTCATAATTCATTTTCACAAATCCCAAGCAGTCACTCATTTCTAGACACGCTGATACATAGAGAATTAGATATTTATATAGAGCCCATCGTAAAACAAAAGGAAACAACAAATGTTTCGTGCCATTCAGCTGCGGCTTTACAATCCATCGAAACACCACCACCACCCAGTGATTTTAATGTTAATGCTTAATGTTAATTAAATATTACGCATGTTCATATTTTCGGAAAATCTCTTCCATACATTTTCCCTAAAGCCTTGCGTAAAAAGCCAGCCGCATCTACTCAAGCTGAACGCAGACTACGTGCAACAACGTGCAACAATAACAACAAGTATCGGTTCCTTATGTATACATTATAAAGTGAAAGAATCAGAAGGATTCAAAATTGAGTTATATGGGAAGTAGGCGTAGTTGTGAACCGATTTCATCCATTTTCCACACATGTCATCAGGGTGCCAAGAAAATATTATATACCGAATTTCATTCGAATCTGTCGAGTAGTTCCTGAGATATGGTTTTTGACCCATAAGTGGGCGACGCCACGCCCATTTTCCATTTTGTAAAAAAATCTCAGTGCAGCTTCCTTCTGCCATTTCTTATGTAAAATTTGGTGTTTCTGACGTTTCTCGTTAGTGAGTTAACACACTTTTAGTCATTTTCAACCTAACCTTTGTATGGGAGGTGGGCGTGGTTATTATCCAATTTCTTTCATTTTTGGACTGTATAAGGAAACGACTAAAAGAAACGACTGCAGAAAGTTTGGTTTATATAGCTTTATTGGTTTGCAAGATATATACAAAAAACCTATTTGGTGGCGGGGTCACGCCCACTTTTCCAAAAAAATTGCATTCAAATGGGCCCCTTCCTAATGCGATCCTGTGTTCCAAATTTTGTTTGCATAACTTTATTTATGGCTTAGTTATAGCTCTTTATGTGTTTTTGATTATCGCCATTTTGTGGGCGTGGCAGTGGTCCGATTCCGCCCATTTTCGAACTTAACCTTCTTATGGTGCCAAGGAATACGTGTTCCAAGTTTCATTAAGATATCTCAATTTTTACTCAAGTTACAGCTTGCACGGACGGACAGACGGACGGACAGACGGACGGACAGACGGACGGACAGACAGACATCCGGATTTGAACTTTACTCGTCACCCTGATCACTTTGGTATATATAACCCTATATCTAACTCGTTTAGTTTTAGGACTTACAAACAACCGTTATGTGGACAAAACTATAATACTCTCTTTAGCAACTTTTGTTGCGAGAGTATAAATATCTTTCCCTGCCCCGCATTGCAATTGCATTCGTTGACGCACGTGCACATGCCACACGCAAACGGATATAGCCGCCCGGCCTCCATCACCTGCTGCTGCTGAGTTTCCTTTCCATCTCTTCTTCTAAGCCTTGTTGTTTGCCAAAGTCAGCGAAGCCAAGCGGATTTATGCAATATCCACTGTTTACCACCCGCCCACACTCCTCCATATCACTCACTTGCGCCTGAGCTAGCTGTGCGGTATGCTCGGGGTTTTGTCAAAACATGGACTTGGCATTATGTTCGCACCAATGCAATATGTTGCCAGGATTTGTTTTGTTAATTTGTGCAACTGTTTGAAAATTGCCCCGAACAACAACCCCTGTGAACGGCATTCAAATTTTTACACAAAATTTGGAATGAAAAAAAATGTCTTTTGTTATTGTAGTATTACCACTCCAACAACAATAACATAAACAATATCGGCAATGCACCATAAAGGGCAAAATGGCAACCCCTGTTGCTTTAAATCAAGTGCTTGTCGTGTGCGAGTTGTGAAGTCCATTTGAATACTCATCAAATTGATATTTATGCAGATGCACACTCGCAACCCACACTCCACATACAGATTCCACACACAAACACCCACACTCCTGTTACTTTTACAAATTTTCGTCTCAGGCGCCTGATGGACTGACTGACTGGCTGTCCTGTCCACAGGATATGCTCAACTGACACTTGTAATTTATTTTAATTTCGCATTCCCTCCTCACCTCCTCAGTGAAGTGAATATTCATGTTTGCCATCGAAGTTATCGCTTATGATTTAGCCATAGAGGACGTCAGCTTATGGCTCATATGATTCATTTATGCTAATTATGGCAGCGTGCAACCTACAAGTCGCCATGGTAACTGTGCCTATTTGAGCGAATGACAATGCGGCATTTCCGAAATCCGACTGATTTGTTTGCTACAAATGTGACCCCCCAGTGGGGGTACATAGCATTAACTTGCTAGCCGAAAGTGAAGCTGACTGGTGGTTGCTTTGTATTTTGTTGGGGTTGCTAAGCCACAGAAGGGGTATATTTGTATTTCTATTTGCTCCCGGCTATTTTTTAAGCTATTCAATTATGCGTATATTTCTAATGATAAATTGTTACAAAATGCTTTGCATTTAACTTCGCAATTCAAATATTCAAATGAAGTGCTTGACATGTTGTCTCTGATTGTTGGGGAGTTGTGTTAGTTATTACGCATTTGCTTTATTTTTAATAATTTTAAACTTGAAAATATCTACAGAATTTTCTCTTTGAAAATCTGCAATCAATATTACATACTCCTTGAGTATGTCCTTTCGACGAGAAGTTCTGTCATTCTGAGAACTCCTATGAGATTTAAAACCAGATTCTTATAAGCATTATCTCAGAAATGTCAGTCGTTAACACAAATTATCGTCGGAAAAAGTGTCAGTTCTAAGAATTTTTCATTTCGGTTTTCCTCCTTATTTATGCTATCTAAAGTTATCTTTTCACTGGTTGAACTGTTCACCTTTTCCAGTACATTTGTCCGGAATTTTAAGCAACTTTAGTTATAGAAGAAAATAATCAACTTTTGGATCCTGTCACACGATGATTATAACTGAATTTTTGCTTGTAGATAACAATAGTTTAGTAGTATTAACTATAGAGTAAAGATTTATTTTCTTTCAACTATTCTTTCAAGAATTTCTCCATTAGTGTTTTTGACTGAGATTATCTTCAAGGTCTTCGAGAGATATTGATATAAATACACGATTTCAAGAATCCCGACATAAATATGTATGTATAAAGATATAACGCCATCAAGGGGTCTAGTAAACGCACCCGACCAGATTGTTATCTGATAATGTACTACCACCACAGTAAAATTCTTCAAAATAATTTCAACAACAAATATAAATTACTAAAGCATCTTCAAATTCAAACTCCAAAACATAATAAACAAAAGAAGAAGATCATCGTTCAGTATAGTTCCATCGATGTTTCCTTCAGGCGCAAGCATTATACTAATGTAACTTTGAGTAGATATAACAGATCTTCACTGATTGTATTAAATTTGTAGTGTAGTAGAAAAGATACAATATTTCGCCTCATCACTTATGGTATCGGTATATAAAAACTTGCAAAATTCTCTTGAAAGATCTCCGATTTATGTCTACTTTGGTCTATGGTTGATGCTTCGACATTCCTGGCGACTTTTTCTATCATAGCCCTAGACCGTCCGGATCCTGCATAAACGTGTTGTCTCTTTCAGACGAATTAAAGATCTCTATTTTACCTGTTTTGAATCTGGTAACTTCATAAAAGTCGGAAAAAACTGACTTTTGACTACATTTGTCTTCTATTTATATTAAATGAATATTTGATCTCCTGATATCGATTGTTCAGATTTAGACAGGGTTGCATTTACGAGTATATACGAGTTCTCAGCGGATACAAACACACTTCTTTACGTCCAAGTTTCTATGACAATCTCAATTTTTAATTAGTAAGATTTATTAATTGCTGACTTAAAAGACAGAGAAACGTCTATTTTTTGTATAATCGTACTACACATCCCTTCACAATTCAAAGATACTTGAAACCACTCATTCCACTCGCAATAAAAACTACTCGAATAACATATTGTTAACATTTGTTTCAATCAAAACTAATGGTCTCACTCAAACTTATTATAATTATTAGGGAGAACGTTGTACTATATAAAGCAAAAAAAAATCAAGTGCTTCATTACAAAATTAAACAACACAAATAAATTTTCCACAAGAAGTGCAAACCCGACACGCAGCAACAGCGCTATATCCTCATCGCTCTCCATAATATAGTATATAAATACGCACGAGCATACTTCGGTGATTATGGCAAAGCAAATTTCAAAAACTGCACCCAAGAAACCAGTTAGAAAATAAATATCACTAACAGCTCCATAGCAGGCTTAGGCTGAAGAAGTAAGAACTCCAAACCAAAGACAGTGCGCCAAACAAAGTGGCTGGGACGACCTCCAGCCTGCCGGCTTGCCAACTCGGCTGTCATGTCATGTCAAACAAACATGTCATTTGCTTAGCTACTGTGTCTTGCGGCTCGTCTCGTGTTTAATCTCATTGCTGTGGCGGCTGCACCCACACCCACAGAGCGGCGCACAGTGGTGCCGCTTCATACAAGCCGCGGCAAAAAATAGAAGGAATCGAGGTAGGGCTTTGAAATTTGGCACACATCTCTCATATTGCCAAAATAGATGAAAATAAAAAATTTGTTAAAATCCGCCCACAACTACGCCCACCTCCCATATAACATAACCAATAAATATTCAAAAATGATCATATATTATTAATTATTTATTCAACAAGTAATTTTTTAACATCATCGTCCAATTCTAAAGTTTTATTTTTGGGATTTGTTCTGAAACCATTAATAAAAGGAACCGATGAAGCTAAAAGCAAGTGCATTACATCTTGATTAGTAGAAATTCTGTCGCATTTTCTAAAATGATTAAGCCTATATTTCTTGTAATCTTTATTGCGAGCTTCTTGAGCCTCCTCTGATAGCATGCCCAATGGTAAAATAGAGGATGAAACAATTCTTCCATGCATTAAAACTTTATGTACCGTCATTGGCATATAGTAAAATTCATAAAGGCTGACATATAACCTCGCAGTTTTCATGCAATAAATTTCAAATTTTTCTATTGCTGCTTGACTATTGATTGTATTTAATATTATTTTAAATCTATGCATCAGGTTTTCGTCAACGCCAACAATATCGGCAGTTTTAGCAGGATTCTCAAAAAATGTTCGTGAGGTATTGCCATCATTTGTCGTACCCAGTCCCTGCTTCACTACATCAACATTTATTCCCAAGGATGACTTCAAATCTGCTTGAATACGTGCTTTTTCATCTGCCTTCAGTTTTTTGGTACGATCGTCAGTTCTCCATTTGCGAAAATGTTTGTTGTAAGCAATATGCAGAATACACTCCATAAACTTAATTATTGAATGCAAGGGAGAAATTCCAAATCTTAGGGAACCTTCGTTTACTGTTCTCCTCAATATATCATCTAAATCATTAATTTCCTTTGGTTTTGCTGTACATATGAAACATACACTAATTGCTGAGGTTTCAGTTACGGTATTAACAACTTTATCATCAATAATTGTAAGAGCAAGGCAATGACATATTTCGAAAATTCGGTTTGAAATAATTACTACACTGTTATTTAAATTACGAATTTCGTTTTCAACACGGTTAACTTCCTCAGTAATAACATTGGCTGTTTCAATCAAAAAACAAACAAAATAACGAAGCAGGCAAAAAACAAAGCAACGAATCAAGCAAACAAACAACGCAGTTGCAGTTGCAGTAAATTAAAATGCTAATTACTCATGAATTGGCAGCTAATTGCAGCTGATTTTTTTTCTATCGATTAAGGAGATTTTAAAGTTTATTTTGTGTAAGTGGCTAACCTGCGCGCTCCTGCGCACAATAATTATATTCTGTTGAAGTTGTGAAATATATGATTTTTTTGGACCATGAAAAAACATCATATTAAAAAAATCTTTAAAAATAAAGTATACATTTGATGATGTAAATCACATCTATAACATTGGTTTTAATAAATAAAAACTTTACAATTGATATTTTATGGGTAACTTTTGAGTTTTAACCTTTGCAATATTCATCACATTTTTCTGAGTAACTTTGCCTTGATACTTTGTTGGACTTTGAAGCTCTCCCAACAAAAAACCATTGAATATATCAAGCCCAAGTATTCGGATAATGTTATTTGATTAGTTCTTAGCTTAAATTGAAAAGATGGTACAAATTTGGAATGATAAAAAAAATCCTTTTTTTCCGCTTTGGCACCACTGTGCGGCGGCGCCACCAATGCTGCCCCAACCGCTTTGGATTTGGCGCCAATCACACCACCAACAAGAGATTACCCGAACGGCAACACAAAAAACAAAGTGCTTTGAGTGTGTGTGTAAATACAACAACTTCCACATTAAGCATAACAAAGTGATAAAATAATGTAAGAAGAAAAACGCTCAGCACAGTAGCGCAAACACTAGCGACACTTGCGGCACTTGACGGCAGCCAGTCTAGTGAATCGTGTAAGAATTTTACGACAATGATTTTTGATGACTTTCCTTTGCTTTGGTTGTCACTCAATGCTTACGTACTTACATATTTACATACATCCTTATATAGTTTTTTTGTTTTTGTTAAGCCCCACTGGTCAGCAGTGTGTGCTGCTTTTAATCACATGCGTCTACAGTTGTGCATAAATGTTTTCTTTTATTTTAATATCTGACTTCCGCTTGATTAAGCACTCTTACTCACTTACAACACGCATAAATACATATTAATGACATTACGCATTCACTCAGCCGCTTGACAAGTTACATACATCCACCATGAGTGTTATTTATACATTTACATGTATGTAAGCCACTGTAGAAATACACATAAACATGTATAGATACAGATATACAGATATACCATACGGAAGCTAGTTGCCAGTGATTCCCAATCACTTATTAACTTTATACCATAACTCATAGGCTGTTCGAACTACTCGCTATAAATTTAACGATATAAAGAGTAGTTAGGAATCTCTTAGGAATGAATAAAAAAATAAATAAAATACTATATAAATGATTTTTTCATGTCGCTAAAATTAGTCATGAGAGATATTGAAAGTTTAACCAAATCACAGGCTTCAATAATTTTACAAATCATAAAAGTACAGTGACTAAAATGCAAGTTTTCTCTCCTACCAACCTACTTCATAATCTTCTATAAAAAATACTCGAGCTGAGTAATAGTCAGAGAAAACTTCTCGGCACAAAAAAATGATTAAAGATTATTTTAACAAGCAAAGAAAGTAGCTCCGAATAAATATAGCAAATATTCGTTATTTTTGTGAATAACATTATTGTAATTTAGTGTTCTATTACCAAACCAAAACCTGCTTTCTTCTATAATCCATAATGAACTACAAAGTCTGGTTGGATATTAAGTGATATTCAATGGCATTTATCAAAATAAGAATATTCAGCCATATATTCCAAGAAAATCGTAAACATCGGCCATATTCAACATAATCCAATACCTTTTCAAATACCAGACCAGAGCAGAATCCTCTATAAGTACAAATGCTTAATTAAAACTTTTTTGGAATGAGCAGTATCGATGCATCAGAGTCTTAGGATAGGATATACTAAGAAAAAGCTCAGGTTATAGCTATACTTATACGAGTATACGGTTTGAATGAGGTTCATTATATTAATATTATCTAGGTTTGAAAAATATACTCTTTAGCTAAACCTCTCATTTCAAATATACCATGGTAGAAAAACACCGAGGCACTAATTTTTTTTCAATACATAAATAGTAACAAATCATTTTCAATTTGTTTAGAATATACCTAGAAAGAGGTGAAACGATCATATACATATACATATTCGAACTCAAGTGATCTCAAGTAAAACCAATATCGAATACTAGGTAAACAATTTTGTATTGCATCAAAACTATATACATACATATTCAATTAGCGGAACATTCAGTTCCAAAGAGATAGGGGATGGTAGAGAAATATATGGAGTTTATGTTTAATCTCAAAATATATTTAATTGAAAAAGTGCATCACTTAAAAATGTTCAATAATAATTTATTTATGCCTCCCACATTGAACTTAAATAAATTTACAAATTCTGAAATAATAAATTAATTTTACTTAAATAGTGCTTGCTGCAGAAATGTTTATCGCCATATTTGTTATGCCGATGAATGTGCAATTATTCATTCTTTTAAGCCATACATATTTATTTTGTTTGTGTGAAACTGTTGATTTATTATTTTTTAACAAATTCTTTAGAGTGTAGTGTCGATGGGGTTTTTCTTTAAATATTCCTTGTCATACCAGACGATAATAAATACATGTATGTATATATATTCTTACAAATATTTATACAAAAAAGGATTTACATATAATGTAAATGTACATATTTGTTATTCATAATTCGCGATAAAAAATAGAAAGAAATTGCGAAATCACAATCGATTCCCATTATTCTCTTGCGAAAGCAACTTAAATTGAGCAATAAACTTCTGCTGCCTTGGAATACGGACTCCAGTATTTCAGCAAATAAACTTTGTTTTTTTTTTATTTTATTTATTTATTTATAATCATTTATACAATAAAATATTTATTATATAAATACATGAAATCGCAGCACTGGCTACTAGGCCTTCAACTTTGTTTTTATTTTTTAAGACACCTACGGAACAACATTTTTTGCAAGACTTGCTTAAAAATTAAATTTAGCTTTTTGATCGTAATATTTATATCTCTCAAACGAAGAACATGAATGAACAATACAAATAGCAAAAAATATATATTTTTTTGTAATTATAATTTAAAAATAAAATAATAATCATCTGACCCTGGAGAGTGTCGAATCGAACAATCAACTCATATTAATGCAATCAAATAACGATAACATAAAAAGCGCTTAAACCAAGCATTTTCTACATAATTACTTTGTTAAAGCTTTCACATGAATCGAAGGGAGAGAGTCTCAACACAATTATAATTATATATAAATTGCCACGAAAACGAACCTCGCCGTTGAAACTAATCTTCGGAATGCCAAGAATCGTAAAATTATTCTTAATTTTCTGCATTTCAAATAATTTTGTTTTGATTACGAAGAAAGAATTATTAGTGGTTACGAGTAATTAGAATGAAATTTCCATGTTTAACAGTCACTCTTAAAAGTGCTAATCGTTTTCAAGAAAACCTTTTTTTGTCAAAATTCGATTTTATTATTCATTACAGTTGCTATGGAGGGCAATACTTCATTTATATATCCATCTTTCTAAAAAAAAGATACATGTGTGCTTTAAAATAAGTCACAATCTCGGCGATAATTTCATTTTTCCTTTGCTAAGCTTCTTCCCGGCTTCTTGAAAAAATCAGTAAAATATTCAGAGAATATCATCGCCTATCTTAGAGCTACACTGCGATCATTGTCTTCATGCTCATATTGCCTATACGAAAGTTCGCAAATTACTTATGAATGGTTGCTTCGCCTAACGCTTAATTAATTTTTTGATAACAGGAACATTTTTTTTTTGTTCTTTCAAAAAATTTTATTTTATAAAAACACTAAATTCGTTTTTATCCAGTTCATTAGTTGCATTATTTTTAAAATACCAAAAAATGAGTCACTAAAATATTCAAGTATTCACGAACAAATTGCTCTATAGCTGTGAAATTTATACGAGTGTGTTTTGAAGGTCAAATGTATCTTCGAAACATATGCATTCAATTTTAGGGGCACACTCTCATAGGAATAATACGAAATTTTCAGCTTGTCTGGTATCTAACGATTTGTTTGTAATATCTAGTATTTATATTTTGTGAACGAGGAGCTGTATGTGTTATTCGACGACATAGACATAGTCTAGCGAATAAAAAGACAGCGGCTACGCTGGCTAGGTCATGTTGTTCGAATGGATGAAAGTGCTCCAGCTCTGAAAGTATTCGATGCAGTACCCGCTGGTGAAAGCCGAGGAAGAGGGAGACCTCCACTCCGATGGAAGGACCAGGTGGAGAGGGACCTGGCTTCGCTTGGTATAACCAATTGGCGCCAAACTGCCAGAAGGAGGGATACGTGGCGCGCTGTTGTGGACTCGGCTATAACCGCGTAAGCGGTGTCTACGCCAGTCAAGAAGAAGAAGAATGTAAATTAGTATTTTATATACTAAATGTTCTAAAATTTTACTTCTGAAAAAATTAAAAAAATCTTCCCTTACTGCTTATACAGTATCCATGTTCACTTAAATACATTTTAAACTTTATTAAACAACATTTATGACCATTCAAGTCTTCAGATGCTTGTCACAATTGTCATGACACGGAACTATCACAAAATAAAAAAAAATATTAAAAAATGTTTCCAAGTCATAAATTTGATTACCAAACACTATCGACTGCCGTTAAGTGTTTTAGAATTTTCATTTTAGAATTTTTACTTGTTTTTTAGCGCTCGTAAATGTCAATCAAATTGACATTTTCTTCGATTTTCCGCCACGGTCAAGCTTATAAAGAATCGTATATACATTTTATTGTAATTTTTTAATTGATGTGCGCACTTAAAGTTATGTAAATGTCTTTTCCATTTACTCGACTGTATGTACGTATTTATGTGTGTATAATGCTCGTGTAAAACTGTAAATAATTACGAATTTTGCATTGCATCGCGTCAACTTTTTATGACTTACCAATCATGGTGTCGCAGCATTTTATGATTATTTCCATTGCTTTGTGATTACAATTTTTAAGTCTGCAATAATTACATTTTAAACTCATATCGCTTTTTGAATTTCTTTGTTCATTACAGAGTCATTGTGTGTCGCCGACGTTCGAGAAAGAGCTGCGGGAGCAATTGGATAAGTGAGTTTTTTATTGTTTTTCAAATACATAAATGAATATATTACTTATATTTAATTTTTTATTTTTTTTTAATTAATATAAATCAAAATGAGTGTTTTTACTGTATGTACAAGTATATTTGTATATAGATAAGTGCAAGTTTCTAGGGAATAATTTTAATTCTCTTTATTTCTATATTATTCTTATATTACTTTAATTACTCATTTTCTTGGAGAAATTATAAAAATATTTATATGTCTAGAAAAAATCATAAAAACTATTTGGTATATAATAGATAATATTTATGATAGAAGTTTTCCTCATGAACAATTTGCTTTAAGCAGATACCAACTATATCTTTATAAGAGTTTCAGACGGTATTAATCGAGTATATTAGCATTTGTCTAGACTATAAGCTAAAACAATTAAAGAAAATTGCTCAAAAACTAAAAGAAACTCAACATGGCTTGGCAATATAATTATAGCTATGTATATAGCTGAGATCATAGTTCAAAAAATTTGAATAAACACAAAAGTTACGAGAACATTTCATATTCTGAAAGGTATAAAATACACGACGGCAATAAATGTATCGCCACAAAATAAACTAATTAAATAAATCGATCTAGTATGATCTATAGGAATACAAGATCTCATCTCTTACATAAAAACATATACCAGGAATACTACTTTACTGAATTGCCGCAATATCTATTTAATTTGAATAATATATCATCTTGATATGGATTTTTATGGGTTAGGCTCGTTTTGGTACTGAAGAAAGTTAGATTTCAGTGAAACTCAGAAGAATTTTCACATTAGTTTTTTGAAGCGAGAACAATACCAAGAACTTAAATTTTCTTAAAGCAAATTATAGATAAACAAGTAAGGAAGGGCTAAGTTCGGGTGTAACCGAACATTTTATACTCTCGAAATTTATTTATATTATATAAAATACAATTTGGCCCACATATTCGTCATATATATTGTATAAAGTCCATTGAAAGTTGGAAACCCTAATATTAGGTTAGAAGCACCGAGGTCCTCGTGTTCGATATATGGCGCCTTTAAAACCTACGGTCCTATTTCGGCGTTTTTTAGAATGGGGCTGACACACTATAAAGGTAGTATTTGTGCAAAGTTCTGCATCGATATCTTCACTAGTGCTTACTTTATATATTGTAAAGTTAACGATTCAGATCGTCTTCAAAGTTCTGGTATATAGGAAGTAGTCGTAGTTGTGAACCGATTTGGCCTATTTTCACAACATATCATTGGGATGTAAGGAAACAAACCAAGTTTCATTGAAATCGGTACAGTAGTTCCTGAGATATGGTTTTTTATGGTTAAGTGGGCGATGCCACGCCCATTTTCCGTTTTGTAAAAAAAACTTAGTGCAGCTTCCATCTGCCATTTCTTATGTGAAATTTAGTGTTTCTGGCGTTTTTCGTTATTGAGTTAACCCACTTTTAATAGTTTTCAACCTAACCTTTGTATGGGAGGTGGGCGTGGTTACAATCCGATTTCCTCCAGTTTTGAACTGTATAAGGTAGTATCTAAAAAAAACGACTCTAGAAAGTTTCCTTGATATACCTTTAGTAGTTTGCGAGATATGTACAAAAAACTTAGTAGGGGGAGGGGCCACGCCCACTTCGCCAAAAATATTACATCCACATATGCCCCTTCCTAGTGCGATCCTTCATACCAAATTCTACTTCCATAGCTTTATTTATGGCTTAGTTATGGCACTTTAAGTGTTTTCGGTTTTCGCCATTTTGTGGGCGTGGCAGTGGTCTGATTACGCCCATTTTCGAACTTAACCTTCTTATGGTGCCAAGGAACACGTGTTCCAAGTTTCATTAAGATATCTCAATTTTTACTCAAATTACAGCTTGCACGGACGGACGGACAGACAGACATCCGGATTTTGACTCGTTTCGTCACCCTGATCATTTTGATATATATAACCCTATATCTAACTCGTTTAGTTTTAGGACTTATAACCAACCGTTATGTGGACAAAACTATAATACTCTCGTAGCAACTTTGTTGCGAGAGTATAAAAATCCGAAAATTGATTGAATTGATTCTTGTACGATTAAATAATTAAAGTAGAATGATAAAAATCATTATTATGACACGGTTGTCTCTGTTACGTAATAATTGTCTTAATTTTCCATGAAGAAATTCTCCAATATGCTTAATTTTTTTGTTGTTCATAAGAAGTTGGTAAGTCTCATCAGTTGATTGCTATTTTATCAATAACCACAACAAAATTTCCAGCTTGGACAACAACCCGCAGAGTTCATTCCAGTTTCAACTACATTTGTATTCTATTAGAAATTAATGCAGTAAAATAAGATTTTCCCTTTGTATGGTAAAGCATTCAAAACCAGCGCTTTAATCGAGCAAAGACCGGTTAATTGGATCAAAATCATATCCAAACGAAATTGGCGAATTTTTCTAATTATTAACTAGAAAGTCATCTACTTAGTTCGAGTTTTCCTAAAGGGAATTATTACTATGAATCTCAATTTAAGCTGCAATCGATTTCATATGCAATTTACACCTAACCTAACCAATCCAATTACGCCTAATTTTATTGCAATCTCAGTACATTTACCGCCAAATACTGTGAAAGCTACAAAACTGCAAGCTTCGAGCTCACCAAGCATTTTTCTCCACTCAAACTTTTTCGCTATCGAAACGAATAATAATCAAAAATTTCACCAAATCATATGTGGTTAAGTATGTTATGTGTGATGTGAATGGTTTATGTGCCGAATGCAAATTTCGCAATTACCAAATTACCCAGTTGACCTCTGTATGTATACCCCCGACGCTCACATCTAATATTCTACGAAATACTCGTACACTCGGTGCCGCAAAGTGAAAAGTTCGTAGTGGCTTCCGCCCTCAGGACTGCATTTGACCTGCTATTTAAGTAAATTCAACACTTAACAACATAGGAGCGCAAAGTACCCTTAAGGGTTGTCCAAAATTGGGTATAACCTAAAATATGTGCACACACATGGACACATGGACAAACACTTGAAACAGAAACTCATAACTACAACGTAATTACATGAGAAAATTCATCATACCAGTGCGGTTATTTACGGTGCTTTTCCGCACATGAGTAAATAGCTCGTATATAAGTATATGTGCCCATATGAGCACCCACATTTGGGTCCGCAAAATTTGGAAATTGCACTGCTAGTTACTCTGTAAAAAACACCAATGTGCCTATTTGCGCAAATATTTCAAAAAACATATAGACACATATACACATATACACAAAAACAGACAGACACCCACCCAAACATCCACTTGCAGTCATTTCCTGGTGGTTTTACAGCTCTATCTCTAGTCTCTTTAGGGCAATTTTAAATTGTTGAGCCGCCCAAATAGTAGCACAGTAGCATTTATTGCAGTTAAATTTAGTCACACATACATATGTACAAACATACACAATAGATACATAGGCATATATACAGATATAGATGTGTATGTGCTCCCTTGTAAACTTATGTCGACAAACTAAATTATCAGCACTATCTCCTGGGCTCTATGGAGTGTACTACTGTTTTATGTGGTTTATTATCCACGGCGTATGCCAAGTAAATACTTTTGTACATTTATATGTATGTACATTCACACAGAGGAACAAGTGAATGTTGAAAATGCCATAGCCTTAGGCTTAGTTAGTTATAATTTCGTCAATTTAATGGGCGTTTTGTAGCGTAAAACTTTCAACCACATTTGTAGTGCTTATCGTTTGGAGAATTTAAATAAACTTGGATATTGAAATTTCGATGGAATTAGTTGAAAACATTTCTCGCATTTCTTTCTTTCGATGGAAAATATTACAGAAAACTGTGCTCTGGAGGTTATTCAATAACACTCGACTGGGTATGGGATCAAAATAATATCTTTTCGGAATATTGTGCCATAAGTAAAAAAAAAAGTTTCTTCCAAAGATGGCCTCCAAAATCGAAATATTTGACTAGGTATTTCAAAATTAAGGCATTCGCAGTTAACTTATGTTTTCAATATAATTTTTAGATCAGTATAAACTACATTAACTGCTCACCTCTAGAGAGTATCATTCTAGACGAAGATTATTTATCTTTATAGAACCACTTGAGATAGCTTTATTGAACATCAAAATGCTCAATTTATTTGAATATTTAGTCTGTGCTATAATTCGAATTAGTATTTCTTATATTAATTATATATAATATACATATGTATATGTTTAACCCAAACGCTTACTAGGACGCTTACGAGCAACTGTTAAGATGTATTGCTTAAATTTTACCGACACTTGGTATATAGCTAATAAATAAGTGTCAATTCAAAATATTCTACAATGAAACATTTAAAAAATAAGCTGGTTGGTCGAGATCCAGTATGGTTATTAAGGTTAAGTCAGAATAGAAAAAAAAGAAGCTCGTGAGCACCAATATTTTTGAAGATCGCAGGTGTTTTTGTAGATTATACTACTACTCATTATGAAATATGAATAAAATTTCCACTGGGCCATTGAATACCATATCAAACTCCTATCGACTTTTGTTATATAAACTAATATATTTTATGGGTGCGTAAAATTTAAAAATAAGCCATATACACACATATACAATATTCTCAAAGATCGCAAGACTTTCTTTTTTAGATTAGAGACATTATTATTAATTTCCAGGGAATCCTTTTTTAGAATCTTTATCTCATTTAATCTTTTGATTAAATTTTTATACTCTCGCAACAAAAGTTGCCAAGAGAGTATTATAGTTTTGTTCACATAACGATTGTTTGTAAGTCATAAAACTAAACGAGTTAGATATTGGGTTATATATATATATATCAAAATGATCAGGATGACGAGACGAGACTAAGCCATAAATGAAGTTATAAAAGTAATTTGGTACACACGACCGTTCAAGTAAAGGTCATATTTGGAAGTAATTTTTTTGTGGAAGTGGACGTGTCCCCACCCCCAAATAGGTTTTTTGTATATTTCTCGCATACCAATTAAGCTATATAAACAAAACGTTCTGCAGTCGGTTCCCTTACGCTTCCCACCATACGCCATGAAAATAGTTGAAATCGGGTAATAACCACGCCCACTTCCCATACAAAAGTTAGGTTGAAAATTACTAAAAGTGGGTTAACTCACTAACGAAAAACGTCAGAAACGCTAAATTTCACATAAGAAATGGTAGATGAAAGTTGCACTCAGATTTTTTTACAAAATGGAAAATGGGCGTGGCGTCGCCCACTTATGAGTCAAAAACCATATCTCAGGAACTACTCGACCGATTTCAATGAAACTTGGTATGTCCCAATGATATGTTGTGAAAATAGGCCAAATCGCTTCACAATCACGCCTACTTTCTATATACCAGAACTTTGAACACAATATGAATCGTTTGCTTTCCAATATATAAAGTAAGTACTAGTGAAGATATCGGTGCAGAACTTTGCATAAATACTACGTTTATAGTGTCGCAGCCCCATTCTAAAAATCGCAGAAATCGGACCATAGGTTTTTAAGGCCCCATATATCGAACACGTGGACCTCGGTGCTTCTAACCTAATATTATGGTTTCCAACTTTCAATGGACTTTATACAATATATATGACGAATATGTGGGTCAAATTGTGTATTATATAATATTAATTAAGTTAAATAAATAAATTGCGAGAGTATAAAATGTTCGGTTACACCCGAACTTAGCCCTTCCTTCCTTTTTATTTATTTTTTTATTTATTTCTTTATTTTTAATATTTAAAATACTAAAAGTTATTTTAAATTCTTTACAGCATGAATCGTGTGATAAAATCGAAAGAACGAAAGCAAAAACAAACATGTCCAGGACACAAAACATTACAGGTAAATTAATACTAATTTTGTTTTATATTAAAAGAAAACTAATATTGAAAATTAAGAATACTACAATATCAATTACCAATAAATGTTTACCAATAAATTAATATATTAATGTATATAATGATGCTCTAGTTACTTTATGTAATGTTGAAGTTAGCCTGAGTAATTTAAAAGTATTAAATCTTACAGTCGGAAATAAAATTTTTTGGTACAACAATATCCGAGTTCAATGTTCGTGGATAATATTCAACGACTGATTCATATAATTAAATAATTAAAACGCATCAGCTAAGTTAAATATTAAATTTCACGCATTCGTTTCAGTCAGCAAGAGAGCATCATACATATTGGCCACTTGAATGCATACATTAGGGTGGTGCTTATATTGGAGCTGTAGACGCTACCAAAATTGCTCTTAAGCCTCGAAACACGTACTTCTCGCGCAAGAAATTAAATCTTGCGCTTGCTTTGTCGAATATGCTTCCCCTAACCGTCTCGGTAAAAACTTAACTATTTCAAAAGAACAACCCTAATAATACACTTTACAAAATTAATTACGCAAACTGTATGTATGTAAGACGATAGACTATCATTTCAACGCATCGGAACAAGTAAGCGCCGCCATATGTATGAAAGCCTATTTCAATTAACACATTGCCGACTTGTTGATTAAAGATATTTACAACTATCAGCTGTAGTCATACAACAACACCAAAAGTTGTACGTTTTATCAGCATGAAATCTGAGCATTTGCCACTAACTACAGTTACTAAGTCGCCAATGACGTTTGTGTGCTGTTAAAATTCACAAGAACTTTTCAAATCGATTGTATCTGGTTAAATAGGTGCTAGAAATAGAATACATTTAAGAAGAGAGAAATGTGTTTAATTATGACCAAGTTAGATTCAAAATTGTCAGACATCTCGGTAGCTTATTAAAGTGGTTAAAATTGCTTTTTCATAATGATTGTGCCAGTCTACTTGACCAGTTTATACCAGTTGTTTGTTCGATTCCCTTTTCTCGAATATTTAGAGAATACAACAGCTTATAAGAATGAAGTGATCTTAAAAGGCTTTCAGTCCTCAAATACTTTATATTCCGATCCAAGAAATCGGGGTCATCATGTCAACATAGACTGAGGTCTGGGACGAGGTCTTCCTTTTTTTCACAATATAATAATACTAGAATTTACAGCTGAAATTTCATTTTCTTCTGGACAGTTTCAGTTCTAAATATTTCTCTTTCTCTACTTTCATTTTCCACCAGACCCGCATCACCCACCAAGAGACCCTCCTACGTTCCATGCAACAAGAGAATTACACACTCAAACGGAGCATACGTCATTACGAACGCTGTCTGGACGATGTCATGCGCAAAGTGGTGGATGCTATTGTGGCAGAGGATATTCTACGCGAAGAGGTCACCATGCTAAAGAATCGAGTACGTGATTTGGAGGCGCAAAATGCGGCACTCTCAGCAAGTCCAGCGAAAGGACGTGACGAAGGCTATTGTACGATGAGCAGTGGACAACCGCAGCCATCAAATGGCCACCTGGAAGATTTACCAGAAGAGCCAGAGCAGTGGTTACTGCCAGCCGAACCGTGTTCGACTGAAATGGAAGACTGGAGCATGTCGCAAGAGGAGTTGCCCGTAGTGACGTTGGACGATGGGCAACAAATTTTGCGCAGCGGACGATTGTTGACCAATTTGAGGCGACAAAATGGTGAAAACGAGTGGATGTGGAATTCGAATGATTTCCTCACATCGACTACGGCAGAAACGGATTCGGAGTCTGAGGCGATATCCCAATTGCTGCAACAAAAGGTGAGTGTGACACGCGAAGTGGCATATGGGGTACTTATTACTAATGCATATTCATTCTCTTTGACAGATTGTTTACTCTGAAGATGAAGACATTGCGCGCACCGAGTTCACCAATGAGTTCTACAAACTCGTCGACATACGTTCAGCCTCGGCGCGCAGCCTGTTCTCCTACATAGAAGGCGAAACGGACGATGAGGATGACGACGACGAGGAAGAAGACGAAACGTCTAGTTTGTCGAAGCGACGTGTGCGGCTGCGCAGCAAAACCGCCTTAAATGGCAACCGACTGAAAGCGGCCAGCCCGACGCCAAGCGAAGCGGGACGCGCACAAGTGACCAGCTGCTCGTCCAGCGAATCGGACGAACAATCGCATTGTACGACAACGCAACACGAACTGAACGGCAGCACCATCGAAGGCGGCATCGAAGAGGAAATGGACACACAACTGTGTGGCAACGAAAGCAGTGATATCGAAATCGAAGACTTGCAACTGGAAAACGAAGCATTGCAACAGCTCAACGAACAAGAATGCATCGAGGCGATCATACGCACGGAACTGCGTCGACCCAACACCACTGGACCCACGCTACCCATGGTCAAATCCAAATCAATGTTGCACAAAACTGAAAACGAACTGAATGGATTGCTACGCCAAGCGGCAAACACGAACGGCAACGACGGCAAGCCGCCGCGTGTGGTGCGCAGCGAAAGCGTTAATGGCGCCGTCGTTGGCGGTAGCGGCAACGGTAGTGGTGGCGGCATGAATCGCGGCGGTTCCGCGAGCGCACACAAGTTGCAAGAACGCCTGCAGCAACGACCGGCCAACTCGTGGCGCAAAAGCAGTGGCTGGAAGCGCGTACCAACCACACCGACTGGTTCGCCCACAGCGCCGTTGTCACCGAAAAAGGTAAGCAAGCAAGCAATTCAGATTTGATTGCTGATGACTAAAATTGATATTAATTTTGTTAATTTTTTCTTTTTTTCTCAACTCACAGGAAGTGAAAACGGAGATTGTGCGCAACTGTGTGAATGGCTTGCCGAAAATACCGCCGACGCGTATACCAACCAGCGTACAACAACAATCGCCGCCATCGCCAAAGCAAAACCAAAATGTCGCATTGCAATTTGGCGAAACGCAAACGCGACAACAACAACAGCCATTACGAAAATCCAAAATTCCGCCACCAGTTCCCGTGCGTCGCTCGGGAGCGAGCTAGCTAAGTACGGTAGAGGGTGTGAAATAAAAATAAATAATATTAAAAAACAACAACAAATAATAAAAAAAATATTAAATAATAAAAATACAAATAAAATTATACCCGTTATGCCGTTACGGTTGTTGCGAAATCCACGAGTTAATTAATTTAAGCAAAATTTATATAAAAAAGACTTATATGTGATATTTGAGCGAAGAAAAAGTACGCAAAAGTAGTTATAAAAAAACAAAAACAAATAACAATAACAATAAAAACAAATTGTTGTATAAACAAGTAGAAGTAACAATGAAATAACACCAAACGTGAAACTAACTGCCTACTCTACAAAAACAAAAACAAAAAATAAGAAAAATAATACTAAAACTAACAACAACAAATAATTAATTAATTACAACTACAATTTTGGCATACAAATTTGGCAAAATTTAAAATTTTTTTCCAACTATTATTAGTCATTTACAATTGAAAATCATATGCAAATCAAGCAAAGTAAAATTACACTGCCTACAAATTGTCTGTATCTACCACTTTATATAAAAAAGCATATATTTGTAGTTAACACTTTTTATATACGCATTTATATACATACATACATATGTATATATTTATGTATTTAAAAAATATTGAAATTAAGTAAAGTGGTTTCCACTATTTTCACCACACTCCCTCTGTTGGTGGGGAGTGCTCACATTTGGTTGCAGAATAGCGAAAGCCAGCGCAGTTTGTGACGCATACTTTCAACTCACACACATACCTAACAGTTAATTCCTTTTAAAAGTACATACATATTTTGCTATGGATAAGGAATATAATGTTGGTATGTTGAGCGGAAGTTGACTCGTTGGTTTTATTTCGAAACGAAATTACTATATAATGGGCATTGTACATACATACACATATAAATATTATTTTGATAATGCATTTGCTTTGCATTTGTTAACAATTTTGTATTTATTATTAATTGTTATAAATTTATAAATGCATAAATATACATATTTATACATAATGCATTGAGTGTTATGTGGCAGACGTGTTGTCAGCTTTATTGAGTACGAAAGTGTTGAATAATTATTTTTTTTTAGAAAATTTGAATTATGTCAATTTTAATTAATATAATTCATTCAATATAATCTTAAAATTGTTTAAATATTATAAAATATTAGGAAATCTTTCCGAAGAGTATTATTATTAATTCTTTATAAAATTTCAAACGGTATAAAAAAGCCTAACTACTAATTTCCGCGATTCAATTTACTTAAATACGTTATGTTTAAAATTTTTGCAGAAATTCAAATTATTTTGCTAATTTTCATTATTTTAAAATATAAAATTTAAATGTTATTCCATAATTAAAAAATTAAAAATTATAAAAATAACAAAATATGTTTTATATATGTGAATAATTTACATTTTTTGATAAATTCCAATGTTCTAAATTATTTTCTTAATTTTCATTATTTTCAAATATAAAAATTTAAATTTTTTATATATTTTTTTTTAATTTAAAAATTATAAAAATTATATAAAATTATTCTTTTATTTAAATAATTTTTTTTACTCTTGTTTCAAATTAATTTAAAATATTTTTCTTTGAATATAATAACAATGCCTTGGCCCTAATTCTAAACACTAACAAAAATCACAAAACATTTTTTTTTTTAATTTTTCAAATTAAAATTCCAAAAAATATTTGTTGGGAACATTTTGGCACATAACACTCATTGTTTATTGTATGTAGTGCTCTAAAAATTAACACTTAAATTCAAAATATAAAATTTTTGTAAAATATGAATTCAACTAAGTAAAATTAAACACGATAATCTGACTTTTTAGGGATTCTGAAATAATTTAAAATATCAATGAGAGTAATATGATTTTTTTTTTGTATAAAATTATGATAATAAATAATTAATAATATTATTGGTGATAAAAAAAAATAATTTATTTATAATGGAAATTATAAACTATATAAAGTATTTGAGATAAACTGAGCACTTTGGTATAATTTTTTATAACTTAAAATGGAATAAATTTATAATTAATGAGTATTTTTTGTTTTGATATGAAATATGTAAATCTTATTGAGATATATTAATGATTTGAAAAATGTTTTGGTAAAAATCTATTAAATTTGAATTTATTTACTTCAATGTTATATTTCATTATTATGTTTTTTGTATTTACAATCAAACAATTTATACAAATGAATTCAAAATCTCTATAAATTGTATATAAAATAATTAATTGAACTGATATTAAGGCCTTTATAAAATAATATTTCCATTAGTTTGTAGTATAAAAGCCTTAATAATAAATTTTGATTTCGAGAAATGTCAAAATTATTAGTTTTCAACAAAGGAACAGAGGGTGTAAAGCATGTAGCTGAACGAATGGCAAAAAATCTTATGTCACATCATGTAAACTATTAAAGTTAAGTAGTCTTCCGCACAAAATTCAAACGAAATAACAAAACAATTCAAATAAAAATAGCATATAACAGTTAGAAACACATAAAAAGAAACCAGAAAACACTCACTACACGCAGTAGTTATGTAGTAGTCAATAAATATAAACAATAGTAACTTTTTATGCCGAACGCATAACAATTTGTAAACGATAGCAAACGAACAGACGAACTAAAAATCGATAAAGTAACAGAATTAAAACAATAAAGTAAGTTAAAGTGGAGTAGAAAACTAATAAACTCAAGTCAACAAACAATAAACTAAATTAATAATGAACTAAAAAATAGTATTGCAAAAGCAAATAAGAAAGAAAATTAGCATAAAAATATATTGTTATAACGGTTTCTACATAAGCATTACAAATTATATACATATATTCCATGCAAATTGTTAGCGGTACACCTACAACGTATCTAAAAATATTAAAATGATAACTGAAAAATAATAATATTGCAATTAAAGACAATGCGTAATTGCAGCGTGAAGTGCAAAAGTGGAGACTTTTTGTGTATAAACTCTACACTGCCACCAAAACGTTGCATTTGCGGCATTTACCAATAGGCAATTTGTGCAAGAATCAATCCTACTTATGATGCAATTGACAACAATATATTCGTAAACAATAACAATACAAGTGCATAAGTATTTCATACATACATTTACTACAGCATTTACACACAGATACAAACATAAGTCATGTGGTGTGAAAATTACAACAAACAAATATTTACAATTATATAACAATAATTACGTATTAAAACACAAATTAACACTAACGAAATACACACAAACATACATATATATACAAGTATGTAAGAAACAATTTACTACTCTACTTATTTACCTACAGAACTACATATGTACACACATACACAAAAATATGTAAACATGTGAGCATTCAAATTGTTTGACGCAGTTTATTCCCTCCTTCCTGTCTTTCTCTCTTGGTAGCGTAGTCAGTACAAAATGTTAAACACTAAACACTACTAAATTACTATACTTAATTATAATTATAATTATTGTATAAACAAACTACATTAACTGTCAGTCTAAAAAGTTTATATGGGTTCATAAATAAAAACTACTAAATACCTATATATTATAAATTATAAATTATATATGCGTATTTGTATAGTTTAGTGTACTAGCGACGTTAAAGATATTAGATTTAGTAATATAAACTGTAATATATTATATACTATTTATAGCTCATATATATATATATTTAAGTTTCTCTCCTTGTAGTTAGTTGCTAAAGTTTACCTACTACATACTACATACTTGTATACTATTAAATACTACTATATTTTTTCTGTTAAAACATATATTTTTATTTAATTTTAATATATCTCTTAGATATTTATTTACATGAAAACTATAAACGTAACATTTATGATGAATGAAAGTAATATACATTAAAATACATACACTGAATGAAAATCGAACGAAAAAATAAAATTAATAATAATAAAATAAATAATTGCGGTTGTTTTATTGTGCGAGACGCTGAGGTAAGTTAATTAATGTCTCTTAATATTGAAGTAATTGAAAAACACAACCCCACACATTCCGACCGCACTAAAGGATTATAGAGATATTTGAAATTCACTTAACTGAATTTTTATTAATATACGAGGGCTGCTATATATATTTCTGGCCAAGGCAACACTAAGTGTTGCCAGGTGCAATCTGACATTTCCATTGGAAAGTTTGACATTTTTTAGCATAACATCAGTCAGAACGTTTTGTCATTTTATCGTGAATTGTTTTATTTACAGGGAATTAAGAAATTCATCTCGGCCAAAAAATGGAATTAACTCGTGAACATTTTCGTGCGATCATTTTTTACAACTTTCGACGTGGATTATCGCGACAAGAGTGCATCGATGAACTAAAATCTTTGTATGGCTATGAAGCACCACCCTATAGCACTGTGAAAAACTGGTACAATGAATTCAATCGTGGCCGACGCTCGCTCAAAGACGAATTCCGTTAAGGTCGTCCAAAAACAGCCGTTGTGCCAGAAAATGATAATGCAAGACCGTCATGTAACATATCTTCAGATAGAGGCATGCCTATGCATTTCTCCCACCAGCATACATTCGATATTGCATGAACACCTGGCCGTAAAAAAGGTTTGTTCTCGTTGGATCCCGCACAATTTGACAATCGCTCAAAAAAAGGCTCAAAAAAAGTGCTTCGAAAATTGGTTTGAGCGCATGCAAAAGTGTATAAATCTTGATGGAGAATATTTTGAAAAACAATAAAACCATTTTCGTTGATAAATATTCCTATTTTCATTATTAGGTCAGAAATATATATAGCAGCCCTCGTAGAACAATAAAAAATATATTTTTTGATATATAAAATTTTAAATATATTTATTGAAATTTCATAGAATTTATGAATTATGGCACCCACCAGCAATAATTAAAAAAAATCCATAAATTAATTTCATTATTTTTCCAGCATCTTCTGTACTTCAAATACGAAAGGTTTTCTTTCCATCCTTTTACTAACATCCCACGTATTATTCTTACATTTTAAATAACAAATTTATTCTTTTTCCTATTTATTTCATTTATTTTTTTTAAATAAATAATTTAGTATTTAAAATCACAAATCAAATATTATTTTCAACACAACGGCTTTGCATGAATCATGTTGGAACGCAACAAATATGGCACGGAAATCGCACAAGTGGTTGGCAACGCTAGCAAGTAGCGGGACAGTTTGTTTACAAATTGCAAAATTCATTGAATGTGCATTTGCGAGTGAAAAAGTTCAGTTTGCTAAATTATTAATTGAAAAGTGTAGAAGTGTGATTTTTTAACAATAATTTCAAGTAAAAAGTTTTCGCAGCACACAGTGTATATGAAGTTAAGTTTGAAGGAAAAGTATTAAATTAAATAAACAATCTGCAAAGTAGGAGCTTCCAAAGTGGTAGTAGCCGCATAAATTGGCAAATTATATGAGTTTGGGGAAAGTGTTATTGCGGTATTTAAGTATTATAGATGTTCTTAGATATGTTCATATTCATGTATACAAGTGCAAATTGCTTGGAATCGTTATAATTGCGTCTTCCTAGTTCCGCACAACCGAGAAAATACAAAGTGTGGTTATGTGTTCCGCTGCTTGCTCCATAAGTGAATCAATTTTTTTTTTATCAAAAAAGTGTCGGTTTATTGAAATCGGTAATAGTGAATATAGAATTTATTGAATGGAATTTCATGATTTACAAATGCATTTCAATTGTAGTTTATTGAAGTAACTGTTTGGCACACAATAAGAATTCCATTTGATAGGCAATTGTCCCTGCAAGACAGGTACCGGCGAATTCTCCGGTGAAATGCCAGGGAACGGTACCAGCAGTTTCAATGAAAGTTTCTATGCCATTCTTAAGGGCGAATTGACAAAAGTACCCGAAACTATTGTGTACGTGTGATCGTTCATCCCTTTCTTGCACATTACCTTCATCATTTAGCAATGTATATATACCTCTTGCACAATTTGGGGAATGGTATTGGTACAATCACCGATGAAAGACCCAATACTGCGAACGAAAACTTCACGTGCAGTTTCAGTACTGCGACCCACAAAAGCCCAGAAACTATACCCGCTATTTTCGGTTAGTTCTACTAAAATCCCAAATGAGAATTTAATAACAAAATCATTAATTATATTTCATATTTATTTAAAATATCATGCCATTTAGGTGTTTATTATTATATTTACTTTATAAATGTATTATCGTACTACACTATATACATATGTAAAACGTATTGAATATTTGAACAATTTTTGCTATCTGACAAAGGCTGGAGGAAGAGTGGCAAATGTCAAATACCCCGAGCGGCCTGGAAGTGTAAACTGCGCACAATATGTGAGGACTATTTTGGTTTCTTTAGGAGATTTGGAAGATCTGTTCTTTCATTAATTTCATTAGTACTAGATTCGTCCATTTTCTGGGAGGAGGGTTTCTATAAAATATGAAGTAAAATTAGAATTTTTACAACATAAAAGTTGGTAATAATAACCTTATGTATCAGGAATTCTAAATCTAGCATTGGCAACGTTCTAGTCTTAACATTCATGCTCTTGCTGTAGTATTTCCATTGAACTAATTTCGGTGAATCCATGTCCTTGTAAAGCGATACAACAACGTTGTGATTTCTCAATACAAGGTGAAAATGAATCAAAAAAGTCCTCCTAATTGAACATACAAGAAGTTTTTAAATTTCTATGATCACAAACATTCACTTAAATTTATCCTCTGCTTTCTATGTTTCAGCTGCTGGTATGGCCAACTGAGGTGCTGGTAAGTCCAAAAATACTGCGTCTGCTTTGCCCTCTAGCTCATTGGCAAAACCCAGTTGACACACGTCGCGACGTGGTTCCATGTGGTTCCAATTCTTGTGCTTGTGTTGACCAAAAGGTTTAATTGCACGTAAAAAAGTGACATTAAACCTAATACATACATATCTGGTGTGTAAATGATTTGTGTTCCATGTAGCAGCGTTTGCATCCATAGTTCTGGATTTGCTTGCAGCACATATTCCATCGCTTCGAAAGTTCTACATTGCTATCATAAGTGACACCAATAAGTTCGCGTACCTTTAACGCGCCATATGAGGTTTGAAATATCTGTATAGAAAATTAATTAGAATTTAAGGCAAGATAATATTATTATATTCAACAATTATTTACGTATTCAATGGTTTTGCCCTTGATGTTGACCATTGTTGGCGTAGCTTCTATTACGTGCTTCTAATTGACAGTGCAATGAAGTATTACTGTATCCACCCTTTTCAATTCCATATTTTGGCTTTAGAAAACTTTTATTTTACGTTTCACTTATTTAAAAATGCGTGATTCAATAACTTAAATTTTAATTAGGCTGCAGATCACTGAATTAAATAAAACACGCAAAATAATACTTCACAAGCAGCCATGATATAAATCAAAACAAAACTTGTTCAAACGCGAGAACTTTGTTTGTTTCTTTCTATCATTCAGGGTGCTGTATGAGAGAAGAGTTGAGTTAAATGTTTATGCACATTTTACCCTTTGTTGCGTATGTGTGTATGTATGTAGTGGTGTTATTAAAATTTCTTTGAATGTGTTGGAGTTTCAGTACCCATGACTTGCTGGGGTATTTATCATCGGATACGCTTTCGCTTACTATATCGGAAACGGATAATAATAATTCAAAAGCCAAGCTTTCAACAAAATGTTGATTAATAAATGCAGATTAACAAATTTAATAAAATTATGTAATTATATGCTTATTGAATTATGTAGGTAAAATAAATTTACATAGTGAAATTAATGAGTAATAAGAGATAGGGTATTCTCGGCTATTAAATATATAAATAATGGTATAAAGAATTACATAAAATATTGTGACCTTTGATTTATTAGTAAAATTTATTATAATAAATACAATATTTTGTGCGAATATGTTTAAAAAATGTGATTAATTTAAAATAATGTTGCTTATTGATAAAATGTATTCGAAGGTTAAAATTAAATTTTAATACATAAAACTAAAATAAAATAAAATGTAATAATAATAGTATATAATAGTAACAAAATAATATCGTCGTACTGTACATACTCAAGTTCCAATTATGCAGAGAAAGAAAGATGTAAATACCTTTTAATTTGTTAACATGTTATATTATACATAAAAACAAAAATTGCAAAAGCTAAAAATGATTACACTGGTCGACAAAAAGTAACTTTTTCTCTGCATCAAAGATTAGACAATGATATTCTTATGGGATTTTCATCGCTGAACACGAATATGACGTTCAAAAGTGCCCATCACGTCGAGGTTTTGAGCAAAATGGACTCAAAGTCTCAAAAAACCCTGTTTTTGGCCTTTTTTGATCACGTGTAGAGAATTATGCTGACGTGCTAAAAGTCTGTAATTAGGCTTAAATTGAAACTTAAACTGTCAACTATAAGAATCAAATCGAAAAAGTTCTGAATCAGTCAAAAATTTTCATAAAGCACAACTTCTAGCACGTCAGCATAATTCTCTACACGTGATCAAAAAAGGCCAAAACAGGATTTTTTGAGACTTTGAGTCCATTTTGCTCAAAATCTCGACGTGATGGGCACTTTTGGAGGTAATATTCGTGTTCAGCGATGAAAATCCTATAAGAATATCATTGTCTGATCTTTGATGCATTTTTTGTGTCGACCAGTGTTATCATTATAAATTAAATATTTTTTGTTTATTTATTTATATTTATCTTAATGAAATAGAAATGATTAATATGAATTTTGTTGACTTTTCATTCATAATGCTTGCTATACATATTTATTAAATACGCAAGAGTGTCATTTCCTGACTCTCACTCTTTATTGAATTATGGATTGATTGATTGGCCACCATCTATACTAAATTTTCTACAAGATTATTGTGTACATTTAGTATTTTCTAGCATTTTCAGTTTTAAGTTTCAGACTACAAAAAATTCATCAAATTTTTTATATTCTAACTAAAATAAGTCTTTTAAAAACTTGCAAAATGGAAATAAAACTAATGCATTATGATAACATTAAACTCTAAACTATAATGAATAATATTTGTTGTAAAGGTACCAGCTACTAAGATCGCTAAATCATTTATACTACATAAAATATTGAACTAATACTAAAGCAATTCTACCAAGCGCTTGCGCAACAGCAAGGCGTTCGGTCTTAAAGTGGGCTCGTCACACCAGCAAGCTTTATAAATCGTTTCATAGCTTTGTTCCTTGTTGCAATCGCTTAAACGCAATATATCCTCAAACAGCGCTAACAGATCGACAACATGGCTTTTCTTGCGTTGCTGTTGCTGTCGTTGTATTAGCATTGGTCTCTCATTTGCTGGCGACTTCTGTGCAACCGGTGACTTACTGCAATTCAATTCGGCACTTAAATTACGCATAACATTCATTTTCGCATTCAATGAGGCGAATGGCCGACGCACAGTCGCCTGATGCAGCTCCGCCTGATCCGCACCGCAGTCAGAGAAGCGCAACTGTTCTTCGGGTTGTTTGGTGCGATTGAGTACATTCGTCAGCTGTACCAATGAGTGATAAGTGATCTCATCCGCTGTGAAATTGGCGCAATAGCATTTGTGATGGCGATGCAGCGCGCTCGTGCAGTTTGTGGTATTATTTGAAGTTGCGCTATCGGGACGCAGCTTATTTTTGACCACCTGATAGGCGACCACTTCATTGCAGGCAATGCTGTGGTAGGGTAAGCGCCGCTGTCGCATTTGCCACATTGTAATGCCTAGTGAGTAGATGTCGGTGGCTGGTGTGAGCGGTTCCTCACGCAATGCCTCGGGGGCCATGTAGCGCATTGTGCCCTATAAATTAAGAGATGTATGCAGATTATGCAGTCTGTTAAAGTTTATGTTAATTACGCGCGCATTCCCCTTTGGCGACGGCGTTGGAGAGTCTATCTTCAAGGAAGCACCAAAATCGCAAAGTTTGCAGACATATTGCCGGTGGCGGAAAGCAGTTGATAGCGTTTCGTCGCGTAAATTTTGTTGCATGCCAACGAAAGATATCAACACATTCTGTGGTTTTACATCAAGATGTAGTAGGCTCCGCTTGTGGCAATATGATAGCGCCGACAGAATATCCAGTGTTATGCTTCGGAAGAAAAAGTTTAGAATTATATATACTATATAATATATATACTACTTTCGAGCTTTCTAAGACGATATTAAATCTATATTTTTGGAAGAATTACTAACTAAATTCTATGCTGGAGTGGCAGCATTGTGGCTTCAAGTATCTCCTGTAAACTTTGACCCATCAATCTCTCCATTATGACAATACCGAAATTCGGTGTAGTTTCGACCTTAAAAATTCAAATGCTTTTAAAGTAATAAATTTCAAAACTGCTGAATTTTGACAAAATACTGACTTACTTTTAAAATTCGTATAATATTACGGTGCTTCCAGCCCAAAATGTGCATCTCACTACGCATAGATTGAGCATTCGCTTTACTCACATTGCGCACGATCTTCACAGCCACGGGTTGACCTGTAATATATATAAATATAACAATATAAATTATGGCAAAAATATTTTTTTAACGATTTATGCATTTTTATTCCAAAAATAATAATTAACAGTTGGCTACACAGTAAATTGACGCTCAATTTCTTACAAGCGTCTTCATTTCTTTCTATTGCTAGTGAACTGTTTTCTTTTCATACAAAAATAACTTCAAAATCAAGAATAAACAACTTAAGCTTCGAAAAGTTTGTTTGTAAATAATTTTTCATAAACAAAAATATTCGTTTTTACCTCGATAAATCGCCTTGAAGACGGTGCCAAAGGCCCCACGGCCCAAGATTTTATATTTCGTGTGTGTTGGCAGTCCGTCCTTGAGTATCTCGTTGCGATTTGGTGTATTCAGGACAATGGCTTGTTCACTATTTGGTGGAACTTGCAGCAAAGCCCTAAATTGAGTGCAATAATTATCAGAAATATTTAAATTAAAATACTGCAAACTAAAAAATTTAATTTAATTACATTTGTAGATTATGTTTTGTCGCCACGGCAAAGGATCTTTGTTTTTTCCTTTTTATTTTGTAATTTCTTATTCGCCGAGTTAACGGAATGTTGTTTGTTACTGTTTGGTTGTTTGTGCGCTATGTAAATTTGTTTATATTTTTATTCATTTGACAATAGTCATAGAAAAACTTTGTTTACTTGTCAATGTCTCGATGCCGTTGTAAACAAGTTAAAGTGTCCCCAGTGGATTTGATGGAGCAAATGTTGCATATGAAAATTTAAAAAACAGTCACATTTAATTAATTTAATGCTGACATTTTTTTTAAACGTTCAAAATGAAAGTATAATATAAAAAGCGGAGTGTTTATTGTAATTAATTTTAATTTTCATGGAAAATTAAACTCAATTGATATATAGCAAATATGAATTCAATTAAAAATTTCTCTTCATTGGGAGAGAATTTTAGAGAGAGCTTTCAACCTATACGGACGTGTATTTTATGCGCTCCGTGATTATTCTCTAAAACCTAAAATTAAAATAAAATAAGTAAAAAACAAAACAACTTAAACAGTGCATTAAGCCAAGCGTTAGTCAATAACGCCGAAATTGTTAGCAAAACAAAAAAATCACAAAAATAAAAGTGTACAAACAATAATAAATAAATAACAATTTCTAAGTGCGAGAAAATAAACAATAAACAATAAAATGAGCGCTGCGCAGCCTCAACAACAAGGCCGTAGGCATTCTCTGAATGCCTACTTTAGCTTTATCGAGCCTGCAAAACCAGCTCCTACCAACAAACAAGGCAAAGGCGAGAAGGATGAGACATCACAGCGATCAACGGAGCAGCACCCTAAGCAGAGCTTAGCAACAACAATAGTAGCAGAGAACGGCAGCCAACAACGGCCAGCAACAAACACGAACGCATCAACATATAAGCAGGTACCTGCAAGCGAGCAGACAGCGAAGAAAACGCAAGGTGAGAATGCACAAATCAAAAAAGGTCCATCTGTTCAGATTGGCATTGACCGCTACGTCAATATTAAAAGGAAATTAAGTCCTGTGAAGTCAGCGGTCAATCCTAAAAAATTTCAAGGCGGCACGCCAACCAAGAATAAACCTGACGTTTTAAATGGCAACAGATTTGCCGTACTAAGCAATGGTTCTGATGATGATGCGAAGGGTACCACCACAGTCGCGTATGCCAAACCGCCCCCAATATATTTGCGCGAGCGTAGCTCAAATACTCTTGTTGCTAAATTAAGCGAAATTGTAGGTACAAAAAACTTTCATATAGTGCCTTTAAAAAAAGGCAATATAGATGAAACGAAAATACAGACATACACTGAGAAAAGTTTTATGGATGTTGTAAAGTTTTTGTCGGATAAAAACAAAAATTATTATTCCTATCAGTTGAAGAGCTCAAAGGGCCTAGCTGTAGTAATTAAAGGTATTGAGTCATCTGTAGACTCTAGTGAAATCAAAGAAGCTCTTGAAGAATGTGGCTTTGAAGTTAAAACTGTCGTAAACATCTTTAACAGAAACAAAGTACCACAACCAATGTTTAGAATTGAATTGATGCCGAATTCTAACCAGCTTAAAAAGAACGAAGTGCATCCAATATATAATTTAAAATATTTGCTGCACCGTAGAGTAACCGTAGAAGAACCACACAAAAGAAACGGTCCGGTACAATGCACCAACTGCCAAGAGTATGGGCATACCAAATCTTATTGCACTCTACGCAGTGTTTGTGTGATATGTGGAGATTTACATTCCACCTCCAAATGCACCACTAAGAAAGAGAATTTAAATAAAAAATGCAGCAACTGTGGAGGAAGTCACACTGCCAACTACAGGGGTTGTCCTGTTTATAAAGAATTGAAATCGAAGTTGTCACAGGGAATTCAAGCACGACGTAACCAAATGTTACATACTCCCCGTACTGACATTATAGATATCACAGACCATATTCCGAAATCTAGTAATATTAAAAATAATACTGTACAAGGGAGCTATGCCAATGTTGTAAAAGGCAACAATGTACAAATGCAACCACCGCAAAATCCTCCAAATAGTGGTATTGAAACTATGATCATAAATCTTACGCAATGTATGACACAATTTATGTCTACAATGCAAAACATGATCCAAGATTTAATAAAATCACAAAACCAAATGCTGCAAACTTTATTAAGTAAAAAATGAGCATACTAAACATTTGTATATGGAACGCTAACGGTGTTAACCAACATAAACTAGAGATTATTAGATTTCTGTCTGAAAAAAATATAGATGTAATGTTAATATCAGAGACTCATCTGACAAACAAAAACAATTTTAAAATACCGGGATTTAGACTGTATGTTACAAATCACCCGGATGGAAAAGCACATGGCGGAACGGCAGTATTGGTTAGAAATCGGTTAAACCACTTTACTCTGGGTTCTCATGCTACAGCACAGTTACAAGCTACAACAATATCGTTAAAAAATCGGTGTTGTGATTTAAATCTATCGGCTATATACTGCCCACCTCGTTTTAAAATTACAGATAGCGAATTTAAAGATTTCTTTGGAACGCTAGGTCATAGATTTCTAGCAGGTGGAGATTATAATGCAAAACACATGTACTGGGGGTCACGTCTTATTAATCCGAAAGGACGCCAGTTGTACCAAACCATTATGAACCACAATAACCTTGATATAATATCTCCTGGAAAGCCTACATACTGGCCCAGTGATCGTAACAAAATACCAGATTTAATTGATTTCGCTGTAACCAAAAATATAGATAGATCACTTGTGACAGCTGATACATGTACAGACTTATCTTCAGATCATTCACCTGTACTAATAAAGTTGTGTGAAGAACCCATATTCGTTGAGCCAAAGGTGGGTCTAACATCTCACAAAACGAACTGGTTAAAATACAAAAAATATGTGAGTAGCCACATTAATATTGATGTAAAAATAGATACAGAAAGAGATATTGATGAAGGTATGAGGGAATTTAATGATGTAATATCAAATGCAGCTGTCATAGCAACACCAAACATAAGCAATAAACCGATTATCCGCAGAAAACTCACTAATAATGAAATAGAAAAGCTTGTAAATGAAAAAAGGCGAGCTAGACGTGAATGGCAGTTAAATCGCTCCCCTTCTACTCAGCTGCAACTAAAATATGCTGTACGAAAACTAAAAACAGCGCTTAAACGTGAGGAAGAATACCACACTCACAATTATATAAAGAAACTGTGTCCAAATTCAAACAAAGGAAATTCTCTTTGGAAAGCCCAAAAGTCAATGAAGCCTCCAGTCGACTCCAACTTGCCTATAAGAGGCTTGGGTGGAAACTGGGCACGAAGTGACGAGGATAAGGCAAATTGTTTCGCAAATCACCTAGAAAAGGTATTTCAACCTAATTGCCCAAAGAACAGCTTTAAGCTGCCAATCATCTCAATAGCGCTAACGAGTCGCTTGGGTCTATTCAAACGTCATCTTCCGAAATTATTAAAATCATAAAAAGAGCTGAATCCTAAAAAGTCGGCAGGACACGATAAAATTACTCCAAAAATGCTAATTGAGTTACCAAATATTGCTTTAACAGTACTCTCCTTGCTCTTTAACGCTATTCTCAGTTTCGGGTACTATCCAAGTTCATGGAAAAAGTCGCAGATCATCATGATAGAGAAACCAGGTAAAGACTTGACACAGCCGTCTTCATACAGACCAATCAGTCTTCTACCCTGTCTTTCTAAAATATTTGAAAAAGTGTTACTATCAAAGATATCTCCTTTCCTCCATGAAAATAATGTAATACCAACGCACCAATTCGGTTTTCGTGCAAAACATGGCACTGTAGAACAAGTAAATAGAATTACTAACGAAATCAGAAGGGCGTTCAGTATAGAGAGTACTGTTCTGCTATATTTCTAGATGTGACTCAGGCGTTCGATAAAGTGTGGCATGACGGGCTTTTATATAAGATTAAAAAAGCTTACCTTTCGAAATGCATAAAACCTTGGAGTCTTATTTAAAAATAGAAAGTTTACTGTCAAAGTAGGAGACTTCATATCTGAAGAACGACCAATAAGAGCTGGTGTACCTCAGGGCAGTTTTTAGGGCCAACTCTATACATAATATATACAGCAGACCTTCCAACAGCTAGTAATATTTTGACATCAACTTTTGCGGATGACACAGCTTTAGTGAGCCGAAACAAATGCCCAATTATAGCATCAAAAGTATTAGGAGCGCATTTAATTTTTGTCGAAGAATGGCTAGCAAACTGGCGTATAAATGTAAACGAACAGAAGTGCAAGCATGTTACATTTTCTCTAAGACCAAAAACGTGTCCGGCAGTTAAAATGAACAATATTTTAGTACCCCAAGCGACTGAAGTAACATATCTTGGTATTCACTTGGATAGAAGGCTCACGTGGAGAAAACACATATCGAGCAAAATAACCTGCATGAAGATAAGAGCAGCACATTTAAATTGGCTTTTAAATAAAAATTCAAAACTTAGCCTAGACAACAAAGTTCTATTATACAACGCGGTCATAAAACCGATTTGGATGTACGGCATCCAACTGTGGGGTACGACCTGTGCAACCAATATCGATATAATTCAGAGATTCCAATCAAAAATGCTTAGAACAATCACGTGCTCACCATGGTATATGCGTAATGAAAATATCCATAAAGATCTTGGTATTCTCATGGTAAAGAAAGAAGTAGAGAACAGCAGAAATAAATATTTGTCCAAACTCCGCGATCACCCAAACCCATTGGCTAATGCTTTATTACATTCTTGTAATCAATCACGTCTAAAAAGAAGAGATATGCCAGCACACTGAGGAGCAACGTTTCACCAAAACAACTCAATCAATTGGTTGAGCTTGTCTAGTTTTAATTAGAATTAAGATTTTATAACTTATTGTTAGGCTCCAAAGAGCAGATTCAATAAATAAAGAATTATATGAAAAAAAAAAAATTGGGTCCGAAAAATAATTTCATATTTTACAAATTTTTTGCTTAAGTAAGCGGCAAGAAGTTGTTCTTCTTTTTTTAGGCTCAGGGATTAAAAAACTTATTTTTGTAATTGATTTTTCATTAATATTATTTTTTTAAAATAAACTATTTAAAGTTATATACGATTTAATCGGCCACCCGGATCTACCGGGGTGTAAAACTGCAAAAAAAATCGAAAATATTGTATTTAAAAAATAAATACAGTAGAACTCCCATAACGCGAAGATCTCCATGACTCGAACTTTTGAATTGGCAATACCGTTTAGAAATCAAATTTCATACAAATGTTCCTCCATAACTCGAACTTCTATAACTCGAACACTTGAATTGGCAATAGAAGTCAAATTTCATACAAATTTCCTTCCATAAATCGAATTTTTCGACCAGGGCATAAACTAAAAAAAAAAATGTTTTAATGAAAATTTCTATAACTCGAAGTCTCTTTAAATCGATTATGTGGATTATGGTGATTCGAGTTAGAGAAGTTCCCCTGTATTTGGAATTTGATTAAATATTTATGAAATTGGTTTTAGTAAAACAAACAGAACGGTAGATAAAAAATATACAAGGTTCCTACTGGAGCTCGATAGAAAGGGTTGTAGGACCATGGTTGGCATTCTTACCGGTCACAGCCTAGTAGCAGCACATGCCTATAAGATGGGGCTGTCAGATCGGGAGGAATGCAGAAAATGTCAAGAGCGAGGCACCAAGAAAGCAGTGGAGCATCTCTTGTGCGTTTGTCCTGCGTTAGCGAGACAACGTCTTAGGTACTTAGGGGCCTCACAATATGATAAGTTAAAGGAGATAGCGTTAGTGAAGCCTCATAAACTGTTATAATTCGCGTCAGGCGCAGGCATCCTAAACGATGACTACTACTCAGGGAACACGTAAAGGCACTCCATTATGGTATCGCAAAGGACAATAATCTGGTCTATGCATGGCCTGCAGGCCTGCCAGACCAACCTAACCTAACCTATATACGATTTAACATTTTATTTGTTTTACTAAAACCAATTTCATAAATATTTAATCAAATTCCAAATACAGGGGAACTTCTCTAACTCGAATCGCCCTAATCCACATAATCGAATTAAAGAGACTTCGAGCTATAGAAATTTTCATTAAAACAATTTTTTTTTCAAAAAGTTTATGCCCTGGTCGAAAAATTCAATTTATGTAAGGAAATTTGACTTCTATTGCCAATTCAAGTGTTCGAGTTATAGAAGTTCGAGTTATGGAGGGACATTTGTATGAAATTTGATTTCTAAACGGTATTGCCAATTCAAAAGTTCGAGTTATGGAGATCTTCGCGTTATGGGAGTTCTACTGTATTACAAAATTTTCGATTTTTTTTTAGAAAAATTTTTATATAAAACGGCAGAAATATATTTATTATTCCCCTAAGAATTAGAGAAACAATACAGAGTTGCCACCCTTATACCTGATTCGGTTTTGTTTATTTTATATGTAACTCCTGATACTGGAAGTTTACGACTTTCATCAATCGCATATGGTGAGTTCCTAACCTTCTTTTTTTGTCCTTGTAATTTAGATCAAAGTCAAGTCCATTTTGTTAATACCCAAATTGTATTGATTGAAAAATTTTCATTTATCTATCTTGTTCCCTTTTCCCCTTTTTATGTTGATAACAGCAATAAAACTTCACCTGAAATTAGTTGTAATTCATAATGCCTAAAAAAGTTTAGCTGCATTGAATGTAAGTCCCATTTTTCGTTGAGTTGTTATTAACAATTTCAGAAACTAATATGGGCATCTGATAACCAAATTTGAAAAATGTACAAGGACTTCCTCAACACCAGACATAATCAAATAGTTGTCCCGAAATATTTATGGAATTTATTTAATATATTTCTTTTAAAAATTTGATTCATCACCTACCAATGCTTTTCCAACGGAATCTTTGATATCAAACGTTTTACTTGAATATCTAGGAATACATTTATTCCAAATTTATTAATTTAATTGAGCGTCAATTGATACTCAGGTATGAGATTAGAGTTTTTCAATATACTGATATCAGTAGCCATAGACAATATATTTAGTGACTAGTAGACCAACAACTATATGTTAGCATCCATATATAGTATGGGTAATTCCCCAATTATAACTCCATAAAGAATCGAAAGCATTTTTGATTATTGCCTCCTCAGGAGATTGAAGTTTGAAAAAATCTTATTTTTAATTCAAAACACTACTAGTTTTTCTATGTATTGCCTTATACTTTATCTCAAATTATATATTTGTATATGTGCCTCGACCGCTTCAAATCAAGAGGCTTTCTCACACTGAAAGAGAAAATAAAATTTGTTATGGTTTTCGTTATATTTATTTTATTTGCATTTTAATTGTCTTTAGTTACGCTTCAGCACAATAAAAAGCATTTTTAAAGGCTATTGTTTCAAGATCGTACACTATTGTTCTTTCACACAAACGATATTCATAATGTTCGTATACAATTACTAAATTTATATAATACATGCATACATAAATATATTTCGTATTTCATATGTATACGTGTATCTAACTAAGCGTATTTACAATGCTCCTTATTTAAAAACATCGTGCACTATATAAAATTCATATACATATATATATTGGATAACTTAGTTTCTTTATTATGATTAGATTTTTTCTTTATTTTAACAAATAAAATTTAAACATAAAATTACATGAGTGACAATAATCATTTTATGGACATTATTACATAAATATACTTAGTTTAATAAATAAAAATAACCTGCCTTGTTTCTATTACAAAGTGCTTAGCTTCTTAATTTATGATTTATCTCCCTTACAGCAAGTTAAAGAAAATTCTATTTAGACAAACTGTGTAATGTTGTATACAAATTTTGTTGACATTTAAATGTATACTAGCTTTTTGAAAAAACCTTATATTGGACTTTGTTTTTGAAATTAAAATTTATAATTCGCTAAAATGTTTATATCTCATTTTTGACTTGTTTATGTAGCTTATTAATCGTTAATTATATAAATATATATATTTTATCTTTTACATTTACATACTCAAATTTCCATGAGTAAAATGTGAACGAAATAATTACAAACGAATTGACTTAATTACTATAGCCGTTTTTTATGCAGTTCTTCGGTTTCCTTGCGTAAATGCTGTAATAAAAAATTTTGTAATAATTAATATTAAATAAATTCCATAATTTTCCAAAACTCACATGAAACACATCTTGTATTTTATCCGTTATCAACTTTCTCGCCTCCGGCTCTGGCACTTTACGATCTTTCAGATCCTGTATAAAATCATGCAAGTCTATTGGTTGACCAATGTTAAGGGTCACCTTTTTGCCCCACTGCAGCACATATGGCTCGGTGTTGGGCAGCACTTCGTCCATGCCCTCATGCCACATGGGTAAGATAATCGGAATGCGTGGTGATTCGTATATAATACGACCGACACCCCACTTGAGGCGCATTTCCTCCTTGGTCATGTTGACTTTGCCCTCGGGAAAGACATGCACCCAATGACCGAGCGCACACTTTTGTATGCACAAATTGATGGCATCCTGATAGACGCCGCTGCCACGCACCACTGGAATGCATTTGCCTACAATGGAAAATCATTAATTAAATTCCATAATCAGTAAAATAATTACACGTAATTTAATTTAAATATTAGTTTTGTATATAGGTACACCTACCATACATGAAGAAAGTTGAGTGATATTTATTGGTGAAGCAGATATCGTGCGCCGCCATTGACCAGCGTATCTTAAATGTATTGCATACATATCTCATGGGAAGTACACCTGTAAAATATTTGTTTTGTTTCGGTTAAATTGCATGCATTTAATTAGATATATGTATTAGTCACAGATACGTTACCCCATAGGCCGGGATCATCGAAGCATGATTGATGATTTGAAACAGTGACTAAGGGCACACCGGCTGGACGTTTTGCTATCACATTTATCAGTCTCTCTCTATTATGCACTACGGTTCTGTTGAGGAAAACTGTAATCAGTTGGAAGACAATAAAATTTGTGTTTAAGTACGTATGAGGAAAGGAATTTATGGTTTTCATAAAATTTGTAAATAACCCTATTTGAATGGTGTAATCAATGGTAAAAATAAGTTTATTTTCAGTTTGGGAAAGTAAAACTATTATAAAATACACTCAAACTGCAATATCGTTGAAATATTGAGGTTAGAATCAAAATAAGTTCTGTTCATAGTTCACGATTACTTCTTTTCGATTTATGAAATCAGACCTGCAAATAGCTGACGAATATTAAAGCATGATTTTTCACATATTAAAAGAAATTCCTTATTCCTAAAAAAATTTCTAATATAAGTACATGTCCTCGTAACTAACCTTCAATTTGATCATAGTTTCAGAAGGTTTACAATATTCAAAATATTTATATTTCAATAGTTCCTAAATCATCTGAATCTTTATAATTAACAAGTAATTAAGGAATCTTAATAAATAACAAGTTCGGGTGTAACAGAACATTTTATACTCTCGCAATTAATTAATTTAATTTTATTAATGTAACAAACAATTTGACTCACAGTTTCGGTATATATATATGTATGTATGTGGTATAAAATCCATTGAAAGTTTCAAACCCCTAACATTAGGTACATGGGAGTTAGGGGATATTACGACCCGATTTCAAGATATTCGAAGCTCTGAGGTCCTCATATGCAATATATGGAGCCTTGAATGCTTATGGTCCGATTTTGGCGATTTTTAAAAGGATATCTTCACTAATGCTTACTTTATATATTGTAAAGTAAACGATTCAGATCGACTTCCTAGTTCTTGTATATGGGGCGTAGGCGAACCGATTTGGTGTATTTTCACAACATATCATTGGGATGCAAGGAAAATATTACAAACCGAATTTCATTGAAATTGGTCGAGTAGTTTCGGAGATATGGTTTTTGACCCATAAGTGGGCGGAACCACGCCTATTTAAAATTTTGTATACCATTTTGAGTGCAGCTCTTCTGTACCATCTTTATAATAAAATTTAAGGTTTCTGGTGGTTTTCCTTACTGAATTAAAGCATTTTTAGTAGTTTTCAACATAACCTTTCTATGAAAGGTGGGCGTGGTTATAATCCCATTTCCTCCATTTTTGGACTATATAAGGAAATGCCTCAAAAAAACGGTACCTGAGAGGTTTGTTGATATAGCATTAGTAGTTTACGAGAAATATACTCCTTCCTAGAACAAGCCTTTGTACCAAATTTTAAAAACCAGTTTTTGCCTTTCGCACTGGCAACTACTCCATTAACGTTCTGCATACATTTGTATTCGATTAAAATTTAATGTAGAAAAATCAGAATAATATTTTCTATGGTAAATCGATATTAATCAGCGTTAAATTGAGCAAAAGCCGGTTAATTGAGCAATTAGCGCCTGTACTTAAAGGCTATTAGACAATCTCACTTGTTTCAGTTTCATCTGCTAAGATTTTCATTAAACTGTTTAGGTTAGAAATAGCGGTAATCACAACGAAATTTTTAATTTGATCGATTAGTCCCAGGGTATGTCTTTATAAAATTAACGAATAATCTTATTATTTTTAGTTTGAAAAGCTTCATCAAAGTGCTGATAACGCCCCAATCAGCTGCTTGAAATTGTTTTGACATGAAAATAGACTGATTTATTTTTATTTTTTTGTTGTGAAAAAATCTTATCTTCAGAAGAGTCTCCAAAAATAAAAGTAAATGCTCTTGTATTCTGAAAACAATCTTATCTTGAGAAGAGTCTTCAAAAGTAACGCATAAGCGTGACAAACTTGTTTGCTCTGAAAATCTTATCTTCTGAGGGGTCTCCAAATATAATGCATAAGCGTGCCAAACTTCAGAAGAAGCAAAGTAAAAAAGAAAATAGCGGGTTGATGTTAAAGTAGAATTTACTAGAAGTAGCTTTAGTCACTTGCCAAAAGACGAAGTAATAAATTATAGCACGGCAAGACTAGTGAACCTAGTGACTAGTTAAAATTGTACAAAGTTCTCTGAATATTGCAATCTGAAGTTGCCAATATAAGCCTTTTATAATTTAATACAGCTTTATAACTCTAATGACTTGGTTCCTAATTGGAGAGCTATAAAAGATCACTTAAAAACGAACAAAACAGCCAAATCCGGTGTATAATGATTCTGAAGCAGAGTCTGTGAAGAGAGACCAATACTTAGGGTTAAACAAAATATCTAACTAATTGATCGAAGACATTATAGGGTATATTAGCGAAACCGTTTGTGAAGAAAATGAATTTTATGACGAATTTTTAATTTTCTTTATGAATATATTTTCTCAACGCGATTCAAATTTAGGGCTAAAGGACACCATAAGATATCATGGTTTTTTTTGCAGAAATTTTCTAATCCCTATCATCCAAGTGTTTCCAGAACAATTTATTATCTAATTGAGCCTTCGCCCCTAAAGTGGAAATTTTAAAGGTTGAGTTATGTTCTTGATCGAGAAACGAGATTTTTTATTCTTCTATAATAACCCACGTGGATACTAGAGACATATTTCTACACATTATGTCACGCTAAATCTATTTCAAAAATATTGTAGAAAACGTACAAACAATATGTGCACGTTTACCGATAAAAATAACCGTGAATAATGAATAAAGCATTTTACGGCAAAAATCGTCTGTTTTCTTCTTGTTACAAATCTCAAACTCTCGAAAAAATTAGTTATGGTCCAATACCCAACCGAGTATTTTCTCTCTCTCTTACTCTATCCCTTTATCTACATTTCACTAAACAAAAAATGTAAAAATAAAATAGCTCTAACATTGAACCGATTTAAGAACGCCCTCTAAAAACATACGAGTACAGCTAAGTTAGAGAAATGTTTTAGTTTTAGTAAATACATACACATAGTTGGTATTTACGAGCAAATAAATTTGCTGACTACAGTAATTTCAATTTACAATCTATTATTTACATTAATTTACATGAACTGATAATTGAATTGAATTTACAACGAACGCAATGCGCCAAGTATTAAACCGATTTGCGTAGATTTACTTAAATCAAAGTGCAAATGAAATCAAAATAAAATAAAAGTCGGCGCATACAATGCACCACCAATTAACCATTGATTAATGACATAGACGGCTACAAAGGGCGCACGAGACACACTTTACGCTAGCGAAACCTTACATATGTAGAAATATTCGAAACAAGGTTCAACACAGAGGTCGCTTTCTCTACTTATGTAATTCATAGTCGGTATTTGTATTATGCAACAAGTTGGAGACAGTAGGCTCGAAACAACGATGACTTTCAAAATGATACTGTTTATTATTTTCGAGTTAAAAGGTGATTTAGACTAATTTTGTGGCGTTTTTTTTAAAGAACGAACCCTTTAGGGCTAATGAGTTTGGTTAGTTGAGTTTTTGTTCCACAGATATATGTATATACTAAAATATATATCTTGAAGTTCAGAATGTTATTGTTTTTTGGCTTTGGATATTAGGCATTCTTATCGAAGTCGATAGTTCCAGGAAGTTATCATATTCAAAAGAATGTAACAAAGAGACAAGTGATAATGGTAAGATGAATAAACTTGCCCTCTATGTAAAAAGGTAGATAGTTAATTCTTAATGCGAAGATTTATTGCATGCAAAACGATTAGCTCGGGATCTATATTGGATCCTGATTTTTACCTCATAGGAAAGTGAAAACTAATTAACTGGGTTAAAAAATGCATCAAAATTAGACGTAACTTCTTTGAACAGGGGTTTAATAGACAGAGACATGAACGTGTTTTCACTATAAGCTATATACTTCAACTAGATCGATCATCGGTGATTTAGTATTTGGTAATATAAAAAAAATAACGGAAATTATAAAATTTCACGGGTTTATAGAGTCCAATCATTAAAATTTTTATACAGATAAACCTTATTCATTGACTGTAGTAACTTCCAAGTTAATACGTATTTTTCTGACCTTGGGGATTTTCGTTGGTTAACAGCTCAGACTTCGTTGCTAGTTCATGAATTTTTGGTCGAAAACAATACTGTAACGATGCACCAGCCTCCATATTCGCAAGATATGACTCCGTGTGACTTTTTTTTTCAAAGAATAAAGAGAACCTTAAAGACGTCGTTTTACAAGCATACGAGAAATCACTGAAAGAGCCAAAGGCTATCCCAAAAATCGAGTTTGAGTAGTATTACGACTATTAGTATTAAATTGCATAATATTGAATGAAGACTATTTCGAAGGTGACAATATTAATGTAGACGAATGAAGAAATATTTTTTTCAAAAAACGAAAATTACCGTTCGTTTTTGAACTTTTTAGACTTAATCAGTTTGTCTTTTCATTTCGTTAGTCATATACAGTGGAACTTCCATAACTCGAACTATTATAAGTCGAAGTCCTCCATAACTCGAACTCTTGAATAGAAGTCAAATTTCATGCAAATTTCCTTCCATAAATCGAAATTTTCCACCGGGGCATAATACAAAATTTAGAATTTAACTATCAAGGAACAATTTTAAAGGAGCCTCTATATTCGTATGGAGGCGAACATATTACACTTATAGATTTCAAAAATCGTGTAACAAAGCCATGAGATACAGTAGTCAAGAGCCAAACAATAGCAAAGTGCAACAATCAAAATTACAGAATACATGATTTAATGGATTTAAATAAAACTTTTGGCGAAGTAAAGAAGCTGAAGAGGGAAGCGAGACGCATTTGCAGACAAAAAAAGAAAGAGGCCGAAATGCGTGAGTATGAAGAGCTTGACAAGCTGTCCGACAGGGGTAATGCTCGAAAATTTTACGAAAAGATCCGGCGACTAACTGAAGGTTTCAAGACCGGAGCACACTCCTGTAGGACCCCCAGAGGTGATCTAGTTATGGAATACCAGAGTATACGGAGTTTGTGGAGGGAACACTTCTCCAGCCTGCTGAATGGCAGTGAAAGTACAACAACAGGAGATGGCGAACCCGATTCCCCAATCGACGACGATGGAGCAGATGTTCCATTGCCCGTGAAGAAATTCGAATAGCAATTACCCGCTTGAAAAACAAAAAGGCGGCGGGGGCCGATGGATTACCGGCCGAGCTTTTCAAATACGGCGGCGAAGAGCTGATAAGGTGCTTGCATCAGCTTCTTTGCAAAATATGGTCGGAAGAAAGCATGCCTGACGATTGGAATCTCAGTGTACTCTGCCCAATACACAAAAATGGAGACCCCACAATTTGCGCCAATTACTGTGGGATAAGCCTCCACAACATCGCGTATAAGGTTCTGTCGAGCGTATTGTGTGAAAGACTTAAGCCCACCGTCAACAAACTGATTGGACCATATCAGTGTGGCTTTAGACGTGGAAAATCAACAACAGACCAGATATTCACCATGCGCCAAATTTTGGAGAAGACCCGTGAAAATAGGATCGACACACACCATCTCTTTGTCGACTTTAAAGCTGCTTTCGACAGCACGAAAAGGAGCTGCCTTTATGCCGCGATGTCTGAATTTGGTATCCCCGCAAAACTAATACGGCTGTGTAAGCTGACATTGAGCAACACCAAAAGCTCCTTCAGGATCGGGAAGGACCTCTCCGAGCCGTTCGATACCAGACGAGGTTTCAGACAAGGTGACTCACTCTCGTGTGATTTCTTTAACCTGATGCTGGAGAAAATAATACGAGCTGCAGAGCTAAATAGAGAAGGTACAATCTTCTATAAGAGTGTACAGCTACTGGCGTACGCCGATGATATCGATATCATTGGAAACAACACCCGCGCCGTTAGTTCTGCTTTTTCCAGACTTGATAAGGTGCTTTTTCCAAACAGTCAGCGCATTCGCGTCTTGGCTCCCACGTCACTGTTGACAGTCATAACTTTGAAGTTGTAGATAATTTCATCTACCAGGGAACCAGCATTAACAGCAATAACAATGTCAGCCTGGAAATCCAACGCAGAATCACTCTTGCCAACAGGTGCTACTATGGACTAAGTAGGCAATTGAAAAGTAAAGTCCTCTCTCGACGAACAAAAACCAAACTCTACAAGTCTCTCATCATTCCCGTCCTACTTTACGGTGCAGAAGCGTGGACGATGTCAACATCCGATGAGACGACACTAGGAGTATTCGAGAGAAAGGTTTTGCGGAAGATTTATGGTCCCTTAAACATTGGCAACGGCGAATACCGCAGACGATGGAACGATGAGCTGTATGTGTTATTCGACGACATAGACATAGTCCAGCGAATAAAAAGACAGCGACTACGCTGGCTAGGTCATGTTGTTCGAATGGATGAAAGTGCTCCAGCTCTGAAAGTATTCGATGCAGTACCCGCTGGTGGAAGCCGAGGAAGAGGGAGACCTCCACTCCGATGAAAGGACCAGGTGGGGAGGGACCTGGCTTCGCTTGGTATAACCAATTGGCGCCAAACTGCCAGAAGGAGGGACACGTGGCGCGCTGTTTTAGACTCGGCTATAACCGCGTAAGCGCTGTCTACGCCAGTCAAGAAGAAGAAGAAGAAGTAAATAACTGAAACTGAGGGTGAATCTATATTTTACAGCTTTTTGAAAAATGTAAATATGTTTTAATGAAAATTTCTATAACTCGAAGTCTCTCTAACTCGGAGTTTTTTTGTGGATTATGGTGATTCGAGTTAAAGGAGTTCCACTGTATATCATATCTACAATCATTATACATCATAAACCCACCAAGTGGTGAACATACAACAACTTCCTAGTTTTTATAAATCTAAAGCGGAAAAGACTAGTTAAATTTCCGGAACTTCAATACCGAAACTTTGTAACTAATAGTTTAATCTATGGGTATATATTGATAATTAATCTATATGTATGTATGTATATGTATGCTAATGCTACATATCAACTACTAAAAAATTAAATATTCTTATCACTAAAGTAAATATTTTTTTTGCGAAATTATTACATAACACTCGCATTGCACATTATTATCATAATAAAGCATTGCATATTCAACACAACAGCGAAAATAAACAATTGCAAAAAGTGCGCGCAAAATGTGAGCCATGGGCAGACGACGCTTTGAAAATATGCAATAATAATACGATTAACATTGACCACATTAATGCAAATGTATATACATACTTATATACAAATATGTATGTGTGTATGTTCATATAAGCGAAGTGTTTGCAAAATTTTGTTTGTTCGACAGCTTTAGCGATTTAGCGATTTTTTATGTTGATAATGCCGCCTGTGGCTCTCAAGTCGTCGCATCGTCATCGCTCGCGCTGCAGCGACCATGAATAATGGCAACAGCGTCTTGACGGCGAAGTAAATAAAAGAAATAAAACATAACAACAAAAACAAAAAACACAAGAAGTAGCAACAAGTTCAAGAGCCGCATAAAGAATCTGCACATACTCGAATCACTTTCCAGCTGCAGCGTGATTTTTGTTGGGTTAGGTTATATGTAAGTGTAAATACGATGATGCCATGTGGTATGTCTCAATGAAAACAACAACAATCAACATCGAAAGCTGAAATTTCGCCAAACAACATTTTAAAACGTAAACAAAAATAACAACAAAAACGTGAATTTTTAAAAAGAAAAAACAGAAAAACATTTTTTGAACAACCTCAAAAGTGACTCGTCACAACATGCTCGTAAACAACAACAACAACAGCAACAAAAATTGCAATGAATGACACCCAGTGAATTGGGAACGACGGCGTGCAATTGCACCGATGAGCAGACGCGTCTATACATATTCCCCTTGCATATACATACGTAAGTCAGTTTGCAACAACTTTGTCTCTGTCTGCTCAATGTGCAACAATAATAACTACAACACTAACAAATATAACAGGAAATAGTACATAGAGCGGCGAGCTTGTGCATAAAAATAGCACAAATAAATTTTGTTTAATTGGCGAGAGAGATCTTTTTAGTTATAAATCTAAATTAGAAGTATTAAAGGTTAAAATAAATGCAAACATACATACATACATACATATACATATATGCACGTGCAAAGTATAATGTTTTATTGTTTTAATAAATATTTGCAATAAAAATAGATTATATTTGTTAGAGCAAAATATATTCACACGTCTGTATATGTTCACATGTCGCTTGTTTGGCTGTAAAATGTCATAACTCAAAAACACAAAAACAAATAGTTTTAGACATACAACAATAATTACGTTTGAAAACTTTATTTTGAATAAAATTTTTATAACGGTACATTAAAAACAAAACCTTTATTTGACTTTAAAAAAATCATCAAATTTCGACGTAACTTCTTTGAGCAGAGGAGACGGATTAATAGCTAAACCTTGAACATTTTTCGACCATAGGCTATATTCTTCTTCCTATGTGTACATATTTCGACCATCAGCAATTTAATATTTGGTGAACTAATCTTCAAAAAATAACGGGAATTGTAAAATTTATAATTTCACGAGTTTGGGAAGTAAAATTGTTATCAAAATTTTTCGATATAAATGTTCCTGAAATATGAGTCTCATTGAGTTTTGCACTTTTTTTGTTCACTTTTCTCTTTGTTGTATTCTCAACTTATGCCATTCTTCTGGTAAACAAGTATCAACGTCACTAATGTGTTGATAGCAGTCAGTGTAGCCTCTTCAGCAGGTGCTTGCATAAAATAGCTCATGCCTATATAGATTTTCGCAAAAACAAACATACATATGTGTGTACATACGAAAGGTCATTGAATGCAATTAAATCCGGGCAGTGGAACTTTGCCTCTGCCAAATTGAACTTAACCTTCGGTACTCATATATCAAGAATATGAATTCTAAATCAAATTATGATGCTTTAAATTTTCTCAAGCTTATTTGGCGGTAATTTTCTTTCAATTTGTACTAATTAAATGTAAAAATTTGTTTATAAAACAATTTTCTAGCTATATAATTGGGTCATGAGGTGAAAATTTACAAATATGAGTATATGGATGTAATTTTCTATAAGAGACACCGTTCACGTGGAAAATAAATTAAGCAAACTGTGTGCAAAGTTTATTAGTTGAAAGGTCAATGTGTGCCATTGTGTATGGAATATGAAATTGTTGCAAAGTCCATGTCAAAAAAAACGACAAGTGGACAGTAGATAAACTGCATGAACAGTTTTAAATTTTTAAATTAATCTGTTGTTTTTGAAAATAAAATAACAATCAGTTGGATACTAGATCTTATACGAATCTGACATTAATTTCCGAACTCCACATAACTAAAATAATCAATCTTAATCTCTCCCACATGTGGGATCAAGTTAAAATATGTTCGCTTTTGTTGTTGTTTCCGAAACGGTATGAATACTAATCCGAGAAATGCGATCAAAGTTAGATGTAAATCTAGTGACCAAAACTTTTGTTTATTTTATTCCAATTTCACTTGTTTTTTTTCTATTTTTCCATCTTATCAAACTCTGAAAGCTTCAAATTTAGTACATCCCCGAACACTTTTTCATAAAAAAAGACAAGCACAGCATATGAAAACATACAATAAAAATTATTATTGCGTTATAAAAACGTTATTTCCGTCCCCCGGCCACATCGCTTCACGCGATAAACATATCAACAGCTGCACAACGCTAGCGCGTACTACAAAAAAATGAACGCACCTGCCTTTGTGATTCCTGCACAAAGCGCGTACGAATGCAAGTACAATGACTTTGCGTATACTCCACTTGTGTGTTTATGTACGACTCTTCGTCGTTCAGTGCACTGCTTAAATTTTACACTAAAAATACATTTATAACGACGCATATTTACTTATCTAACTGATGCGATTATTACTCATATCACAATAATTTATGGACTCATACACTTGTTTTGGGTCATAAATATGCGTCGTTTTGGAAGTGGAACGTGGAACAAAAACAAAAAGCAAAACAAAATTTAAGAATTGTTTTTTTTTATATTTTTTATCTGTAATTTTTATTATTAACGACTGAAGTTAATAAAGAAAGAGTTAGAAGTACATATGTATACCGCTTGAACTAAATTATATTTTTTTTGTAAAACATATCTTGGAACATATAACAGTCTCTTAAACTCTAAAAGTTGATAAACTTATAACAGACATGGGTGAATTTGATTCATCTTCCTGCCATGTAGCGAATATTTTTGTTCGGACCTAACTCAGGGTCGTCTTATTCAGTTTTTCCGCTATAGTTTTTATATGGACATTTAATAGATAAACTTTCGAATTACTGGAAAGAAATAGGCAATGAATTCAATTCCGGTCTATATCAAGTTATCAATAATTAAAGGTCTCTCTTCTTCTTTGACAGTTTGTGGAATCAGTTAAAGTTTGTCTCCCAGTTTTTATTGATTTTACAATCATATTTGCATCAAGAAACTTTACTTATTTACAATTTATATATAAAAAATATAAACAATCATATCAGCCAGACGTCAATAATTATGCAAATAAAAATCAGCTGATAGATATTGATTTGAGGTAGTGACGTTTACATAACTTTGTTTGTAGACTGTAGATAGTGCTGTTGACGCAAATTCATTATCAAGAACAAATTTGTAACGCAGTCAACGGACAGGATTTAAATTATGCGCAATGTCATTGGTAAATTTTGGTACTAATTTCTGATCTAAAGCATAAGAACCACGAATAAATAAAGGCATACTCAGTGGATTATTTTTTCACAATTATAATGCAGACCCATTAAATGTTTTTAAATTATAAGTATCCAAAGAGCTTTATGTATATTAACAAAAATAATATGTTTTGTCTGGTTATATTTACCAACATTTAATGCTTAAGTCTCATTGTCTGGTAAATTTTTGTTTATATATCGATTATGTATGACATATGCATGTATGTATATATACAGTAATTACTTCACATGATTTTCTAAACTTTCTTTAATTTATTGATTTAGAAGCCCACACTTTATATTTTTCAAAAACAATTTTCAAAAGTAAATTTACAACAATGTTGCTATTTTTTTAGTCACAACAGACATTAAAAAAGGAAAGGAGTAAAAGTAGGCTAAAATTCACAACAACTTAATCGAACAATAGAATTTTTTCTAATGAGCTTAGAGGATAGGGACAGTAAGAAACGTAGTAGCGAAAACGACCCTTAGCAACTGCTTACATACATATGTATATGCAAATAAATATACCTACATAAAAGTATAGTAATATGAAGTACGAGCAGTTATGGCAATTACGTTTTTTTTCACGCTAATCGAAAGTAATAAGCTTTCAGTTTAATTGTTATACTCTCGCAACAAAAGTTGCTAAAGAGAGTATTATAGTTTTGTTCACCTAACGGTTGTTTGTAAGTCATAAAACTAAACGAGATAGATATAGGGTTATATATATCAAAATGATCAGGGTGACGAGACGAGTCAAAATCCGAATGTCTGTCTGTCCGTCCGTCCGTCCGTCCGTCCGTCCGTCCGTCCGTCCGTCCGTCCGTCCGTCCGTCCGTCCGTGCAACGGATAACTTGAGTAAAAATTGAGATATCTTGATGAAACTTGGAACACACGTTCCTTGGGACCATGAGAGGGTTGCTTTCGAAAATGGGCAAAATCGGACCACTGCCACGCCCACAAAATGGCGAAAACCGAAAACACATAAAGTGTCATAACTAAGCCATAAATAAAGTTATAAAAGTAAAATTTGGAATAGAGGATCGCACTAGGAAGGGGCATATTTGGATGTAATTTTTTTGGGAAAGTGGGCGTGGCCCCGCCCCCAAATCGGTTATTTGTATATAACTCGCAAACCAATAAAGCTATATAAACCAAACTTTCTGCAGTCAGTTCTCTTACGTACCCCACCACACACCATGAAAATAGTTGAAATCGGATAATAACCACGCCCACCTCCCATACATAGGTTAGGTTGAAACTTACTAAAAGTGGATTAATTCAGTAACGAAAAACGCCAGAAACACTAAATTTCACATAAGAAATGGCAGATAGAAGTTGCACTCAGATTTTTTTACAAAATGGAAAATGGGCGTGGCATCGCCCACTTATGGGTCAAAAACCATATCTCAGGAACTACTCGACCGATTTCAATGAAACTTGGTTTGTAATAGTTTTCTTACATCCCAATGATATGTTGTGAAAATAGGCCAAATCGCTTCACAACCACGCCTACTTCCTATATACCAGAACATTGAAGACGATCTGAATCGTTATCTTTACAATATATAAAGGTAGCACTAGTAAAGATATCGATGCAGAACTTTGCACAAATACTACCTTTATAGTGTGGAAGCCCCATTCTAAAAATCGCCGAAATCGGACCATAGGTTTTCAAGGCCCCATGTATCGAACATGAGGACCTCGGTGCTTCTAACCTAATATTAGGGTTTCCAACTTTCAATGGACTTTATACAATATATATGATGAATATGTGGGTCAAATTGTGTATTATATAATATAAATAAAGTTAAATAAATAAATTGCGAGAGTATAAAATGTTCGGTTACACCCGAACTTAGCCTTTCCTTACTTGTTTTTTTTTTATTATACATAAAAATTTATATGCACAAATTCTCTCTTTACTAAGTCATAAACGTATAAATTGCATTTATGCATCTAAATATTTAACTTCTGCTAATAAAAAAATAAAGGAGGAAAAATAAATCATTCAAAGGTAACAAATCAGATACTGACATGTTATCTTTATATTAACAAATGTTTCAACGCCTTAACCGAATATGTTGATAAAATGTTGTTGCTGTGATAGCAGCAAATAGTCAACAACAATTTCGTTGACTGCCCTTTACTATTATCGGATACCATTCAATGCAATAGGTGTAATTAGCATTATAACATAGATGTATATATGCACTATACTTATTTGGTACTTACCCAGTACAAATTTAGCAAACAATCCTACCGCTGTGATGGCAATTTGGCTGGCAATGTACCAAAGTCCCGAAGGACAACGCAAACGATGGAATATCCATTCGATATTGTAGCCCATAGCGACTTGCTGCGGCTGAGTCTCTTGTTGAGGCTGGACGTGAAACTGGCGGCAGGCAAATACGACGATGAAGGCGAAATGTTTTTTTGTTTTTTTTTTTTTGTTGTAATTAATGGATTGCGATGGATATCGAAAAAGAATATACAAACACAAGAGTATTAGCAACAGATTAATTATTGAATTCTTGTTGATATTTTATATAATACATATATTTTTTTTACCAACTAAACAACGTATTCACGTTTTTATATCATCAATTGTTTGTTTAAAAACGTTTTATCTACATGTAAATCACTTTTGTTTCTCGGATTTGTTGCATAAACAAAAGTGCGAAAAACTGCGTGTTATACGATTGAAAACGCGGTCGAGTGCTTAAAATAGCTTTTTTTGCATGTAAATTTGTTTTTTTTTTTTTACTCTGATAATTTCACTGAGAATTTTTTGTCACTATAGGCAGAATTTTCGTTGATATTTTGATTTAGTTTAGTGAAAATGGTATACAATTGGGTATGCCGATGGGCGATTTTTTAAATTAAACAATTATATTATATTGAAACGGTAATTATTACGAAATAAGTATACATACATATATGTATGTATGTAAAATAATTGTAAGGGAACCTATTTTGATATTTGTTATTGCAATAATTGTTCAAGAGCAGTGCAAATTTATTATACTAAATATTTTTATACTGGAGTATTTCAATTTTTCTTATCAAATTTAAAGTACATATACTAGAAAATATGTTTTTTTTTTTATTTTCTCCTATCCTATATTCTTTAATAGATATAATATTATCTAGTAATATACAAATATTAATTTAAAGTATATTATTTGTGTAAATAAAATGCAAGTACATTCAACATAAACGTGTCGACAGACTCTACAGATAGTCAACATATCCATAACTTCATTGCTTAACCACGAAAATATGTCGCCACTCAAGCTACGAAGAATGAAGAAGCTGCGCCTCATACCATCCTAACCGGTGTACATGAGACTAGTGGTTGTAAAATATACTGTGAGTGCGCAAAGCAACGAAGCGTGCCGTAGACACATAGTTTCTACTATCGTTGTGCCATGTGGCAAAGACACAGCCCATCACACAGATTTATGTTACTCATACGCCACCAGTACCACAAGCATAAATATAAGCATTTATAGTATCTACTCTTGTTTGCAACAACAACAACAAGTGAAACACTATACTACGAGGCGAAGTATGTGGGTTTTTTATACCAGACATACAATAAAATTGATGATTTTTTCCTACATTCTTTTCATTTTCAGTTTCAATGAATTTAACAACATTTTAATTAATACTATTTACCGTTGTTAAGTGGCAAAAGCATGCAACATCTTCAACATTTCCGAACTATATGTGCATAAATAAATTGATTGAATTAATTTCGGTAGCACTCCTGTTGCTTCAGCTGTTGTCGCAGTCGATGCTAACGGCAGAACGTTGTCGTTGTTCTCGTTGTTGTTGAAAATATGCGACGATTTTCATAACTAAATATAGCACAGCATATTTTATAAATTTACAAAAACAAAAAAAAATATTTTTTTTACGCTATCAACATTGTATATTTGTATATGTATGTAGTATACGACGTTTATTGGGACTTTCTCTTTGTTTCAATACAAATTTCAAATATATAGTGGCTACTGCTTTATCTAACACCAACTATATACTCCAATTCTTTGTTTACTACACTTCGCAAGTTGTTATATTGTTCGCGCACGAGTTTACAACTGTGTGTATGTTCTTGCGCACGTCCAAACGGCGGGAATTTGCAACAGTGACTGCCAGTCCACAATCAGCAAAACATGCAGTGAGCACTAGAAATCTAATAGAGTCAGCTAAAAACTCTCAAAAGAGCGAACTAGTATTGTATGCGGTTATTGGTGCTCATCGAGTTGTTGATAGCGTTTAAAATGAATGCACACACATTCCACAATATCAAACCACTCGCAGCAGCAGTCAGATATAAATGTGGGGGTAAGAACGTTGAACTACCCCAAAATTACTCGTCATCGTCTCGCCGGCAATGGCACATTTGGCAAAGTAAACTAAACGTGTTGAAACCACTACCTCTGACTAGTTTGTATGTTGAGCGTTTTATTGCATAGACGTGATTGTGGTTTTAAAATGTCGCGGATTTTTTTTCATTGGTAGTGGTATAATTTTTTCAAAGAGTAAATAAACTTCACTTCCATCTATATGTATTATTTCAACAGAGATCCAATTATTTTTAATGTTGACTAAAGAATATAATCAATTTAAAATGTAACCCAATATGCCTACACTAATTTAATAATGACTATTAGATTTATATAGCAAAATAAAATGTAATAATTAATTGTTCAAAAACCTTTCTTTTTTGTTGGAGGTAGCGATTACTATTACAAAATATTATTTTCTTAAAAACTAAAAACTTGAAACTATTATTTTAAAAATATAATACAAAAAGAAAAATAGTGAAGTATAAAAGTTAATTGGATATCATAGACTATTCTAAAATAAAACTTTAATGGAAAATCATTAAAGAATCGCGTTCATTTATTTCTGTAAGTGTTTTTGGCCACTTTCACCTTAGCTTTTGGGCAAACATGTAAATTTTGGGACGAGTTCAGTTAATAAAAAAATATGTTTGTTTGCCAAAAAAAACTCTGTTCAAAGTTCAATATTTCAAATTCATATTCCTTTAACACAATAACCTATAATCTCAGAGAGATTGATAGTTTATAGCTCAACATGCATTGTGGGTACCTCGGTTTTGTGAGGTAATTACATTCATTGTCTTCTCATTAATACCAAGAGAAGACATAGACGTGGAAATCACTGTCAGTATCCAATGTCGGAACACAGGTATAAGTGGTCTTGAAGTAGTGTCCATGGCATCAAGGTGATTGATTGAATCGATTTCGAGCACAATGCAGAAGGTATTGCTTGTAAATAACACATTTCTACTCACCCGTTTCGATGATGTTGGATATCCGGCAGTGAAGGGTTTCTGTATGCGCGCCTTAGCTATGCAACTCCCACGATTTAGGAGCCGCATTCGGCCACACAAATTGAATCCAGCTGCAGACAGAAGCATTATTTTTGATATGTAACGTGATTTCTAACACAAAACCTTGCTAATAATACTATAAGGCAATATGTCTACACCGGAGCGCCAAAGTACCCAATCCGAATATGGGCAATGGTCAACACAAATTGTTCAAATGTCTCCTGATTTGGCGCATGCCTTGATTTTTGCGAAAGCTAATAAGAATTATTTATCAATTAGGCACATTTTGACATTTTCTTTTATGATTTTCGCTTCTCTATGTAATATTCGTAAATATTTACATTTTCATTGTGAATTACTCTTCTGGGGCTGAATTTCGCGATGAATATTAATTAATTATTCACTCAAATATAAATATAACACATTTTAAAATAAAATAATGGTTTAATTTGAGGAGAATAAAATATTACATATATGTAACTAAAAATATTAATTTATAAAAATCGTTAAACTCGAATATAGAATTGTGGAAATCATCGTCGCTCAATTTACATAATGTCAGCGCAATTGTCTTTACCTACTGTCAGCGGTGATTATCAGCAGCACACCTTTGAAGAAGTCAACATTCAATATTTCGTAGCTAGAAATTTGTTTTTCCAAAGATTTGCAATTTATTATTATATTAATTATTGAATTAACTTGTCGACTCCATTATGTCCGGACATTTTCAACCTCTGAGATCTTCTCGCGTTTTGCGAAAAATCAAAGAAATAAGCCAGCCCACTGGTGAACCGGTCATAATAAATCGAAATCCACGGAATCTGGAGAGATTGCGTATTGCACATAAACCCAAAGGTTATTTTTTGGAGAAACCAGGACGTTCGTTTTGGCATAAGCTGGAGCTGACAGTAAGTGGACGTTATGTAACTGCAGAAGTGAGACATTTCCAAAATGGCCCAATTGTGGGAGCAAGCACATCGGAATGGGCAATTAAAAAGCATCTCTACAAAACCACCGATACACCTGCGTTTGTGAATCTTGCACGAGTGCTGGCTATGAGATGCCTCCAATCAGGCATTACTGAAATGGCTTGTAATATTGACGCAGTCGCCGGAGGTAAGGTTGAAAAGTTTCTCAAGACATTGGAAGAAAATGGAGTTAGATTGCAAGAACCAGAACGATACGTTGCTCCATTACCATGGGATGCCGTGCGAAATGAAAAACCATGGGAAGTATTAGAGGATCAACTGCCACCAGCGCAAGAAGCAAAAACAGAAAAGACACGCAAGAAATAATAAACACAATTTGTTTTTCGTTTTTGTTTATCAATAAATGTTACATTTATTCTAATTGAATGTTTGTTTTTAATTCATTGATAGCAAGAAGTTTTTCTCGACACAATGTACCGAAATCCACTTGAAGCCTCCTAGCTTATTCGTATTTATCCTTGATATCCTTCCACAGTTTCTAAAATAATAGAACAAATATGATTGTCAAATACGTTCTTACATAATTGCACAGGTGGAAACAAATTGCAACTTACTCCTTTATTGACAGACTCGAAAACTTGTGTGGACGCCACATCAAATGCGCGTTCAAAGAAGAACACTGATGCCATTATTCCGACGGCATATGTGGAAGTCCTTTTGAATAAAGCGTTGTAGATAGCCTTCATTTTTTCGAAATTATTTTTTGGTTTTCCAATCGACTCGCAAAAATCAGTTCGTGCGCTTACACAGACAATTGTCAAGTATCAGCTGTTCTCAAAATTGGTGTGGTTGTCAAATGTAGGAAGTGACAGAAACCAAAAATGTAATCGATAGATATTAAACTATTGTGAATAATCAGTTTAACATTTGGGAAATAAATAAATTATGTATATTATACTAAAAAAAGAAAAAATATTTAAAAATGTTATATACTTTCGTATAATAATATAAAAATAATAATATCGTTTGAATAACTAAATAAGTTATTCAGAATTTATTATCGATTATTAGTCGTCGTAATATCTCATTGTGAATATCATTTTAATGCATATTTGTTAGCTGTCATACGATTGCATACTCCAATTTGATTTACTAACATTTCAACCAGACGAAGCTTTAGCAAAGCCGACTTTTTGTCTTCACAGCTCAAATTTATTTATATACTTTATTTACTTTTAAAATTGATTGTGTAAAAAATGGTTGATTTAACTGGTTCATCATCACCATTCCAACAAAGCATTCCCAATTTGGCATTTTATGTACCGGCTGTTGTTGTATTTGGACTAGCTGGTAAGTGAGCTTTCGAATATTGTCTGAAATACTAATATATATTCCAGTATTAGTAAAAATGCATGCAATAATTAGTATTGTCGTGTGTCTAATGTAGTCATATTTATAATTTTACTTGTTAAAAATCTGCCCCAATTCAATATGTTGCACCTGCTGTTACGCTATCAAAACAAAAAAATATCGGTATGAATTGTATTTGCAGTGAAAACCGGTTGCTTTCTTTTTCCAGTTAAATTTTGCGGTCATTCACTTTTGCATAGATCCATAGGGCAGCAAGATTCTTTATCTGAATGGAATGTTAGCTTACCAAACAATTAAAAAAAGAATATTATATTTGTTATACAAAATTTTTGAATTGAACATTTAGATGATGATCCGTTTAGTTTTGTTGAATAGCTACTTTTTACCATATGTGTCACTTATATTGGTGGGTGCATTTATAATCTTAATGCTTTATATTTTTTTGTCCTTTTTTCAATAAAATTTCTTAATGAAAAGCATCCAAATACCTTATAAAAGCATATATACTTATCTGTTAGACGTTCAAAAAGTCGTATTGCTCTTACACCACGTATTGTTTAGTGTTATATGTACGTCTATTTGAACAAAACATTTAAAATAATTTTCGTGTACTTATTTTCTACATGGTTTGATAAGAGCATGCATGTTAAAATTTATGTATGTACAACCAAACACGAGTATATAAAGTGTTCTAGCTGATAAAGTTGTGCCGGCAACTAGTTCTCTTGAGTCAAAAACATTGCGACAAATAACAAACACAAAAATACAGCTTTTCTAATCTTATCAAATTTCATTAGTATTTCTTTAGATACCTACATATGTGTTCGTAGATATATATGTGTATTTAATACATTAAAATAAATATTATTTATTGAAATGTTTGTATAAGTTTTATGTATTCATACATATGTTAATTTAGTACGTATTAGTTAAAAATCATTTTGTTATTTTGCTGACCATCGCATAAGTGTTGGTGGTCAACTAAATGCTGACGTTGTCAAAAAGTCTGCACAAAAAATGAGAATTTATTTATTTTTTTTAGCAGACTAGCATTGTATTTCTTTAGACTGCTCCAGTACCAGTACCAACACACGAATATGTTATTATTTATGATTTAAATATCTACGAAACACAGATATGCCAATACGGTGTGCTTCTATTGACCACATTACTTTTAAATAATATCAGTACCTTATTAAGTGGACTACAACGTGGCTGCGAATCTGAAACGTTTAATTAATTTAAATAGTGTTAGTATATTTTAAAAAGATATTCAATAAATTTATGTTTGTATACAAATGTGATAATTGATGAGCAGTGATACATCAGTGGTGTTGAGTTCTGTAGAGAGGGTGTGAAAAGCATAAATCTGTTCACTTAGTTTGTAATATGTTTGTACATATGACGTAGGCAACTTCTTTATTTGAATACGTGGATTTAAAGTATATGATTGATAAGCTTTTTAAAATCTAAATAAATTATATTTGTATAATTCCAGTAATTTCATATTTAAAATAATCGTTAAACAAATAAATTTATTTTTCTTCAAAAAAAAAAAAGAAAAATTAACAAAAATAATTTCGCAGCCGGTAGGATTCGAACCTACGCTCCCAGAGGGAATCTGATTTCGAGTCAGACGCCTTAACCACTCGGCCACGACTGCTTGTTATATTAGTTTGCTTAAGTTGCCACTTCAATGTGGCTGACGTATTTAAATTTTATCTGTAGTGCATAATAATAGCTAGTGTGCAGGGATGCCAGATTCGACTACAGAGTTTAAGGCTTTAAATTGAGGTTTTGATTTTCCCGACAATTTTGCTCAAGTTATGGTGAATTATAAATGAGTTAAGTTATAAAAATTAGTTTCTGTAGAGAGTTAAAATACATTTCATATTGCATGTCAATTATTTTGTTTCTTGTTTAAAGTATTTTTATATATAGTTAATTATATTAAATAAATATATTAAAAATTAAATTTGCTATAAAATCATATATTATATTTACCTTTATATAATTTCACTTTCACATTCCTTTGAATATTATAGGTTAGCTTTTAAAAATTTAATTCAATTACATTTGTTAAAAAATATATGTTCGACTAAACAGTCATTTGGGAAACTATTGAGCATAGAACCCATACAACAGCGAGATCTTAACTAAAACTCACTTTGTAAAGCAAGCTTTGTTTTCTCTTATGGGTAAACGTTTTGTTACTCTTGTTGTAATAAAATGTAAATTCACCGAAAAAAACATTCGGTTCGAATAAAGGATTCGGATATATTAGGATAAGGAATCGGATTATTCGGATAACCTACAGCCGTAGAAAAAAATCCCATACGTTACGTTTAATCTCATACCTCAAATCTTTGAAGATGACTATTTGAATCTCTTTTGGGAAGTGTTTTATTAGTTCTGCTGTATATTTATGACTGGAAATATAATCCTAGTAGTCAGTGTACCTAATTATGCTTTATTTTGTTTTATAAAAATATACTGGTTATTAGCCCCTTTAAATAATATTTTTTACTCAGAGTATGAAGAAACAGATTTTTATTATTATTTGTTAATTCAATATTTAATCGTTAGCCAATTTATTAGAAAAAGGAAACCCAACCCACATAAATGTGAAAATAAATATTAGCTTTAAAAAACTTTGCTGCCAAAATCCATTAGATTTTTGTTGTTGTCAAGTTCGTTTAAATTTTCCGCATTTGCATTCACCCCTCTCTGCAAGCATCCCACACCATTTGGTTGTTAAATTAAAACAATTAAATTATACTGCAACTATTGAATAATAATACATAAATATTGTTCAAATAAAAAATATTGCAATTTGCATTAGTATTTCGTTAAAGCGTCAATTAAATTGTGAACAAGTGTTTTGCGTGCCAAACTGAACGAGTAAAATCAAAGAAACAAGTAAACAAAACAAACACATTTGTCAGACAGCCAATTAGCGCGCTCACCACAATGGCCGAAGATCCAGTGAATCAACAACAATTTGCCGAAGATGTTGCAGCACTTGACGCTGGCTCTGGCGATCCCTATGGTAATCTCGGCGATCCTAATGGCGATTTTAAGATGCCCAGTGTGGATGAGGTTTGGAAATTAATCGAACAAATGGACGGTATAAGCGATGAGGAGAAGGCCAATCTAAAGGAGAATCTTTATAATCCGCAAGAAGGCAGCGCTGAGGATTTTATGCGTCGCTATGCACAACCTGGTCCCGTACATAGCTCTTGGGACTATGCCATATTCTTTGCAATGATTGCGATTATTGTGCTTCTATTTGGTAAGCAGCGAGGGGAAATGGTTTTAGAAGTGTTGAATTTATTTGTTAAACTGTTGGGAGCTAGATATGATGATGCGTGAATATGAGTATTAATAATATTTTAATGTTCCATTGATTTTTTTTATACTCTCGCAACCTGTTGCACAGAGTATCATAGTTTTGTTCACATAACGGTTGTTTGTGTCACCAAGAAATATAAGAGTTAGATATGGGGTTATATATACATAAATGATCAGGATGACGAGTGGATTTGAAATCCGGATGTCTGTCCGTCCGTCTGTCCGTCTGTCCGTGCAAGCGATAACTTGAGTAAAAATTAAGATATTTAATGAAACTTGGAACACATGTTCCTTGGCACCCTGAGGAGGTTGCTTTCGAAAATGGGCAAAATCGGTTCCCTGCCACGCCCACAAAATGGTGGAAACCGAAAACCTATACAGTGTCATAACTAAGCCATAAATAAAGTTATGAAAATGAAATTTGGAACATAGGATCCCATTAGGGAGGGGCACATTTGGATGTAATTTTTTTGGAAAAGTGGGCGTGACCCCGCCCCCAAATAGGTTTTTTTGTATATAACTCGCAAACCAATAAAGCAATATAAACCAAACTTTCTGCCGTCGTTTCTTTTAGCCATTTCCTTATACAGTCCAGAAATGAAAGAAATCGGATAATAACCACGCCCACCTCCCATACAAAGGTTAGGTTGAAAATTACTAAAAGTGGGTTAACTCACTAACGAAAAACGTCAGAAACACCAAATTTTACATGAGAAATGGCAGAAGGAAGCTGCACTGAGATTTTTTTACAAAATGGAAAAGGGGCGTGGCGTCGCCCACTTATGGGTCAAAAACCATATCTCAAGAACTATTCGACCGATTTCAATGAAATTCGGTATATAACACTTTCTTGACACCCTGATGACACGGGTGGAATATGGGCGAAATCGGTTCACAACTACGTCTACTTCCCATATAACTCAATTTTGAATTCCATCTGATTCGTTCACTTTATAATGTATTCATAAGGAATCAATGAAGCTAGCGGAATAAAACTTTACACAAATACTGTATTTGAGCTGTGACATCACTTGTGGAAAAATTGTCAAAATCGGACCATGACTTTTCAAGGCCCCTGATATCGAACATGAAGAACTCAGTGCCTAAGGTTAATTTTTCACCGAAAATATAGGTAAATCCCTCAGATATTTTAATGTAATTCATTCCCTCTGAATTTTTTTCTTATAACAGTTTCTCTCTGTACCTGAAATGGTAAAAATCGGGTCATAACTTCCCCAGATCCCATATACCTAATTATAAGTAATATTAAATTAAGTGAGCGTATAGTCTTCGATACATTGTATCTTGGTGGTGAAAACGAGTGAAATCGGTTTAGGAATTACCTCAGTCCCCATATACTATTTATGATGATTTTCGTTATTCTATTGAACTTTATACCAAATATATGGGTCGACTTGTGTTATCTTTATAAAATTACATCAATAAATTGCGAGAGTATAAAATGTTCGGTTACACCCGAACTTAGCCCTTCCTTACTTGTTAAACATAAGATTTTTTTAAGTTTCCCGTTAAATCCTAACGGGTTACTTACACCACTGAAAAAGTTTATTCTAAAAATTATTTAGAAAAATTTAAAACGTCCTAATTCCCTTACCTTTTTAGTGATTATCATGATTTTGGAAGTCCGTTGTTGTTTTTGTAATGACAGAAAACATTTCTCAAAACAATTTGAGATATTCGGCTGAGTAGTTGACAGTCTCTAGTCAGCTAAAAATTCGGTTCCGTTACGTATACCATTCAGATTATGTGAACTGTCGTGGGATCGGAGTCCATTGTTCTTTGACTGATATTTTTTGTTTGGAAAAATGTACTTTTACTTTGAAAACTGTTATATTTTTTTAAATGATAAAAATACCGAAACATTTATTAGGTTATCAATATATTGACAAAGAAAAATCCGATAAAAAATATATTATCTAACCTCTGTTTGAACAGGTTGTGGAAGCTTTTAGAGCTGAAACTTTGTTGTATCCACTTGGATTCACATTTTTAATGGCGACAAATGTGTATAAAGAAATTATTTGCTGAATACTTTACAAGCGATTACGACTTGAACTAGCTACTATCCGTTATCTTTACCTATTAACAAGTTCGATAGGGCTCTAGTATCTACATACTACAAGCATTTGTTAAATAAACAGTATTGACATAACAGTTTATGCTATCTCTGCTGACTGCAAGCACATGTGTAAACTGAAATTTCCTCAACAAATAATCAGGGTCTCCGCCGATAAGATTCGAGCGAGTACTGAACGCGTACAAAAGAAATAGAGCAAAGCTAAAATAGAAAAACTCACACAACCACATATATATACATGTATACATACATATGGCCACACAAAGAACAAAAAGCTGAAAAAACGCTAGAGCGCCAACTTCCAAACGGCTAGCTTTCGGCTAATTTTTGTTTTGTCACTTCCCCACCGCGTTTCGTAGAGTGCGCCTACCCAACCAAACCAAATCAAACAGACACGGCCGGCCGCTCGCGTGCTCCCAGTTTGCAAGCGCGCATAGCGGACGACGGCGGTCTCTCCGCTTGTTGGGCACACATTTGTTGGCAGTTGAACGCCGTCACTTAACACATTCGTACAAAACAATTTCTCGTGTGCTTCTTCTAACGCTGCGCGTTGGTACATAAATACTAGAGTACACAGGTAGACTCGGGGAGCGCTTATGTTCTGACGGCGATGGCAACCGGCGGCGGCGAACACCTGCACATAATCGATCAGCTGCAAAGCACCGTGCAAACGATCATTCACCGCATCGGTGGCGATAACAGCTATGCACAACGGTTGATGAATAAAATTCGCGCACTGCAGGAGAAGGTCGAATCACTATCCGGGCAAGAGCGTGTGGAGTTTCTGCACAATGCGAAGGATACGCTACGCAACACCATCGAGCATGCCGAGCAAAAGCTCATGCAATACACGAATTTCCAGCAGGTCTACAACTATTCCATTGTGGCGGCGTTGTTGTTTACGGTGCTCTTAGTGATTGGTGTGTTGGAGTTTGTTGTTTGATTTTTTTATTTTTTTATTTTGTTTTTATTTTTTATTATTATCATGCTTATGCGAATAGCTGCGCGAAATTTTCAAAAATTATTAGCACTATTTGCGTGTGTAACGTTGAATATTGAATATTTGTGGTGCAAAGGTTAATATTTTTATTGCCTATATATGTATGTACATACATATATGTTTGTATGTATATTAAATGTGTGTACATTTATGATTGTACAAAGGCTTGGCTACATGCTGACAGTATTGTTAGCAGTACATGTTTTGATCGGAATCTATTGATATCTATTGCAAATAAGAAAATATTTGCCGTGTCATTGTGCTGTCTCGATACTACGAATTCCATCTCAAGTGATATATTACACACATAACGTAGAACATTAAAAAAAAAGAAAGTTGTCTAACGACTTTTATGAGTTACTTTCCGCTTCTTATCTCGATGTTTTGAAGTTTCTAATTTGTTGATTTGTTTGATGCTGTTAAACAGTACTCTGCAAACAATATAAAATAGGTTTATCTAAATGATTATCTCTTATTTGATTTTGGTTTATTAGTGTTTGTTTTGGAATAACAATCAAATAATTTGTTTGAGCTTAATTAAGTTCACATAAAAATACATATGAATATATGTATTTTAATATAGCAGAGATTATGCAAGTTCCGTATACTAAAAAAAATTACAATCTTAATATTATTTACATTGAAGCTGGACTTTACACCAGTCGCAAAAAGTGCGTTTTTTTTAAGCTTTATGAGACACGACAAGTCAAAAGTCATTTCAGAGATACCATTAATAATATATAAGCCGTATTCAAATCACAGACTCTCTGTTCGCACTTCAAAAAAAATGTACAACACTTCAAAAATTGTATAAGTGAAAGCAGCGACAAAGTTAAATTATTTTTATGAATGTTTTGTAACGGATATTCTGGACATTCACTTGATTCGCGAAAATAAATATATTATTTTTTATGGAAATTTACTAATTGATTCAATGAAAGTAGAAAGCCATAATTATAATTTGCTTGAGGGGAAATGTTTTCTAACAGTTATCTCTTTTCTAAATATTGAAGCATCCTGAAAACCCTGAAGCACCCTAGATAAAACCGTTTCTCTAGATTAAACCATTTGGGAGACACTTCTAAGTGTTGTTGCTGCTGTATACAGAGTAAAGCATTTACCTGATTAGATATACGCGTTCGTTCCGGTTATATGCATCCAACTGCCTATAATTCTGTGAAGAAAGCTCGAATGTGTTAATTAGCACGTATTCTGTTTTATTAGGCTTTCGCATTCATCTTTGTGTCAAGCATGTTATCAATTATCAATGAAGATCTACGTACACGCATATGTTACCGATGCAGCTTCTCGAGTTAACGCTCAATGGGAGTGGGATTTTACATAAAATTCCTTAGATGGCTGTATGAGAGATTTTACGATCCGTGTCTATTGGTGTGGGTTTTTGAAATACATAAACTTTTAGTCTACAATAAGAGTGGGTTTTCGACGACTGATTCATACTGTACAAATATAAACAATAAATTGAGAACATTTTCATAAAAAAATAACCTGAATGATACAGATTTGGCGAAAATAATATTAGAGCGAAGTTAATTTGAAATTAAACCTATTAATTTTAACATTTACGGAATTTTCCGGTTTCTTTCTAAAAAAATTATATGATTTTTAGGTTAAGTTCTTGAAAGATACATACTATGCCAAAAATATAATTTTAAAAGTAAAATTTGGTACAAACATATTAGGATGTATTATTTTTTAGGAATTTAGGTGTGCCCCAGGCCCTATTATTCTTATACAGTCTAAAAATGTACTAAATCGAATTATAACCACGCCTACCTCCCATACAAAGGTTATGTTGAAAACTACTAAATATGATTTAATTTAGTAAGGAAAAACACCAGAAACCTTTAATTTCATGGTAAAGATGGCACTGAAGGGCTACACTAAAATTTCATACCAAGTATACCAATTTTTGAACGAAACGACGATAAGAACGACAACGACTTAGAAACGACTATTAAAACGACAAAGACAACGGGAATAGGGCCGCATATCTCTGAAACTATTGGATTGCAATGAAATTTGGTACATATTACTTTCTTAACACCCTGGACAAAATCACAAATACGCCTACTTCCCATATTCCCATATACAATTTTGAATTCCAATTGATTCGTTCACTTTAAAATATATAAGTCAATCTCCAGTATAGATATTGAAATAAAACTTTGCACAAATATTTTATTTCTAGTGTTGCATAGCTTGTATAAAAATCACAGAAATCGGACTATAACTTTTAAAAGCCCCCGATATCGAAAATAATAAGGCAAAGGTTACACATTACAAATACGATGAGAAAATTGGTCCACTATCTAGCGAATAAGATACACAATCGGCCCTAGAGACATGGGTATCTGTTTATTAACTCCTCGTCTTGTTGGAGTACTATTTTTTATTCGTTTTGAATTTTAAGACCTTTCATATCTTAAATATACTCTTAGATATAAAAATGGCGGTGGAAAGGATTTAGTTTTTTTTTTAGAAAAAAAATATCCCTCTCAAAAAATCGAAATTTAAAGGATTTATCCATTTTCTAAAGTCCTTGGCATATGCAGGATATTTTTCCATTTCAGAAATTAAAATTTCAAACTGTTTCCGATTTGGAATTTTCATCTTCACTTCAAATATTCCTTCAAACAACCGCGTCGTTTCTATGTCGCTGACAATTATAGCAACGACAAAAAACCACTGTTTCTATGTCGTTTCTATAGTCGTTTCAAATTGGGGAATCTCAATTTATTTTCGATAAATGTCGTTAACGCCAACAGGAATGCCAAATAGGCGTTCTTAATTCGTTTTAAAACGATTTAAAACGATAACGACAACGGTAATAGGGGCGAATGATAAATCGGCAACTCAGTGTTAGAACGAAAATATGTTCGTAGTAAATCTCTTGATGCCGTTCAAATTATTATTACTTTTCAACAAACATGCCTGTTTGGAAATTGGATTTTCATAAAAAGACGGAAAAATATCATTTAATTTAATTTTCCATACAATATGATATTCCGTATATAAATTAGGTTAGGTTATTGAGAACTAATAATTTTTGTTTATCTTATGTATTTAATAATAAATCGTACTTTAAATCTGTTATTAATCTATCTTTTATGTATTCTTGTTTTGCAGCGCTCTTCGGCTACAAACTGTACAAGTCGCTGATGGAGAAGGAACTGAAGAAGAAGGAGAAATTGAAAACCAAACAAGCCAAAAAGTCAAAAAAGACAAATTAAAGTAGACAATTCAAAATTATTCAAATATAATATTTACACAGAAACTACAAAATTAAAACATTCTAAACGGGAATACGCCAAGTTTTTTCTCCTTAAAAAACACTGTTAATTAAATATTAAAATATTCAAACTTAAAGTAAAAAAAAAAACATGTAAAACGTGCAGTCAAATTGACGTGATTGCGCTCAATTAATTATTTGTAGTCTGAGAGTACTGTAACTTGTAGTGTGTGTGTTTTAACAAATTATAAATGCAATAACTATACAAATACATTATACAACGGCACAAAGGCATATGTACGTACAATATACATATATATAACTCGTATATAAATATTTATTTACAATTGTAGTTTGTTGTAGTTGTTGATTTTTTTACGTAGAAAGCAGAAAGATAAAAACCAAAACAAAAAAGCGGAGCATATTGTATAACTTCCCGAGCAATTAAAGAAAAATAAATATGTACGCTGCAGCGTGAGAAATATGGACCGAGCAGATATTTATAATTTCAGCTAGACAAGAGTGCGTTGGCAGTAATGAAAAGCTGCGGAGACGTTGTAAATTATAAATGCAGGTTATGGTTGTTTATTAAAACAATTTGCAATTAAAAAACAAGGAATTTACTATAAATGGTGTATACATACATATGTATGTATATATGTTATTAATATACCAACCAAATTGTGACATACAAGGAACGCATAAAAATCTTCAACTTAACGAAATATCTGCTGCATCCATAGCCAACAGTTGCTCATTTACATCACCGACCATTTGTTGTGCTTCATCATTCACCAAGAGCAACATATAGTTCTCTTCAGTATCGTGTGGCAAATCTACATCACCAAAACTGTTTGCTGCTGTCAACATTGTCTCCGCAGATTTGGTTTCAAGCATTGCACTATTTATAAGCGAATTTACTGCAGCCTGTGCATCACTTATATTTGCTTTTGCCTTTCTGCGTGTCCCCACGCTCCTCTTTGGTTGACTTTTTTCAACGTTCTTTGGTTTGCGCTGATGCACGGAATGTTTGCTTTTGATGTGATTATTTAATAGCGGACGTGTGATAAATGCGGCATCACAGCCATCAATAATGGTGTCTGAACAGCGGAAACTGTGGAAGATAGTATAAAGTGGGAATCTATATATATTAAAAACAAAAACAACTCACGGTTTATCGTTTTCATGCCGCTTGACGTGTAAGGTGAGCGTGTTTTTGCGGCCAAATGATTTATCACAGTGCGGACACTTAAACTCTAATTTTTTCAAATGCTTTGCGATGTGTATTTCCAAGGATTTCGCATATTTCGTTTTAAAATTGCATTCGCCACATTTGTAAACCGAATCTGGGTGGACCTGTCAATTAAAGAAATTTAAAACTCTCAAATTTTCGCACATCCACAGTCACTGTCAATAAGTCTTATTTACACTCTCTTCATGCAGATCTCGCTGCGAACGATGATAGAATCCCTTATTACAATGCGCACAGAAATATCTGCTTTCAATCTCATGCACCACACGCATATGTATCTCTAAATTCTTTTTGCAATTGATCACTTTTTCGCAATTTGTACAAGGCGCCGGCACGTGTGAGTACTCTATGTGTTGCTGTAGCGTTTTCTCATCTTTATAGCCAGCAGCACAATGTGGACAGTTAACATTTTCTGTAATTTTAAAATTTTTTATTATTTCATAAGAAAAAAAATAGTTTGTACCCACTGTTATTATGTTTTCTGGCCACATGCACGGCCAATGACATTTTTGTCGGACACACTTTATCACAAAACTGACACGTTAATGCAGTCGATTTGCATTTTTCCATATGATTTTGCAATTCGTCCGCATTAGCTAGCTTCTGATTGCATTTGGTGCATGTATTGGATTTGTGTATGCGTGTTTTGTGCCGCTGCAGCGCAGCCCATTCGTTGTAGCACTCTTCACAATCCTATAAATATACACAAAGAGCATTTCAAATGGGAAACATTTTGTGAAATTTCTTTAACTCACGGCCACATCACAAATTAGCAGCCGCTTAAGCGGTAGATTTTCCAAGACATTTTTATAGTCTTTATGCTTGTACATATGCAGGCGCTTCAATTGCGCATTGTCGATCTCTTCATTGCAAATTGGACAGATGAATTTCTCATTTTTATGCACGCCCGTAGCGCGATGCTGGCTGAGCGACTGTTTATCCCTGAAATCTTGCGCACAGTAATGACAATGGTAAGCGGCTGTCAATATTTCTTCTTCAATTTCGCAATCAAAGCAGTCGGTGGTACAATCTGCGGTATGTTTCTATAATTTAAACAGGTTTTAATGAAACTGTAAATTTTATAAAGGTTTCTTAATATCACTGCATGCCTTTAGTTTGTCACAATCACCTGCAAGCAAGCCGCAATTGGTGCAAGTGTACACGTGCACCTCGGCTTCGGTGTTATGCCACTTCAAGTGGTTTTGTAAAATGGAAAATGTTGGAAAGACTTTCGGACACAAGTCACATTTATACTCAATCGCGGTGTGTAAATTATCCTAGAAGGGAAGAATAGTTAAATTATTTAACAATTTTTATGCGTGCATTTTTCACTAACCTTGTGTTTTATTAATAATTTTTTATTATGATACACTTTGCTGCATTCATCACATTTGTATTTTGGTTTTGATTTGTGCATATTTTCGTGTGCGCTGTACGTCTCCAAATCAGCGAAAATGCGATCGCAGCTGTTGTAGAGAGCAGGTGAAAAAGTTAATTAATTTTCATATAATTTTGTATATATTATATGTAATACTCACATTTTACATGCCAACTTATCCAGCGGCTCATGCTCATAATTTACATGCAGAAAAAATTCTTCAACATCGGCGAATTCAGTATTACATATCATACAAATTTTAGCACGCCGCTTAGCCAAATGAAATTGCAGGTGAAACAGGAATCTGCAATACACATTTCAAAAAAGAAAAATTATTGAAAGAAGCATTTTATGTAAGACAAATTGAGATATTTACCTTTTATGCGAGACAAATTCTTCCTTACAATACTGGCAATAAGGTTGTGTGCAGGCCTTTCGATTGATTTTACGATAGCACGAATGTTTATTAAGTTCATTGAAATTGGAAAAACGTAGATCACAAAAAGGACAGCTGCCATATATTTTAATGCTAGAAACAATTATGAACACATCTTAACTACAATGCTGGCATGCTATCTATTTAATCACATGCTATTATAAAAATACTGGCTGCTTACTTGTGCAAATCACTGTGTCTCAATACGAGGTGTCTGGCGAGTGTGTCCTCATCCGAAATTAACACATCGCAATCCCCTATCGTGCAAGTATACTCGTCGAATTCATTTTTATGAAACTGTTTGCAATGCTCCAGCAATTCCTGATACTCTCCAAACTGTTCAGAACAAATCTACACATATGGGAAATAAATTATAATATTAAACATTAAAGCAGAGGTCATACATTCGCGCCTCATATATGTTTTACCAAGCATTCGCTGTTCCATTTGAATTCCAATGTGCTTAAGTTACTTATGATGGCTTGCTGCAAATATTCATTAGCGCTAATTGTGTGCTCATCGTTGCTATTAAATTCAGGCAACAAATCAGGATCACCTGTTAATGTGGATAGCTTGTGAGTTGGATACACGTGTAATTGTTTTCTATCGCCTTACCTTTAAGATTTGGAAATGCAAAGTTTGGTAACGATTCGTCATCGACATTTTCATCCTCAATTATTTCATCGAAAATCGTATCTTCCTCACTATTTAATTCACTCATTATTTTATTTTCTTCGAACACCACTTTTATTTACAATATGTTTTTAGCTGCTACATTCGCGTGCAGAAAAACGCTGCATTGTGTAAACAGCTGATGTTAATTGCTTTGCGCGACATCTGTTTGTGGTTATGTGGTAATAAACAGGGTGACAGATGTACCAAAAACTATGTACGTTATTTAAATGCAAAAAAAAATAAAAAATTATTAAATAATAAAAATGGTAATAAATTTAAAAATAAACGATATTCAAATTTATAAATAAATGCAATAAAATTTAATACATTTTATGTCTCTAAATAATTTCAAATTTAAATTTGAAGAATGTGATAACACTCCTTATGAGATCAGCTTCAAAATTTCAACTGACAAAACTGTTTGACGTTTTTCTATGATTACAAACATCGATTGTGACATCTCCTGCAACCATCAACAACAATTATTTGCAAAATATTACACGTTTACCACGCTATTTAATTCAATCATAAATATTGCACGAGTTTCCCCAACTTACAAATTTACGTGGTCTGAAGGTATCTACATATATTTGAGTACAACAACAATAATTTTAATTTCTATAGCTGCTAACTCTCATACGCCGCACATCTACAACAATTCGTCCATGGCTAACAAAATTATTGCACAAAACGAATGAACATACCGTTAAATGCCCACAATTGTTACTAAATTATAGCTCTTGCAGCAAAACTACGTGCAGCAGTTGCCGCTACAAGTATTCCCAAAATAGTGCAATACTGTTCGTGCAGCTACATAAACATTGTACCAAATATGAGTTGACAGTTGACGGCAGCAACGTTTTGCCGCTTTCTGGAGCAGTGCAGAATTTTTTTTTAACTTTTTTCTAAAAACTGATTTTCTTACATTTCAAACTCTGGGGAATTGCGCAGCACACATTAATGAATATAAAACACACAACAAAGCTGGAGCAAAAGGAGGATTTCACAATGTTTTATCCAAACAGTCAATGGAAAATGGGGACACATTTCTCGAAGACAAATATTAGTTTCTAGTCATAACTCCATATTCATATAAATTGGCAAAAGTGCAGCAGACAATAGAAAATTTAATTTAAAAGCAAATAATATAAATCAATTCCAGTGAATTGTGCATAAAAAGTATGAAAAGAAGAAGAGTTTGCAATTAGTCGCATATGTATCTATACATAAAGCATGTATTTAGCATTGAAATTGTTATTTTAATTTTGTTTTTATAATTTAAGCATTGCAGTAAAATACATTTGCCGTTCAAGGTCAAGTAATTTAGAGGAAATTTAGCATAGACACAAATCAAATATTACATGACATTGAATAAGTGAAGATTGTCGAACAACAACAACTACTACTACACTTCTGCGCGCCTGGTAAAATTGGAGCTTAGTGAACACGTGAAATTGTTTCTGTGAAACCGTTAGGAAAATTAGAGGAGGTAGCTGCATTAAATGTGCTACAAGTACAAAACTAAAAAATACAAAGTTTGTGAAAAATAGTTTTATATTTAATGTTTGTATTCAATTCAGTGAAATGAAGATTACGCAGCTGTTAGTAATAATTTAATAAGAACGCGAGAAATGAAAAAAATTGTTAATTTCGTTATAGTTGTGAGAAATGCATATATTAGTGGGCATTTTATCAAAGTTAAAAGTGTGGAACATGATATTTAAATCATCACGCTCTTATTTAAAGAGCAATCCACGAAGAATCAATGTATTAAATTCAATGAAATTAAAACCATTACAACAACGCCGCAATATAATATTTTGTTTACTTTGTTCACATAAATTGAAACATGGACAGGAATCATTCAATGTGTTTTGTGCTATATAAAATTGGGCTGGGCGCCCTACTACTATGCCTTGCTGTTTGCCTGGTAGAATGAAGATATGTATGTGTATAGTTAACTTTACCTTTTTACTAAATTATTTATTGTATTTGCAGAATAAATGCATACTTAGGAAGGCATTTATGCGCGCCTGGTAGAATGTGAGTTTGTCGAATTTGCGATTTGCGCTTACTAAACACAGGGCGTGTTTTAATTTATCAAAGACACGAACCGTCTGCAAAATATTTAGTTGGGCGATCTGCTGCACGTTGCTGTTCGCCTGGTAGAATGCGAGCTGGTTGATTTCGTGAATGTTTTTTTAATATTTGCTGCGCAACAACAACAAACAAACACCTCGTATGCGAGGGATAGTGCATGCAGTAGTGTTTTTATTTGGTTTATGCTTTCAATTTGAATGAGTACAATACTTACCAACAAAAAAAAAATATTTTGGTTTCTAAAAAAATGAACGTAAATGTATTTATTATTATTTTTATTTTTATAATTTTTTTTTGTATTCTCATCGTTGGTACATTATTTTTTATTTTTATTGGTAATAATAGAGAACATATTTTAAAATATTTTATATACAAACATATGCATATTTATAAGTACAAATTATTGTTTTCTTCTTTTGTCAAGTAATAATTCTAGAGATATATTTACAATTTCTTAATGCAAATTATATAGTTATATGTATTATAAATAGCGAATTCATATGCAAACCAAATACAATTTAATAAATCTTATTAATTTGCAATAAAACAAGATAAATGAACTTGACAGCCGAGTGTACTATGGAGTTAGTATATGGTATTATCGTACCTTGGCAACTTGTTAACAGTTATTTAACACTTATTTATATAAAATATTTTGCTATTAATTATTTAGATTCACAATTTAAAATAATCGAAATTTTTTTGAAACTATTTTTGTTATTGTTTCATTCAATAAATCAACAAAAAATATAAAATAATGGAATAACTTAAACATAGTTGTGGAAGTGAATAATATAATATGCAATTGTGGTCATTTATAACTCATGGCATGTCGTATACGTAACACATTTTTTTTAATTTCACTTGTTTCCTATATTTACTAAAATTTCCAATAAACAAGTAAAATGAAGAGGAACTTTAATTTTTAAGCAAAAGCTAATCATATTACATCAATCGCGTGGAAACGTTATTACATCGTTTGTATGGTCAATTAAAATTAAAGTTTGTCACAAAATGTGTGTTTTCCTTAAAGCAATCGGTTTTAGCCAACCTGTTAATATGGTGTCACAGAAATCTATGTTATAGCTCGATAAAAATGTGCAAATACTGAAAAAAAATCTATGCCTATCCCACGGCAAATCTTTTTTGATTTGGAGGTGTCAAGGGGAATGCTGAGTTTTCGGAATTTTTAAATAGAAATTTCACAAAATACTGTTTAAATATGATTGTATATATTAAAAGAATATAAAAAAAATTCCCTACTTTTAAACCTCTGAACCTCATCTAACCACTTAATCGAAACTTAGGCGTTAGGCATATTGAAAAATTATTATTTTTATAATCAATACCGTTTCTTAGGTTGGAGAATTATTGACTCCGCTGATTTACAATATCAATCTTGTATAAACTGATGAACATATGAACGGAAAGATAGATATCCAGAACATATTAACATATTGTTTGAGCTGAAATGTCTCTGCCTGGCCGAAAGATATACTCACAAACAAAAAATCTCTTTCCTGGTCAAAGAGTACTCATCTTAAGTAGAATACTATCGAAGTTTCATGACATGTTTTCCAATTGTAATCGAGTTATTGGTCTTAAAGGGATGCTAACTCTGCTGCTTTTGCTTACAATGAAAAAAAATTGAATTTTGTGTTTGGATAAAACATTGTTTTCGGATGGAAAAGAACACCGTTAATGGAAAGTAGTGGCTTGATAAATGTTAAGGGCGATTTGTATCAGTATCCTATACGAGAGCTTACCTTTCAAGAAGATCTTAAAAATGCAGAAAGGAAGGAAAATCAATGCTCAAATTCTTTAATTTTGTTGGGTGAACTTGAAATTGAAATTGATTGAGGTTATCATTGCCAACACCAAGGACATACATATAATTCATGGAGTTTTACGTATGAAAAAGCTATACGGATAGATGCAGTGCTAATATAAATTATCGTTTCGGTTAATTCAGCTTGTGATTCGTAAGGTAAATTGAAGGAGTTGTGATATGAAATAGTCTACCGTATTGGCCAGATTTTCTCTTTAATCGATGCAAAAGGTGAGATTTTGAAAAGAGATTTCATTCAAATGAGGAGGTCAACATCGAAACGAACGTATATTTTTAAGGCTTTGAAACATCATACTATTTATAGTGGATATTAAAACGTTGGAGTAACTCTACTATAATAGTAATAAATCGAGATCGAGATTATGGCGAAGAATAAATACCGTTCTTTCACTATTGGATCAAATATTTTCAAGCTGTATAGTATATATTGTAAGTATAAGTCTTTATCTATCTCGATTAGTTTTAAATATTACAAACAACCGTTAGATAAACGGAAATATTTTATACTGTGAAATGATATTGCTTAGTTAAAAAAAACATACTCATATTGACCAATGAAATCAATTTACTACTTTGTATGTATCATAACTGTCTATAAGGCAAGCGACTAGTTCGAATTATGAATTACGATCGTTGATTGGCGGTGCAGATTATAAATTTAAAGTGCACTAACAGCGCCCATTTGAACAGCGCCAACAGTGAGGTTAATCTTGGGGACAATAAATTCTCAACTGTACAACAGCGACAAAATATAAGAAAAACAAAAAAAAAGCGATTGCAAGCATGTTGCCACAAGCTTAAATGCAGCGAAGAAATAACTTGCAACACACAGATATACAACGGCACAGTGGCGGGTAAAAGTCAACGAACGAAATGCGGGTGTATACGAAACTATGGCTAAAGAGACACGTGCAACACCCGCAAAATGCAAGGCACACATACATACAGATATGTATGTATGCACACACCGCCAAGCGTCTGTTGCATGCCACAAGCGAAATGTTGTCGATGCGACTGAATTGTTGCTGACCGGTCAACTTGGTGAATTGGTGCATGCGGACATTTGGTCAGTTGGTCAACGCGACGACAACAACAACACAATTGACAACAACAAGAAAAGTAATAACAACAAAATTGACAACAACAACAAATAGATAACAACAATAACAACAACAACATCGAACAATAAAAAAGTGCATTTGAGTTTTTTGTTGTTGTTGTTTTTTTCTATGTAGTATGAGATTTTCTACCATAATTGCTGACTTTTTGCTTGAGTTCATTTCTCAAATGATTTTTGTTTCCATATTTTTTGCTTAATTTCCATTGAGGATTTTTGTTTTTGCTTTTCTTGATGCCATATTTATTCGCTTGGTCGTATATTATTTTGCAACAGCATGTTTAATACAAGAAAGTGACCACTTACAGTTTTCGATTACACAACAAGCGAGCTCTGACGTTTGCTATTTTCATACAAAGCTGCATAAGCGGCCGTTGTTGTTCTTGTCCATTACTTTCTATTCACTCATATTCGCCTTTTTACACACACCAACAGACATACAGACATACAAACATATTTATTTTTTTTTTTATGAGCATGTCCAGTTGGGGAGTAGGAACTCTTTAAACCATTGCTGACTCGTTGTTTGCCGCAATTCATGTCTTTATGTATCTACGAATGTATGTTTGTATGTGAAAATGCCGCTGCTGGTGACTTGGTGTTGCAAGTAATGCGATAAATAGCATTGCAAATTGACAATAATGACATAAAAGAGTTGCAACAATTATGGTCATTACTCGCCATTTACGTCTGTATCTATGACTGCACACATATTATGTGCATGCTTATATACATACATACATATTTACAATATATAAGTGAGTTTTTTGTGAGAATTGTAAAAACAGTGCAAAATCTTGTTTATTATTTTTTAATGAATATATTTTATTACATAATGCATTAATGGAAGGAGTCGAATAAGTAGGTTAATAGTAGGGAGTCTTATGTATAGTCCCCTTGATATTATCGACAACCTAAACAAAATCGGTTATTGATACTTGGAGGTCATTTTCAGAAGTACATAGAATTTATTTGAACAAAAACGCACTAAATCATGTTCAAAGAGTTAAAAGTGCTAAGACAGTTATGTCGTAAATTGACTCATCGTAAAATAGTCAGTTAGCATGGTTATTATTTTGGAATCGATTCGGAGACACGAAAAGTTAATAGCTTAATCTATACTAATATTATATAGCTGAAGAGTTTGTTTGTTTGAACGCGGAGATTAGCCGAAACTACTGGTTCGAATTGAATAATTCTTTTTGTGTTGGATAGTCCATTTATCGAAGAAGGCTATAGGCTATATAGCTGCGACCAATAGGAGCAAAGTAATAGTTTTACAGTAATTATAATGATGATGTATACAATGATGGACTAATCATGATTGAAGATAAAATTCATGAGATTAGCGACAAATCCCTAACTGATTTTGGGCTTCCTACATCAAAAAGAAATTATTCGCTTTTGGACCCGTTAGAAGTAGCATTGCGAAAACCATATGATATAAATGAATTAAATGAGTATATTATTCAAAATGAACCAAGATTAGTTAATGACCAGGTGACAGCGTATAATGGTGTTCTGCAAAGTATTCGTTTTAATGAAGGAAGCATTTTTTTGGATGCTCCCGGTGGGACCGGCAAGACCTTCATTACTAATCTTATATTAGCAAAAGTAAGGTCTGAGGAACAGCTAGCCTTAGCAGTAGCGTCGTCAGGTATCGCTGCAATTTTATTAGCAGGTGGACGCACAGCTCATTCCACTTTTACACTGCCCCTAACTGTTTCTTTAGAGAAAGATAGCGTGTGCTGTATACGTAAAAATGGACCTTTGGGAAAAGTTTTACAAGATGTCAGTTTAATAATCTGGGACGAATGTACCATGATCCATAGAGCTGACGTAGGAGCTCTAGACAGAACTCTTAGAGATCTTAGAAGCTATGATAAAATGGGTGGGTTTACTGTTATGTTTGCTGGGTCCTTTCGACAAACTTTACCCGTAATAGTAAGGGGAACTAGAGCAGACATTGTAAAGTCTTGCCTTAAAAGTTCTCCATTATGGAAGTTTGTAAATATTTTAAAATTATCGACAAATATTGGGGGGAGGTAGTATAACTTTCCCTTCAAAATTACTTTTAGTAGGAGACGGGAAAATACCTAATTTTCAAGATAAAATTGGAATTGACCGCGATTTAGGAGTAAGAGTAGGTAACATTGAGGATTTAATATTAAAAGTTTACCCTGACATCAGCGAAATAGAAAATATAGATCACCAATGGATGTGTCAAAGGGCAATATTGGCGGCGAGAAACAATAGCGTGGACGAAATTAATGACATAATTTTAAATAAACTTGAAGGAGATATAGTTACTTGAAGATATATAGTTATCATCTATTGATAATGTAATGGATCAAGAAGATGTGGTCCATTACCCACAGGAGTTTCTAAATTCTTTGAACCCAAGTGCCCTTCCTCCTCATTCCCTTAAGCTAAAAATAGGCGCCCCAATAATTTGACTTAGAAATCTGAAACCACCTAATTTATGCAACGGGACCCGACTTCAAGTCAAATTTCTTCGCAATAACGTGAACGTTGCAATCGTTTTGACTGGTCCAGCAGTTGGTCAAACAGTACTTATACCTCGCATCCCCATGATCCCAAATGATATACCTTTTAATTTTAAAATAATTCAATTTCCCCTTAAGCTATCTTTCGCCGTTACAATTAATAAATCGCAGGGGCAAACATTTAAACACTTGGGGATCGATTTACGCAAAGATTGCTTTTCACATGGCCAATTATATGTCGCTTTGTCAAGATCAGGTTGCGGAGAAAATCAATGTGTTCTTCTGCCACCAGGAAATAAAACAAAAAATATAATTTACGCAGAAGTTCTTTGATAACAGAAATTGACGCGGACGAAAATAAAGACGAAGCCCAAAATCACTCGGACGAAGTCGCGGGCACAGCTAGTTTATAATATAAAAATGAATTGCTAAATGTGTTGATAAGCGCATAACTCGAAAAAAATAGAAAAAAAGAATGTTGTCATGGTTGCTTTGTTAAGATATTTTTCTCATTATTCAATTGTATAAGGTTGTGCCGATAGCCCAAAACAATTTGTAACAAGTAAGGAAAGGCTAAGTTTGGATGCAACTCAACATTTGATACTCTCGCAATTGATATAATTTTATGAAGATAACACACAATACTGACCCATATATTCATAAAAACCAATAGAATAACGAAAATCATCATATATAGTATACGATGGCTGAGGTAATTCCTGAACCGATTTCACTAATTTTCACCGTCAAAGTATAACCGGAATAGGGACAACTTGCCACCTGTTAGTAGGCAGACAAACTGTGCATTCGGCCTTGAAATTACTACTTAATATCAAATCAACGAAACACCAGATTGCAAAGTCCGTCCAAAAATTGCGCTATAGCGAAGATTCTCCAGATATCCAAGTTGATAATTTGGGACGAACGAAATCACTAATTAAGGACTAATATACATGTGTTTTTGGAACAAGATCAAACTGCGATTGTAGACGCAGTTGCTAGATAATGGTAAGGTCGCTGTTGGCACAAACTCGAAGGAAAAACTTCTTCATCGTGTTTTTCAAGATATAAACAACAATATAATACCCGTAATTTGCAGAGTGAACGACCAATATTGGTGACAAAAGACAACGATGTCGTGGAAGTGAAAGCGACTATTTAGAATTTTGTTCCAGGAGAGTTGACAGAGCTACAGACCAAGATGATGTAGTCAACTATCCCAAAGAATTTTTATTATCATTGGAAATGCCTGGACCATTACCACTTAATTTTGCATTCAAAAGTAGCAACAGTTGTCATCATGCCGTATAACATAAATCAACCTCGACTATGTAATGCTTCGATTTTTTTTCGCATTTCGATTTTTCTATTGCATTTGTTTTTTAGTCAAAAATGTTAAAGAAACATATCATGTTTTAATTTTTGCTTTGTGTAAAACCTTTATAAGGTACAAAGAGCAAAATAAAATGCATAAGAAAGCATCCGATTGCAAATAACTGTAAGTTTTTGTTCTCTTGTTATCTCATATTTCAATGTCCCGTGCGACATCAAAAAATAACACTTGTTCCAACTACATCGGAAATATAAGCAGAAAGCTCGCTGAATTTTGTGTACAAACAGTTAAATTATATACAATTTAAATAAAAAAAAAATATTTGTTAAAAAATCAGAAGATTTGTAATTTTAATAATTACTTAAAATTGGTCACGTGCGACATCGTTGGTGTGGAGTTCAAAAATTTAAAACTATTTTTTGTCCTACAAAACTGATGTAAATACTGAATATGAGCAAAAACAGCATCGAAAAGAATAAAGAGAGTTGCAAAAGGTGGGGAGAAAAGTTAAAGAAAGATCAGTTAAAATTACAAAACTACAAATTAAAAAACATGGAAAGACTGCGAAAAGCTAGGCAAAAATGGAAAGGCTTGGCTGAAGGAATTAGTGAAATAATTGAAGAGAAAAGACGGTCTGAGCGCATACGTAAGAGGCAATATCGAGAAAAACTCGCTAAACGGCGAAATGAAAGACAAAAACAATGTGATACTTACAAATGCAAGCAAGCGTTGGCGAAAGCTGCAGAAATCATTAAATATTCTAGAAGTTTTGTTTAAAAAATATTAGCAGCCCGTTCAAACACAACAAAACAAAAACGTCAGTGTCCAAGCTTCGGGAAAGAAGGATATAGTTTTGATAGAAGGAGAGCTAATTACTAAAGGGTATATGATAAAGACAATTACTGAAGCATATGAGTTGTATAAAAAGAATACCCAAATGAAGAACTAGGTAAAACTACTTTTTTTCAGATTGCGCACTCGGCTTGTGAAATTATTCACTAATATGCCACACAATACATATGTGCGTTTTCATGTACCATGCCAATTTCGGTTATTCGTTGGAAAGTTGAGCAAAAATTATACCTTCATTTCCAAAGAATTTAAATCTGTTTGCTGCAATATCAATAATGAAACCTGTATGACAAACACGAAATGCTTAACAGATTTAAAATATCAATATATTCCTCTAGCATATTTACTAAATACGAGTATGGATGATGAATAATCATATAGCTCTTACCAATACCGTTAGGTCTTTTTCTGACCCAATAGCTGACGTCGAAAAAACTTTACCCTTGTTTACCACTTAGCAAAAATATTTTGAGGAAACCAAAAACTACTTAAATTCTACTGAACCAATCATTCAAATAGATTTTGCCGAAAATTATAGGAAAAGGAACCGTCGATGGAGTCGGAGCAGTTATCAACAGGAAAGTCTGGCAGATAACGAAGTTCAAAAACATTGTTATACCCGAGACATTTTCATTTTATCAATGTGCACAAAATAGTATAATTGGAGTTCAAACGTATTTTATGTCAACCGATGAGATTGAAAATCATTTCTTATTATATAATTGAGATGAAAAGTGAAAAGTAGTTAAATACATTCCATTGTTGTGATGGTCAAGAAATAAAAGCTGCGAGGACAGCATTTTCTGAAAAAAAAAAATTGTATTTCACATTCATAATACTATTTTCATTTCATACTATAGAAAATGTTTGCTGTGTTTCTAATGCAAATATAGATTTCAAAAATCGAAAACATATACAGTGACTCACAAAATTGATGACGCTTCCGTTGAATGGCCATTTCTTCTTCGATTCCGTCTTCGTGTTTCAAACGAAATTTCTTGTGCCAAAACGTTGGAAATGTTGAAAAAACATTTGGTGATTCAACCATGTCGAAAACTCAAGTTTACGATTGGTATAAATCGTTCAAAGAGGGGCGAGAAGAAGTGAACGACTTGCTACGTTCAGAGCGGCCTTCGTCTTCTTCAACTGAAGAAAACGTAGAGAAAATAATGGAAATGGTGCTCGAAAATAGTCATTATAGTTTGGGAGAGATAGCCCAAATAATGGACATGTCTCATGAGACCGCTCGTCATATTTTGGTTGATAAAGAATATTATCTTATTATCTCCAGATTTGGCCCCGTGTGACCTTTTCCTGTTTCCAAAACACAAATTACCACTTCGTGGAACCCGTTTTGAGAGCATTGAAGACATCAAAAGTAATTCGTAACGAGAACTGAAGGCCGTCCCGGAATATAGCTTTAAAAAGTGTTTCGATGATTGGATTATTCGTTTAAACAAGTGTATTGCCTCAGAAGGGGACTATTTTGAAGGGGATATTTAGATGATTTATAAGTTATTTGAGATTTATTTCAAATTTCCGGGTACTTATTTGACAGAATCTATATATGCAGTTGTATACAAATTCAACGGAATACGTTGTTGGTTGGTGTAAGAAGGTTGTGTAGACGGACGATACCAAATCAATCGTTTGGTATCGGATGGCCGCGAATGGACTTGGAGAAGCAAGAATGCGAAATTTTTGGCACACCACATTTAGCCTACGCCTATGTTTGGAGGAGGCTCCATTATGGAGTGGGATTTAGGGGGACCAAACACTTCGACATCAAAACATTTATTGGCTTTTTATCATCGAGTGGATACCTATTGACACTATGATCATTTTGTGGGTCACTGTATATATATATATGTATATATATAAGCTCCTGCTACTCCTGCAATGAGCATAGGGCAACAGTATGGTGTGGTTTTTAACAAAAATAGTAAATTAACAATTAAGTAAAAAATTATAATTTCTAATTAATTGCTGCATTATGCGGTAGGTCTACTAACTGTTTTTTATTCGAAAAATATCATTTACATACATATTTAGGTAGAACAATCACATACTGAAGTGCAACATTGTAATTGATTTCGTAATAATTATGATTTTTCTCAGCAACAGCACTTGTCTAACAAAATGGCTACTTCTTGGGCGCTTAAGAATGCCGAATGAGCAAGTGAACTCATTTATTATAGTATTTGCCAATTAAGTCAATAAAACTCGTAATAAAATCCAATTATGCATTGCCACACCCCTGCATCTAATTAAGCCTATACATATATGTATGTATGTCTGTCTGCTTTTATGTCATTAAATTGCTGAGAGCGCTTAATAGCCCCCCATAAGTACTCATAAATACACGCATTCATGCCAAAAGTGTATTTTAATTATTCTAGACTAGAATTATTCTAGCCTAAGTAACGGTACAATTAACTTTGCGCTAAAAACTACACTAGTACGAATGTCCTTAAACAGTATTTGTGGAGCAGAGCACTCGTTTTTGGAAGAAACACGGAGGGCAATAAAAGAAAGTAAAACAATCTTGATTACATGGCCCGATAAGTAATACATGTACTCGTATTTAAGTAAGTCCATGTGTACTAAGCATAATTTTTGCTGACTGACAAATTATTTCAACAAATGGTGGCATAAATTTTTTGACAACTACCGTTTACGATCTTTTGGCTACGTAAATTGCGAAATCGCAATTTGATCCGCTTCTCGAGCATATCGACTGTGAGGACAACAACAAACACAAATATCCAACCGCATATACCTACATACCTCAAAGTTGCTTAGAGAGTGGGCAGCTAATGTTTGTTTTTATATTTTTTTCTGTGACGTTTTACAGTTAGTGTTCTGAAAATGTATTGTATGGCTTTTTTAATGCGGTTGTCGGTGTATCGGTTTGTTTTTGTTTTTTTTTTCCTAAACACGACCGCTTTGATTAAACTACGGTAGTTTGCTGCTGCTGATTTGGTGATTGCTATTGATATGGCATGCCATGTGTATTTCGGTTTATGTTTGGCGTGCTGATTTTGGCGCCACTGCATGTGTAGCGCTTGTTATTCACCTGTATGGTGAATGCGGCTGGTCATTGCATGCCTGGGCCACTTGGGCAACTAACTAGCCTGTAGCGAAAATTTTACCTAATAATCATGAGTGTGGTATCAGATTGCGGTGTTAAGTAACCAGATTAATGTTTGGGTATAAATTTAATGATTTTTTAATTTTTGTTTTGATTGTTACTGTTATCATTAAGGTGATGATTATTGAATCAAACTATAGGAAGATAATAAAAAATGAACAAAACAGGATTAAAAACAGAAAATAATTTATAATTTTTATAATAACAAAAGTGGTAGGAGAGTGGTTGTGTTGAGTCTACAAAATTAATATATTCTGTTTTTATATAAAATTGTATTTTCTATTATTGACTCCGGTCAATTGGTTTTCTTATTTAAATTGATGAATCGGTCAAATAAATAATTCGTGTTACGTAGGTTGTATTTTATATTTCGGGATTTGACAACCTTAGTGTTGCAACTCACAACCGCATCGTAAAGTTTGACAATTTAAAGTAAAAATGGAATAAAAACGCGAACATTTCGGGCGACTATTTTCGACAACTTTCGACTTCACTTTTTGGCGCTGAAGCCCCATCAAGAACCAAAGTTTTTAAACACCTGAAGAGACGGATTGTGCATTCCATCCCTTTGACACTAATTACTTTAAGTGGAAGTTTGCAGGACTCATAGTGACTTATCACAGTTTAAAATTTGCCTTACTTTGATCTACATGTCGCCGTTTTGAATTTAACCAACTCATTACATATTATAACTAAGGTATGGATAATGTATCAATTTACCTAATTAAATTTCTGACAATTTTTTTGGTCTTATAACAGATTTTTTATAAAACTAGGAAAGAAACTAAGAACTTAAAATTAATACACAACTTAAAAGAAAAAATAACAGTGGTACTTATTTTAAACTACTCATTCCTTATTATGAGCATCTGGGTATAAAGAATAACTTCCATAAATATAAAAAATCTTGTGATAGAACCAAATTTAAATACCTAGGTAGCTTTAAGGATTGATATCATATCGGCAGGATTAGTTCTGTTTTAAAATATAATAAAAACATTTTTTTTTTTTGGAAAAACGGTCCATTCCAACGACATTAGACCAAGTATCCTCTGGGTAGCCAACAGACATCCGTTTGAAGGCGAGCTAAAGTGAGAAGTTATGAATATACGACTTATAAAATCTAAAATATTCAGAGTCATGCAATTTTTTACTAACATCAAGGTGAACACTATTAAACAGGAGAATAAGCCCGGTCCCACATCTAGTGAATTTGTATCGCAATTATATACAAATATATGGAGATCCTAGAAATTTCTTCTCTTTTTAAAACAGAACGCCCCTATTGTATATGGCTACTGGTGTATAGTTGCCGGTCTATTTGAAGCAGCTACAACGTATGTCTACTAATATCAGTACAATTAATTATAAAGAATTGGAAAATGATATATTAATTAATTGTATATTTAAATTAATTAATAATTTGTATATATATCTTCTAGAAGAAGTATATATCATGCCATTAAATAATATAAAATTTGGTATACGGTTACTTAGCTTTCTTAATGAATTGTATTACCTATTGGGTATGTTTAAGTGCCACTAAGTACATATGTTTAATTCAGTATGCAAGCTAGATAATGAGATGATAATATGTTTGCTGCCGAAACGATGTCGACCATTCTTAGCACATTGAAAACCGTCCACCGCTGATTTATGGCCTCGATTTAATTTTTGGCCAACAACAAGTGTTCACTTCATTGTCCGATTTGTCGGTGCACATTTGGTGGCAAGATTGTAAGATACACCCGACACACATAATTATACACTCATGTAAGTGAGCACTAGGTACTCGTATGGACATTCATAACGGCTATGTGCGCAAGTGTGGCAACTTTCATTTACCAAATAATGGCCAACATTGTATTGCTCAATAAGTGAGCGATATTTCTTTTAAAACTTTTTAATATTTTTGTAATGCTAACACAAACAAACATATGTACGTACATGTGTTACTAACTGCCCACCACCACCGCGTCTACATTTATAATTTCGCATATTTATGCAAAAGTCCATAACGTAGAAATTGAAAATATGAAAAATAAGTGAAAATAAAAATAAAAATGCAGTTAATAGTAGGAAAAGCAAAACTTGCAACAAAATGCATTACAGTTATGTGTACCAATGTATGTAAGTGTAACAACATCTATATGCGAAAGCAAATGAAATAAATTATCAATAGAGGTATTCAGGCAATCTTATTAGACTGCAAATAGCGGCAACATGCAACAGTTTTGAGGAAGTATGGCAGCGATAGAAACATGTTCCGAACCCTCATAAATACAACGATTTTATGGTTTTCATAATTTTTTCTGATTTCTGCACAAAAGCACACACGCACAATGCCATTAAACGTTAAAAAAATTAAATTAAATAATAAAAAAAGAAAAGTGAAAAAAAAACCGCAAAATAAAATTAACACGACAAACCCACTCCAAACGCAATTGTAACAAAAACCGATTCCCAACACAACACATATTAAATACCCAGAGGTACGCATGTATGTATGTATGTGTCAGCATATATTAATCCATGTGGCATGCAACATATGCAGTTTTTTGTTTATGTGACGTTAAAACAATTATGAAGATCAATGCAACAGCGCTAGTAATATTTTCCTGTTGCAAGCAAAGGCACAAGCATATATGCACACATAAAGACATACATACATATAATAAATATGTATATATTTGTATCTGTGATAATAAGTTATTTATGTGCTTATCGCTGTGCTCGCCTAGCATAATGTGATAGCATATATTTTAATGTGGCATTGTTTGCATTTTCCCGAATTTCGTACACCTATAAATAATGCATAAAATTCATTCAGTCAAGAGTTGAGGGAAAACTGCGCAAGCAATGTGAGAAATGTGCGAATTGCTTACTTTAGTCGTTGCCAATATTAAATACATATGTGGCGCGTAATGGATATGCACAGGAAAATTGATGTTGAAATGTACGCATTGTTGGCATAATAAAAATAAAAATTATAAAAAAATAACTGATGGCATAATGAAAATATGTTGCCCCATATATATACACATGCCACATATGTTTTTGGTTGTGGGAGTTAATGACTTTTTTGAATAAAATAAAAATATAATATATACAAGCTAATATATGTTGAAATCGAATTTTTGATAAAGTGAATGGGTTCAATATAAATCAGGTTATAATTCCAAAATAAAAAATAATTAATAAGTAAAGTAAAATCAGTAAAAGTAAGTAAAAATTTAGCAAATTAAATAATTTCAATCAAAAATTGATTTTAATTTAATTAGTTAATTATTATTTAAATAAATTATAAATAATTATTTTACTTCACGATTGTTTTCATTAACATTGCTAGAAGCAACTCTACGGGTCAAGCAAAAAAAAATACTTACTCATTGGCATAAATACCGAAAAGACAGTACCGTCAGTGATATATATCCTCATAAACAAAATTTCCCTTAAGTGGCTTTATATGGTCAGTTATTAACAAACAAACACTTGCACAAAAACATCTGGGATTTACAATTGATAAGTGGAGCACATAGAGATCGCGTAAAAACAAAAATAACTCAGCTTAAAAAGCCAAGATACAGGAGTCTAATTTATAAAAAAAATACTTAGACCGATCTGGACGTATAGCATTCAAATCGGGGATTCAAAGTTTAGCTCATTTAAATCAAGTGGAACTTCCATAACTCGAATTTCTATAACTCGAAGTTCTCCATAACTCGAACTTTTGAAGTGGCAATAGAAGGCAACTTTCATACAAATTTCCTTCCATAAATCGAACTTTTCGACCAGGCCATAATACAAAATTTAAAATTTTTCTATCGAGGTAGAATTTTAGAAGAGTTCCTCTATATCTTATGGAGAAGAACAAAAAGTATGATATTACACTTATGAATTGCATAAATCATGTAACAAAGGCATGGAATACAAACGTTTCGATTTAATTAATGGTAATTTTTTTTTGATTAGTTTTTAATTTCATGCTACCACAAATCTTCCTCATTTTTCAAGAAATTTAGTTATTGTTTTCGTAATTAGACAGATTCTAAATATATTGAAATTAATAAAAAAGCTGAGTATAGGTTCTGAGCACCATAAAAATATTTTAAATCTAATGCTTGCTATGTAGCAAATATTTGATATAAAAAAATGAACAGAAGAAAATGAGTTACGGAAAATAAATGTGATTTTATATTTGTTTCTTCTAAATAAGTTATGCTAGCCCTGGTAGATTGAAAGAAACAACTCTTCGATATTGAAAAATATATTCTACATTTTGTAGCTTGTGCTCTAAAATAAGTGGAAAATGACAGTAAATTGTTATTGCAAGATAAAAGCTTTACGAAACAAACAAATAAGCCGAAAAGTTATAGTTTCAGCACAACGAATCGCATATCATTTCAATAATAATAATTAAAAAGAAAACCTTTGGACACACCAAAATACAGCATTAGCCCATAAAGCTACTCAAAAGTCAGATTTTTATTGTCCCCAAGGTAAATGATTACAACCTCGGCATTTTGATTTTCTAAAAGCTGAGCCACCCTTAGACCGATTTGTAGACGATTATGAACTTTATACCACTTTAAAGTTGCGATACAATGCTAAGAAAAATTACTCATGAGTCTCTGAATTTTCTGATACTACAGAAGTCTGCTTTTAGTATGAATATTGTATCCTAGAATATATCTAGATAGAAGAATAAAATGTAAACGAATGTAGTTAAACTAGTCGCCATAAAAATTTAAATAATATTGGCATTAAACATGAAATTCTTTTTTGTCATCACATGTTCACTCAATGAAAATAAAATGACTCACATATTGAACGTCATACTCGGCACATAGTTAACTTGCAAATCTAAAATCACTATAATGTGTACATTGGGGCAAGATGATAGGTTTAGATGAAATTTAAACAAAACAATGTTCGAGAAAATATTCCAATTAATAACGAAAAATAGTAAATATATCTAGTCTATGGAAATGAAAATTCATCGACTGATATACACCAGTGTGTATTTGGCTTGATATGATCCCAAACTCCACCTCCCTTGCTTCCTTTGCCTTACCTTGAATCTCAAACGACCACTAATTTTGCCCCCCTTTATCTCCAGCTTAACTATACAAAATTTAAACACCTCACGTAATACCTAAAATTGTAAACAAGCTTGATTCCTCTTTATCTCGATTGGTTTTAGAAGAGCCGAAAATACCATAAAATGGAAAAGGAAATATTTAAATAAAACTCAACAAGAAATAACAATTGTTGCAGTAACTACAGCAGTGTTTTGAAGTTACCAAAGGGATGTGTTATAGAAAGTAAAGTAAGTTTGTCTGCATTTTTGCAAATTCACAATACTAACACTTGAAAACTCATAGCTCAGTACCCAGAGTTTACCTTTGCACAAAAGACTTAAGGCACGAACTCGTTCTAATGATTTTACAAAGATTTCAGAATGCCAAAGCTTTAAGAAATAAATAGAAATAAATAATAGTGGCAGTATTCACTTTTTCATGTTGAAGATTTACAATAATTCTATTTTAATGCTACAATTTCTGTTAGATTTCATAACAGTTGTTTGTACATATAAACTCCAATTTATGTTAATCCTTCTTTTCACAAATCTATTTATATATCTTATCACAAAACTACCTTTTCTCACACACCCCATAATCGAATATTTTATGTTTATTAATTAAAACGTGCATAAATTTTCCAAATTCGAACGCGAAAATAAAACAAAAATTACCAAACATTTAAAAATCATTAATTGCATACGCGTTTGGCGTAAGTCAGTCAGTAAATCGGCTATCAAATTAGCAAATACTATCGTAAATACGATTTAACTTTTACTCAAAGCTTTTTATGGTCAATCAACGAGCGGCCAAACAAATAAATTGCAAATAAATAAATATGCAAGCAACTATATATCTATATGTGTGTGTGTATGAATGAAAATGTAAATTCGTGTGATTGCAGAAAAAAAGCAGAATGTCTGTTCACCGAAAAGTGCGAATGTGATTGCGAGTGATTGCGATTGTGAAAATTGGCGCACGCGTTCATGGGTTGACTGGCTGTTGACGGCGCAATTGCCCGTCAGCCGGCAGGCCTCAACAGTGCTGCCTGCACTCATTACGTACACGTACTTCTGACCAATAATAATTCAAGAAACCGATGCAATTGGAATAGCATTTTAGTCGGTGTGATGATGGTAGGTATCCATTATTGGCGATGGCGGTGTTGCGCCCCTCCAGCAAGCTCCATATTCAACGCAAGCAATTACGTAAGGCAGTAGGCGGCAAACAGTGGGCAGCAAAGGCATACCAGCAACAACAACACAAAAATAGCACCAAAGACCAAAGTTAGTCACAGAAATTAAGCAGCCTGCACAGAATCGATTACGCGAGGCGTGCTGTGCAACATAAGTCTCAGCAACATGTTGCCGCCACCCGACCCACGCCATTTATGGTTGTTTAGGGGGAAAATATGAACACTTTAAATGGTGGCAACACATCACAACACAACGCAGTGCAACACCAAATACACCAGAAAATGTGTGTTGCATGAAATATTTACACGAATTATTCACGAAATATCGCGAATATCGACTGATTTACAAGCAAATACGAGCACACCAAAAATCAACGGCATCAACAACAAAAGGTAAATGAAAATGAAAAAAATTTGGAAAAATAAAATAATTTTAAATTGGAAAAACAAAATTTAAAAAATTACAGTTACGCTTACACAAAATCTCCGACGCAATAATTGTGGCAGCGCATAACTCATACAAATCGAGTAATAGCAACTAGCGAATACAACAACAAGCAACAATAAAAGTAATTGCATTTGCAAGTAGATCGATTGCCGCCACCACCAACCACCACACCAACGGCAACACCTCCACCATCAGCAACATAAACAGTCAGTCTGTGACGGCAGTCGCGGCCCAACCACCTGCGGCTTGCCGCACACCTTTTGGAAGTATGTGTGTTAGGCGGCAGCACGGCTACATACGCTTATTTGGGCTCGTCTGCACATAAGCTACTCTCATATACATACAGACCATGTATACTTGTATATATGTATATGTATAATGTTCATTTGGGTGTTTGCTGTTCAGTGAAGGGGGCGTAGTTAGTCGCACGTAATGCTACTTTCTAAAATATGCCGCCTTTAAATAGCCAAACTATTCGATCAAGCATTTTTACAGCATTTGCCGATTTTCCTTTGGCGAGAAGTACAGACCTACAAGCGGGTAAGGTATTATGTCTGTAAAAAAGTAGTGATTTACTTTCATGCCCATTAGATTTTATCGGTGCGATAGAGTGGCAGAAAAAAATATGAATTACGAATTTGCAAAGTTGAATTATGGGAAATTGGTTTAGGCAGTTTTCAGTTTACATGTCAGAGAGATTGCTATATATTTGGCTTTTGATGATTTAACAGCTACGAATAGTTCAATAAAATAAACTATGGCAACAGTTGGACAAGTAAAATAAACAAAATTAAGGAAATTTCAATTAAATAAGAAGAAGTAAGGAAGGGCTAAATTCGAGTGAAGCCAAATAGTAGCTGCTCTCAAAATTATTGCGCTATTAACGTAAAATATTTCAAGATCTCTGTAAAATATTTGTTAGAAAAATGGTATGGTATGAAAGAAATGTTAATTACACTGTCCAACAGCATTTTTGGAACAGAATAGCGACCCTATAATTCTGAAAGGGTATGTTGAGTAGATCATTTTTGTAGAACAAACTTATGGTCCAGCACGTCTGAGTTTTTTTTTACAGTGGGTCAAAGTTTTCATTTTTTGGTCGAAGCGAGCATTATACTATATGAAAAAAATGTTGTAAGTTAATGTCTGAGAGAATTCTTATGGTCAGAGTTGTATTGTGGAATTGTATGAGGATTATTTTTGTGGAAGATCTTAATCCTCTAACTGGTTTCTTTATGGGTCAATTTGACCCTTTTTTCGAGAAAATCAAAAAATATCCTTTAAAAAAGGACATTTAGGGATTAAAATATTCAACGAAAATGTTGGCGGACAATTTCAGTGGGGGTCACCAAAGACACCATTGTTGTAAATAAAGCTCTTTACGATTGATAAAAAAAATTATAATTTTGTTTTAATAGTGGTTTATTATAGTATGTACATATTTATTTTTTTGCTTCAGCAGTAGTAGGACAATGGATTAAAGATTAAACTTAATATGCTTTCCTGTATTTAGCTTGACGTGAATGTTCCGATGTGTCAAGGTTTCTGTACAAGCCCCATACGTATTCAGCAAGCATTACAGTTTGGGATTTCCCTTTGAATCTTTCTTCCAATACCTTTATATCCTAATGAAACCTTTCACCGTGTTCATCTGAAATCGCTCCAAGGTTTTCTTTAAAAAAATTGAGATGATAGTGTAGAAAATGCAGCTTTAGTGACATCTTAACGCCAATATTGTTAAAACCGATTAGCATGCTTTCAATATTTTCTGCATAGTTTTGTGCTTTTGAGTTTCCAAGGAATTCTGATATAACCAGCTGCATAAAGTCAAATGCTGTCTGCTGCATATCCGACAGATGACCATAAAATTCTTCATCTTGTAATAATTTTCTTATATCGGGTCCAACGAGCATTCCTAGAAAAGGTAGTTTACATTAAATGAAATAAATTATTTCTTAAAACCGTATTTTACCTTCTTTTAATTTTGCTGCAGATAATCTGGGGAAAATTGTTTGAATGCGTTTGAAAGCATATCCTTGTGTATTTAAGCTTTTAATAAAATTTTTTACCACGCCCAACTTAATATGTAGCGGTGGAAGTATGACCTTATCTTTTGGGACAAGAGATTCATGGATTACATTTAAGTCACCAATAATATTTTCTTTACGTTCTTCGAAATATTTAATATGATAATGGCTGCTGGTAGCAGGTGAATCCCATTTACAAAGAAAGTACATATATTTTGTGTATCCTGTCTGCATTCCAGTCAATATTGCAATCAATTTGAAGTCTGCGCATACTTCCCATTTATATTTATAGTATTAAATTTTATTTAAGAGATTTGAAATATTTGCGTTTCCTCCTTTTTTGTGGAATACGCAACCGGTATTGATGGATGCTGATTTCCATTGTGCAGTAAAACTGCTTTTAAGCTGTGTTTTGAACTATCTATAAATAGTCGCCAAGCGGAAGAGACCAGTGGAAGCTTTAGATATTTTAGAACCTCTTCAATATTGCAACAGTATACAAGTTCTTCTGATTTTTTAAAATAACTTTCCAAATCCAAATAAATAACTTATTTACAACAATGGTGTCTTTGGTGACCCCCACTGAAATTTTCCGCCAAACATTTTCGTAGAATATTTTAATCCTTAAATGTCCTTTTTTAAAGGATATTTTTTGATTTTCTCGAAAAAAGGGTCAAATTGACCCATAAAGAAACCAGTTAGAGGGTTAAGATCTTCCACAAAAATAATCCTCATACAATTCTACAATACAACTCTGACCATAAGAATTTTCTCAGACATTAACTTACAACATTTTTTTCATATAGTATAATGCTCGCTTCGACCAAAAAATGAAAACTTTGACCCACTGTAAAAAAAAACTCAGACGTGCTGGACCATAAGTTTGTTTTACAAAAATGATCTAATCAACATACCTTTTCAGAATTATGGGGTCGCTATTCTGTTCCATTCAAAAAGTCTTCATTTGTTGGACAGTGTTATCAAATGAAATCGTGAACTGATTGATTGATTTTGGTATAAAATATACAATAATTAAAATTAAATATAAAATTCGCAAATAAAATCAAATTTAAGGGTTTGTATGGACCAATATATTGACTCAAGATGGTTGCGGAGTCACTAAGTGAATAAATATACATTCTATTGAATAAAATATGTGATATATCCCCAACACTTACCGATATATAGCATAAAGTCAACCTGAGACGCGGAATTAATTCTATTGGGGGTATGGATCTGAGGAAAGATCTTCATCGATTTGATCCATTATAAATATAGGCAACAGATTTTAAATATCTGTTACATAAATTAAAAAAAAAAGGATCGAAATTCCTTAATATGATATATGGGTTTCCCTCGTGTACATCTTATTCCGTGTGTATCATTTAAAGCGTCTGTTCTATTCGATGAGATAAATGGCACTGTGGCATATATTAGAATTGAGATCCTCATATGCGATATGTGGGATCTACGTTAGGGTACTGATCGGTTAAAAATGCTTTGCGCTTCGATATATTCATTAACATTTCAGTTATCTAATGAAAGTTAAAAAGAAAGAAAAACAAATCTCTATGAAATGGTGTTCTATAGAAAGTAAACAAGGTTTTAGCAATATTATTTTTTGGACTAGGCCTATTGACATGCCTCATCCGTGTTTTAGAATAAAGGTACGAATGTATCTTACATATAAAGGGGTTTTCAATAGGAGGCTACAAAAGTAGATCGATAGGGACATCAAACGACGCCATATTTTTTCCCGCTCTTTTGACATCTATATTCAGTAAGGTTTGCCATTTCATCATGGAGAGATATACGATCCAAAAACGAGTCGAAATTATTAAAATTTACTACCGAAATTCGGAGTCAGTGGCCTCAACTTTAAGAGCGCTACGTCCAATTTATGGACGTTCTGATTTCTGGCTTATTCCAGACTTATTTCTGGCTAAATGCCTCCGTCAATAAGCAAAATATGCGTTATAGGCCAGGTAGAAATCCACGCGTACTCCATGAGTCACGAGTCATTGCATCCCGAGAAAATTACGATTTGGTGCGACGGCATTGCGCTGTACTTCTTCCGTAATGATCAAGACCGGCATGTTACTGTGTATGGGAATAGCTACCGCTCAACGATAACATAATATTTTTGGCCCAAATTGGATGATATGGACTTGGACAATATGTGGTTCCAATAGGACGACGCTACAAGTCACACACCAAGTTTGGTGAACGTGTTAATTGGCCGCTTCGGTCGTGCTATTTGACGCCGTTAGGCTATTTGCTGTGGGGCTACGTCAAGTCTATGGTCTATGCCAACAAGCCAGCGACGATTGATGAACTTCGTACGAATATCGAATGCGAAATTGCATGGAAGACCTTTTTGTTTAATTCATTATTTTTATTAAGACTTTAAGTGGTCTATGGATTTCTCTTTTATTCAGAAAATAAGTTAGATCACCGAATTTTTATATTGATATCGAATATCAGTGATTTGATCAGTGCTATTTCTATAAGACTGTCTAACAAAGTAATTTGTCGCACATAAAACATCCCACCACAATTATCAAATACATCTTTATCATTTAATCTCTCTTAACACCTTCAAAACAAACCCACTGCACTGGAATACGCCACCTACTCTAACAACAAAGAAATATGCAAGCAGCTTCATCTGAATCGGTCCACCGTCAACGGCCGTCCGTGTAGGAGTGAATGATTTTGTTGAATTTAAGTGGAAGTACGCCAAGCAAATCTCAATGTCTTCGCGTGTACACACCGCATCGCCTCAGGAGGGTTTTTCTTTTGTACCGATGTGTGTGTGTCTGTTTGTGTCTCAAATTGCTCCTGCCTATTCGTGTATTTTATCACCTTTCGTTGGCCACATGCAATGCGTTAGGTTGTTGTTTTTTGTTTTTGTATTATTTTGACTATGCAATACAATGAATTTGCAATTTGTTCCTGTGACGTTGTGTTCCTTTTAATTGATTTACATATTTGTACATGAAATTTGTTCGCCCGTTGTACAGACATTCATTTGCTGCGGCGTCGGTTTACCGAATTGCGAACTGAGCGGTGCGCAATTTGGCCATTTGTTGGTCATGTTCACAAATTTGTTTTCCATATCGGTATGCGGTGGATTTGGTGGATTGAATAATGAAAGGCGTACGCAGTCAATGCGGATACAAGCTCCAACACAAGTGTATGTGTATATGTTTGTATAAAATGTTTTATGGACTTTGGTTTTGATATAATTGATCGGCAGGAAAATTCGTCTGGATTTGAAATATGCAAATTTATGTACTTTTGGCAATGTTTTCTACTTTTTTTCGAAATTGTATATTCCGCTGGCAGCACATTTTATTTATTCGCAACACTAATGAATTGTTAACATTCATGTAATTATGGCGATTTTTTTCGCGCACTTTGATTGATGGCGCTGAGCCAGTTGGTTTTGTACCAAGTTGATAAATTGGTATAGAAGCTATTTACATATAAGAATCTAATGTGGGAAATAATTTATTATCTCTTAAAGAATTTAAAAAAGTTCATTAATTTTTTTAAGATATTTTATTTAACTTTTTATAGCATAAATTAGACGCTTTGTTTCAGGAAGTATAAGGATATAAGATGGAGGAAACACAGAGATATTTTAATTTTACTACAACTAAAATTATTTCATGTTTTTTTTTCAAAATAAGTTGAAAAAAAGAAGAAAAATTTTCCGAAAAAAATTTCAGCACTCTCAAAATCGAACCTGATGAATGGAGGCTAAGTTGCAATAACGAACATCTAATTCTCGGGGAAAACGTGGGGCGATTAATTAAATATAATGGATATGATGGAGAGGTCATATTACAATAATGGATGATTCAAGGGTCCAAAGAGAAGTACTGGATGCAAAAGCATTCACCAGCAAAGCAAGAGAGAGGGCAAGATCAAGATGATTTTACGAAATATATGAAAATCTGAAGATCGGTAGAAAGTATAACTGGAAAACGGAGAAAAGATACTCATAAAGGCGTATAGGTCACCTGGACAAAATTAACAAAGAGCTGTATAATGATAATAATGATTTATTTTGAACCAAGTAGCAAAAAAATTCTCATCTTGAATAGTTATAAAAATTAAGTGAAAAATATTCGTAAGTTGAAAGGAATCAACATAAGCGGAAGTTCCCATTGTGGACGCAAAATGAAATGATTTCATTACTCAACTCTACTGATCAGAAGAAAGCAACCGGATGCAGTCTTAACAAACCTTAACTAAAGAATAGTAAAAGTTTCAATGTTTTATTGGTTCATGGAAAGTTATTGGTCTCATATTGGAAGAATATAAAAAGTGAATAAAAAAGTTGTTTCCTAATGGGAAAAATTGGGTTAATGCAAAGCATTGACTTGCTAAATGTTATGACAAAAGTATAATCAACGGTCAAGTATTATTTTGCTGAATTGCCAGCAAAAATTAAGCCAGGCCACAAGAGACAGTAACGCCAAAAATTGAGCTAAAGTTTGCCCGCGAAGGGTGTTACCCATTTTAAACAAAGTTCAATTTGGAATTGTTTAAATGCCATATGTACCAATTTATGATCGCATTAAGTACAACTATATTTCAATTATATTATTATTAATGGGTTCATAGGACGTTGGGATAAAAGTGAGGTCAAATTGTTGGCAAAGATTTTTAGTTATAATCTTTAAATATTATTGTAGACCTACAGCCCTATTCTGTGCACTTGACAAAATAACAAAAAAATTGAAATTTTTTTCAGATTTTTATCAAGTAAGAATTTTTTTTGGTATTCTGTAACAATTTTGATAAAATAAAAAGCTTCAGAACGCATAGCTTTTCCCCACACGTGTGGGAAACAAAAAATGTAAACATAAAAAGCTGATTGATATTGATATTGATTTGAATTGAAAAATTTATTCGAATTATTTTACAACGTAAGTTTTCACATGCATTTCAATATTTGTTGCAAAATAGTTAATAATTTAACTTCAATTTCACAATAAATCCTTTGCTCTTGGTCTAGACGTGAAGTTTCTGAGAGAGCGCAAATATTCCATGCTCCGAATCTAGCCCTATTTTTCGTCGGTCGTTAAGGTCGTTATTTGGATGATTGTTTGTTTTAACCGAGCCTTTTTCATTGTGGCTTCGTTGACAAGTTTGGTTTACGATTGACCGGTACGATTGACCTATCTATCCGATTCTGATGTAGCGAGAATTCTGAGATATCGACTGAAGCCTTTCAGGCCTGATGCAAAGTATTTGGCTTGATTTTACAACCCCATTTACTCTATATAGATGACAAGGTTATATCGCAATTACGCATTCGCCAGAGCCTCACTAATCTCTCTAACCAAACAAGGAGAGCGGCGCGTAAATGAGGTTGATTGATAATCGGATGACAGAGGCTATATATTCGCTTTTCCATCCCAGCTCCCACTCCTAGTCTTTACATACATATATATACATATGTCCTTTATAATATATTAAAATTATTTGGAATGCAATTTTGATTTAGTTGGTTGTTATGTTTAGCTTCAGAAAGGTTCCTTGGGGACTACGAAATCTAAACTTTGTTCTTTATTGGCAAAAATTTGCTAAGCTGTAATCGCATGCAATCATTATCTTCATTTTTTTATACAAAAAAGAGAAAAATAAACTTCTTAATATAAAAACGGCTCAATAACGCGAGCCATCCACATGTTCATATTATTCCTCTTTGCATACAAATATCGACAAAAGTAAAATATCTCCATTACAAGAAATTCACTTTCACAACTATCCACAGCGAGATATTTTATTTGTCAAGAGCATTTTACTTCTTAAAAACTTATAAAGAAAGGAGCTTTTTATTTTAGACACAGAATACGAAATGCTTGATAAATTTCAATTTTTTACAAATAAGAAATTTGTTGAATTTGTAAAGTGCACAGAATAGGGCTGCTAGTATGATCTAGATACCAAATCTTGTAATACATGAATTCATATTTAGAAACCGCGACAAAGAAATATTTTGGGTCTTCAACTTGCACTTACTGAAATTTTGTGTTAGAGTAAAAGTTATTACCATTGTTATATAATTTCATTAGGCTCGCCTAAGAAAGGCATGACATCCACAGCTACGATTGCGGTAAAAGATAATAAAGTAAAAACTATAACAAAGATAACGAACAACAACAATTTGTTAAAGTGTCAAGGGTCATAAATAAAAATGCCAAATTGGCTACGGTTTGGCAGTCGTGCGCCTCTTTCTCTCAACTTGAGTTTTTATGAAGCTGCAGAGCATCAAATATATAAAGCAAGCAAGCGTCCGATCAAGACACTAAGAAATCTACGAGCTTCCTTTGATTTTATGATTCAGCTTGAATCGGCGAGCGCCTATGAAACCGGCAAAACGGAGGTCGGTGAAGGCGTCGCAGCGCAAGCGTGGAGCATTAAATTAGCTGTGATTGTTGTTATTACGTTTTATAATTATTTTGCTCGCCTACATTAGTTTGGCTATTACGAACGCTATTTTTTGCTTTCATCTGCCTACAAGAGTGGCTAATTGCCGTGCGTAAAGTGCGAATCATGAAATCAAATAAATGAAATGCGATAAATTGTATTTACTCAGCTTTTTTCACTCTTTCTTTTAAATATATTGTTGTTGTTTTGTTTTTGCGGATGGCCAGCAAATTGGCGGACATGATTTTACACTGCTCTAAAAATTTGGGACACTATGTGGCCTGTGTGTGTGAGTGGGGGAAGATAATTGCGACACAATAGCCCGTTAAAATTGATTTGGGTCAAAACACTCGCTCGTTGGCCAGCTATTTACAGTGCGGTAAGCGAAATTACTTAAGTTTAGCGTACGAATGTTTGGTGTTGAACAAGTACTTGCCTTCGTGGAGCAATATGAAAATTTATGAAATAGTTTGCGCAGCGCTTTTTGGCTGCCTGAAAAATTGTGGGCACGAAAAAAGCTAAATTGTGTTAAATTGCGAAATTTTGGTCGAATTTGCATGGAAATTGAATGATCATATTCATTTGGTTGCTGAAAAATTTTACAATTATGACATACACTTTCATTTGCGCAATCAGATAAAATATTTTGGGGGAAGGATTATACCTGACTAAAAGCAAAATAAAAGAATTAATGTACAAACTTGATAAACAATGAGGTTTATTGAGTGAGTTAGAATTGATAGCAAATACTGTTAAAGCTATTCCTATAGCGAAATTGGCATCATAATTACTTAGGTTGGCAAAACATTACGTAAGCATTATCATTTTTCCGTTTAAGAAGTTAAACTCTTCTTCTTAAATATGAAAATAAAAAATTTAAAGTAAAGATACAAAAAATGTGTAGAACCATTAAGTGCAAGACAACAAGTGAGCGTTATACATTTTTTTTGTTTTGTCCACATTAAAATCCCACTATGCGTACCGCCGCTGAAGAGGTCATACGCCATCACCGTCGAAATGGCTGGTACGATGACGAGTGTCGCGCCGCCACTGTCGTACAGGAAGGAATAGAGACGTATTTTCAAACGGAAAAAGAGAGAGGCGGAAATACATCAGTGAGAGGAGCTTGAGATGCTGGCGAACAGAAACTTGGCCCGAGACTTTTATCGAAAGGTCTCCTGCCTGACTAGAGGTTTTAAATTCCTGCACAGACAATCAAGGCAACATCTAAGGACTTGGAGGGAACATTTCTCGAGCTTGCTGAACGGTGACAGTAATGCTATCGATAGCATGGAAGTAGAACCCGAACCCACAGTCGTTGACGACAACGTTGTCGTATCACCTGACCATAACGAGGTTAAAATCGCAATTGTTTGGCTTAAAAACAATAAAGCCGCAGGCTCCGATGGCCTATCGGTCGAGCTATTCAAACACGGCGGCGAGGATTTGATAACGCGCATGCATCAACTCCTCTGCTAAATATGGTCAGAAGAACGCATGCCAAACGACTGGAGCCGGAGTGTGCTATGCCCTATCTACAAGAAAGGTGAATTTGCGCCGACTATCGCGGTATCAGTCTTCTAAATATCGCGTATAAGATCTTATCAAGCGTCAACAAACTAATAAGACCTTATCAGAGTGGCTTCAGACCAGGTAAATCAACCAAGCACAAAAAGGGATCGCCTCTATGCCACCATGTCTGATTTTGGGATACCCACAACCTACACCAAACGAGGTTTCAGATAAGGCGACCCCCAATCGAGCGATTTCTTTAACCTCATGCTTGAGAAGATAATTCGCGCTGCAGATCATAATCGTACTGGCAATATCTTTTTCAAGAGGCGCTAGTTATTGGCCGATGCCGACGGCTGCAATAACAGGGCCGTGTGTGCCGCATGGAAAAAGGAGCGAAGCAAATGGGTTTAGTTGTGAACGAGGGCGAAGTATCCCCTGTCATCATGCAAACGGTCTCAATCGGAGGATAATTCTTGCCAATAGGTGCTATCACGGGTTCAGTAGGCAATTGAAAAGCAGAGCCCTCCCTCGCAAAATCAAAATAACGCTCTATAAGTAGCTCATCATACCTGTCCTGATGTATGGCGCGGGAGCATGGACGATGACCAATATAGATGAGCACTCCTAAGGAGCTTTCGAGAGAAAAGTCCTCCGAATGATTTATGGGCCGCTACGCGTAGGCGTAGGTGAGTACCGGATTCGTGGCAATTACGAGCTGTATGAGTTCATCGCCGATATAGACATAGTGTGGGGCATAAAAATACAATGGTTGTGCTGGCTTGGACATATCACCCGAATGGAAGAAAACACTACAGCACGAAAAATGTAGGATACGGCGGCCGACGAAGATAAAGACGATCGAAACTCGAAATGCCCAATTGTCGCCGTCTTGTGCAATGCAGAGACGACTCTCGGAGGCTTATGGACGCAGCCAAAGCCGACACCCGGTTGTAGTGCCAATTGATGATGAAGCTTTTTAAAAAACGATGTTTTTTTGAAGTTTGACCTACTTGTCACCCTTTGGTACTTAAATGTTAATATAAAAAATTTTTATAGACAGAATAAACTGTCTACGTTAGGGCTGCTAGCACTAAATATTTTGTATGCACATATTTCAAAGCCATGGATGTATATTTTTCTTTAAATATTGGAATAATAGGGATACAACTCTAAATGATTACAGTTTTTTTACTTTCATGAGATAAATGTATTTTCGCGCAAATTCAAGTTCGTGTCTTAAGTCTTTCGTCTAAACTCCGCTAAAATATGAAATTGTGAAAATATCAAAGCCGATTTCGTTTATATTGTTAAGATTATTATTAATTAAATTAAGATTATTATATCTTACATTTCCCTCGAATAATGATTCAGTAATAAAATGCATAATATAGTATATCTAAATTTTCCTACCAATTTCGCACTTTTGTGCACCTGCCAGCTTAACATAATCTTTTTATAACTATTTAGTTTACTATTTGAATGAAGTTACTGCATGCTGGCATACAGAGGTGCATGAGTGTTCGCAAATTAAATTATATTCACACTACAAACTAACATTTCATGGTATTTTCTAGTGGACACATAACGCTTTCTTAACGCTGAATAAGCCTTCGCTGGATAGACACCCCTTCGAATGGCTCGCACTAACTGTTAAGCACCGTTAAATATGCACACACACATACGCAAATACAAATTGAAATAAAAGTGAAAAAGAATGGTAAATAATTACCCTGAAGTGTGTTGGCTAATCTAACTGGCAACAAGTAATTACACTCAAGCCGACAATTAATCTATAAAATCTCTCAGTTCGCATTGCACTGCAACCGATTCGATTCGATTTGAATTGTGTATCGCACGCGAAATTTGTGACGGCTGTCCGGTGTACGCGTAGATGGCGATGGCGATGCCGATGGCAATACCGATAGATAGATACCAGCTGCCAGGTGATGCCAACAATTTGGACACTCCAACAGCCACAAGACTCACTCAAAGTTGATATGTGAGTACAATTGTATGAGTGTGAGCGTGTGTGTGTGAAATGCTAAAAAATTGCAGCATTTAAAATTGTACAAAAATACAGCGCGATACATATATGAATGAATGCATATTTTTCGCTTTTTTTCTGCAATCAAAAGTAGCCAAATGATGGAATTGAAACTTTGGTATGCGGCATTTATAGTTTATATAGTTTATAACGCCTAGCGTTAGCGTGTTTGAGTGTGCGCGCGCTCTTAAATTGAAATTATTTGTAATTATGGTAAATTCAGTTGAGCAACACTGACTGACTGACGACGACGCCTGAATTTGACGAAACTGAGTCATGCGATGCAGGAATTTTTTCGGCCGACATATGCAAAATTCACGAAATAAACATTTCTAAAGGCTACATTAAAATTGTACTAATGACAGACAGTTCGTTTAAAATTTTGCAAAAATGCTAATTGTTACTAATTTGTAAATTATATTGTTTTATGGCAATGACACAATTTTTTTGTTGGTTTTCGAAAATAATTGCTAAATTCGATAATTAGTATCACTACATTTATACAAAAAAAAAAAAATATATATATATATATATAATTCGTCAGTAGCTGTTCGAATGTCAATCAATAGCAGGTTTTTAGTTCAGTTTAATTGAGTTTTATGTGAAATTGTTCAATTTAATTGAGCAATGACTTTTTCGAAAAATATACGTTAGGTGTCGCTGCTGCCAAGTTATAATTAATATTCTTGCAGCGTATTCCTATTAATATATACTAGCGGTCATAAAGCAAACACAAATACTAATCGCTTGTACGGTTCTATCGAAATTAAACCATCTTCAATTTAACAATCTTTGAATAGTGGCGAATCGAACAAGCAACTGGTATTAATATAATGGCATATAAGTGCATTAAAATAATAAAATAATCAGTGCTACTTTAAGGGAGGGGTCTGGGTTTTCACTTTCGAAAAATCGATTTTTTTTTTGTTTTATCTTATTATTTAACATTTCAAGAATATGTCCTCAAATCCGATCTAAGCAATATTCTTGAAGTTATTGTTGAATTAGTCTCGGGGCCTTTAACGCTCTAACCGATTTCATTTCAAACTTGGTACACATTTTCTTCACATAAAATACCTCCCACCTACGTTTAGTAAAATTTTTTTTAACATCAAGGGTGTTTCCCACCCTGAAAATGACGGAAATTTTAGTCGAAAATAACGGTTCACACTTTAGATGGCCGCCAAAAATTTTTAAATAAAAAAAATTGTAATCAGACAACGTTGGGGGGAAGATTTGTTTAAAATTTAACTAAATTTTTATGGTTTTCCATTTTCGGATAATTTCCGGCCGAGTTACAGTGAACACCGCAAATTGTTTTTTTTTAAAGACGTCCTAGGGGAAGCTCTGTCACGGGCTAATGGTTTAATATTTTTGCATGAAAAATTTACAGAACATAGTCAAGACTATGCTCAACAATGTATAGAAGGTTTGAATAAAATTGCTTAATCGATATTTGAGATAAAAAATCACAAAAAAAGTGTTTTTTTTGCGCTGAAACCCAGACCCCTCCCTTAATGAAAAGTCGAAATACATATTTTCATTAAATTAAACTGGTTACATTTATTGTTGCCCTCCTCATATGATCTTTTTAAAAAGATGCAGTAGCATAGTTCTAAAGTTGTTTGGTCTGATAACAGATATTAAAGAGCTACTTCAATTTGAAAAAAATAAGGAAAAAAGCAATAAACGTAGCAGACAGAGACCTTGCTGATGAGGTTGGCATATCGAAAGGCTCCGCCAATACCATTTTGAAGGATGTTTTGGGCCTCATGCGCATCAAATCTCGACTGGTACCGAAAATTCATTTGTCCAAAAACTCAACCCAATCCGCAATCCGCAACCACTGCATTCACCTGATCTGGCGCCGTGCGACTTCTGGCTGTTCACCAAGCTCAAAGACCGCTCCGGGGTCACTGTTTTTATACGATAGAGGAGATTCAAGCCGCAACGAAGACGGAACTGACGGCAGCTCACAAAACGACACGTATCTCAAACTCTAATGAATATTTTGACATGAAATTTGACATAATTTATTTAAATTCAAATGTCACCTTATTTTTTGGGCACAGTATATAACCAAAAATATTCAAACATTAAGAATGCCTTATAACATTAATTGAGAAATTTTTAGAATAAGGTATTAAATTGAAATACATTTTGAAATAAAGTTACCACTTATCTAAAATTATAAGCTAAATATTACAAAATGAGTCGTAAGAAGCTATAATAGGATTTTGTGATGCTTTAGTAAAAAATCGAAATTTTTGTAATTTGTGATTAGAGCGTTCAATGCGTTTACATATGATGAGTGCACCGAACAAATTTCAAGTAATTCGGTCAAGCCGTTTTTGAGATACGATAGAGGAAAGTTTAAAATTCACAGTTTTGAGAAAAATGCGTTGAAAGTTTCCAGCTGCCAACTCAGAGCTTCGAACAGGTTTCTTCTTCTAACTGCTGTAACTTTAACACGACTTCGAATTTTTAAAAATAACATTCATTTTAGACATGTTAAGAAAGCAATTTATGATAAATGAAATCAATTTCTTGGCCCATCACATGGGATGACCCCCTTTATTCAGCATCGAGTGTTAATGGCTCATTTTAAAATAGCAGCGTGAGATGACGTGAACTAATTTCACTCCTTATCTCCTTTTTGGTATCTAGATTCGCACTCGCATACTACAATTTTGTAATCAATTCTCGTAAAAATATTAAATTTTATGATTAAGATAACCTTAATTTATACTTTGATAAGTGAATATACTCACTCATTCATTAATATCAAAGCTTAGCGGAAGCGTCAGCAAGCATCGATATCTCGCTGAATTACATACATAGTTAAGATCCCATATCGCAAAGTAGATGCTAAACTAATGCAGAGTCTGATATGTAGACGCACACGAATACCTAAATATTTTTTTGTAACTACCCCATAGGAAATTGAACAGATGATTTTGTCTATGCGATAACAATAAAAGTTACGATAGTTATATTTATACTTAACATAGAGTTCTCATTTTCTTGCAGTATTTCCTAAATATTTCCACCGTGGATAGGCAATTGTTTATTCAATAACAAGGTTGTCGTGTCGAATGCAGTAAAAGTTAAAGTCTTAGAACTGCTTGTTATTTTAATCACCACTCCACTGCATTAAACCAGTTGTTTGTTCGATTCAGCACTCTCAAAGGTTACTCAAATTGGACACATTTCTAATTCTATTTTTATTTCAAATTTCGACATTAACAAAATCGCAAATTTCTTTCACAAATATTGATTGAAAAAAAAAATAAAAATTTGACAGAACCCAAGCGAAAGAAACATTTTTGTTAAAATACTCGATATTTGAATGATTGTGTAGAAATGTGTACCACTGTTCCATTTTTTCCTACAGGGTTAAGACAAATATGGTGAAACACATTTCTGGATACATATACATGTGTACGAGTTCCCAAGATCAGTCTGTGGCATGTTATTTAGGCAATCCTCAGTGTTTTAATAGCAATGGAAGAGAGATTTTTAATGTAAATTGAAAAGCTTAAATTTCCGACGCTATCAAGCATTAATTTTTACTGAGAGACAATTGGTGAGACCCGAAAAAATATTGACAAATTTAGTGGGGATTTTTCTTGTGAGCAACAATGATAAATAAGTCTTTAACTAATTTTTCTAATATGTTCAGTCCGATCCCAATGCAAAATGCAACCCTGTGTGGTCCTTTGATTTAGTATATTTATCTAATCAGATACCCAAAACTATATCTAGATTGTAGAACTGAAGAATGGGTTCGCACTGTTAAGAGATTTCAGAGAGAGAAAGTTAAATGAAGATCTCAAGAGAGTCTTTAAATATGGGAAAAAATGACCTATTAAATTTTTTGAGATCAAAAAAACATCTCTTAAAGCAAATGTGACTCACAAATCGAACAACCCTCTTAAATGTACGCATGACCACAGCAATTATAATTAACACCGAGAATGGGCAACCTGGTTAGCACTGAAATATCTATTTCTTAAGCTGTATTTTGCTGCTAACTTACAATGTGGCAAGCGCATAAATGCTGGTCGGAATTATTACGCATGCATGGGAATTAAACGCAGTGGGCAGCACAGTGAGGATACGACATCACTTATAAGTATATACATACATACATATATCGAAGTATATAGTGAAGCCAGGCATTAACAACATTCGGACACATGTTGCTTATGACTTTGGCTTATCGCAATTGATATGCGCGTTATTATTTATGTTCATGTGTGCGATAAGAAAAAGTGTTAACAAGTGGTCAGTGGCCAACGGCTAGCTAATGCAACAAAAGCTACAACAAGAATAACAACAACAAGCAAGCAATTGGACATATTCATATATGATCTATATAATAATTGCTACAAATGCCCGCAAGCATACTAACATACCCCTGCAGTACGGCTGGTATGAATTGGTGAATTACCCTAGTGAATTCTTGTGTTACAAGTAACTAGAGAATTCACGACAACGAGGTAATGCAGAGAAGCAATAGTACATGAGAGAGAAGAGAGCATGATCTAGAGAACGTTGTGCTCAATATGTACTCTCAGTAGAATATTAGCGACAAATAAGGGTGGGAATGCAATTTTGAGAGATCGAAGCAAAAATAACGCAGAACAGTGGTCGGCACGAGAGGAATTGTGACTGTATAGGTGAGCACGAAATAATGAATACCCAGTGAGAACTCTGTAGCCTAACATTTTAAGAATGTTTCTAATTTTTTCATAAAACATGAATTTTTGTGCTCATTTATTCATTTTAGTTATTTTATTATTTAAAGAAATATATTAGAACACAAAAGCATTAACTTTTCTGTCTTTAAATAGCTTAAAACCATAAATATAATACATAACATAAAACGGCATTCATAAAAGTAGGCATTTCGCGCAGGGCACTTATGCAAAGTGCCATAGCCATGCACGATGTTTACTCGTTGCTGGTTCGACAACAACTGAATGATAGAGCGTAAGCGTACGTGTGACTTGAGTCGGCACAATTGTGGTATGGAGTGCCGACCACTGACGCAGAATAATAACGGCAGAGCATCTCGTACAGTAAGTACAAGTTGCAAATAATTATTGGATCATTATAGTATTTACGTACAAGTTGGTCATTGAAAGCATGATTTACTGTAGTAGAAAGAAAGGCATCAGCGTTTTCTTTGTAATTCTGATATTTCATTTTTCGCATAATAGTTAGTACAATTGATCTCGCGTCGCGGGTTCTAATACGTTTATTGTTTATTAAAAGGTGAATGAAATAATAGTGATCAAAAACAAAGAAAACATAAATATTTTATATGTAAATATGTATGCAAAAAAATGGATTGCCCTGCACAATGGAAAGAGGTAAGAATTCCAACATTGCTGTATAATTATATGCTTTGTTTGGAAGTGTTTGCACGTATTTATGAACGCATAAATATCCTTGTATGTACATTTGTTTAAAATTTTAACAGCTTACTTATATGTATACTTGTTTCGAATTTGTGTTTAATTATGTTTGGAATAAACTAGCTAGGTTGAGAGGTAGTGAAGAAAGTAGTGAAATTTACTATTCGGTAAGTTGTGAGGTAACTAATGATATATAGTCAATGATATGTGGTGAAGTAGCTAGTGAAGTATAGGCGGTGAAATCACTCGTGAATAGTGTTAATCGGTTACCGCCAATGACATCGCCGTGTTAAATTCATGAGTGAATTGCATTGCCGGTATTATGGTGGGTAACCAGTGGTGGTTACCAGTAAGTAGTGAACTCACTAGTGTTTCACTAATGAGCCGAACTGAAGGGACATACTGTGAGCGTCAAAAATAAGTAAACACCAATTTTACTTATGTTCAAGTCTTTATTACAACGAAGTTTTTGGATAAAAACAAAAAAAATTTTTTAGGGAATTCAAGGCTTATATTATAAGAGTTTAACTCAGTACTAATAGTAAACAAAAACAAAACACAGAAAAAAAAATTCACTTAAACTAAAAATACTCCATTTCTTTCGCGTCAAAAAAAAGTAAACAGTGGCGGCAAAACTTGCCTTTTTTACTTCTTATTCCGGGAATCACCAAATTTTCTTTGAAAATTATTACTAGTCTAGCATGAGGGTATAGTAAAAAATATTTGAATACATTTTTACAGTTTTTTTTGCAACCAAGTCGTGAAATCATTAATATTTGCAATGGGTAAGCAAACAACCACTGAAACGAGAAAAATCATATTAGATTTAAATAAAAAAGGTGAATCTTTGCGAAAAATTGGAGAAATAGTTGGAAGAAACCACTGCACAATAAAAAAAATTATTGATAAATATGCTAAACATAAAATTGTTGAAGATTTAACGCGTCCCGGCCGACCAAAACGTCTTACTGACACTGAAGCCCGATCAATAGTACGAGAAGTTAAAGCTAATCCTGTTTCAAGCGCTGTTCAAATTGCAAAACATATAGCGGAGACATCGGGTAAACCCATAAGTGCCAGTACAATCAGAAGAACACTGCACAAAAGTGGTCTTCATGGTCGAGTACCTCGCAAAAAGCCTTACATATCAAAGAGGAATCAACAAAAGCGTTTGGAATTCGCAAAAAAATATATAAATGAACCTGTAAACTTCTGGAATAACATTTTGTATACGGACGAAAGCAAATTCGAAATATTTGGATCGAAAAAACCTCCTAAAATTTGGAGATCAAAAAATAAAGCCTTTGAGGATAAGTGTGTTACTAACACAGTAAAGCATGGTGGAGAATCGGTTATGGTCTGGGGCTGCATGGCAGCATCTGGTGTTGGAAATTTAGTCTTTATTGAATCCACGATGAACAAATTTGATTACCTAAATGAATTTTGGTAAGCTAATATTGCCCCTAGCATTGAAAAATTGGGACTTTCAAGGAACTGGATCTTTCAACAGGACAATGATCCCAAGCACAAGTCCAAAATTGTTAGTGAGTGGCTGTTATATCGAACACCAAAAACTCTGGATCACCCTCCGCAGTCCCCAGACCTTAATCCCATTGAACATCTTTGGGAACATCTTGACCGAAAAATCAGAATGAGGACCATTTCTAGCAAGGAGGACCTAAAAAAGGCATTAATGGACGAATGGACCAAAATCTCTTCAGAAGTTACAAAAAATCTTGCAGAATCCATGCCTAGAAGATTAAGTGAGGTGTTGAAGTCCAAAGGAAAGCAAACTAAATACTAGAATTAATATAAATTTAGTTTTTATACATAGATTTTATGTTTTTTGAAATATGTTTACTTTTTTTTGACGCGAAAAAAATGGAGTATTTTTAGTTTAAGTGAATTTTTTTTCTGTGTTTTGTTTTTGTTTACTATTAGTATTGAGTTAAACTCTTATAATATAAGCCTTGAATTCCCTAAAAAAAATTTTTGTTTTTATCCAAAGACTTCGTTGTAATAAAGACTTGAACATAAGTAATATTGGTGTTTACTTATTTTTGACGCTCACAGTATGTATATCCAAGTAGTGCTGTGTACAGTTAGTTGCAAGCAGCGCTGTGTGGCAGCAGAAATAGTTGTGGTGGCAGCAACAGCAATACTAGCAGCAATTAGAACGCTCATTAGAGAAACGCAACTGTGGCTGTACGATAAATTATCATCAGTAGCAACAACAACAACTGAAGCTGTAGCAACTGTCACCATTCAAACTAAAGCAACAATAACAGCAACACCAACTCATATACAGTTGTCAGCCAGCTGATTATTGCAGTCACAGTCGTAAACAGTAGCAGTAGTAGCACTACTAGTGTCTGCAACAACAACAACAAAAAGGCAACTAATGTTGTTGCTGCAGTGACAGTAGTCGCGCGAGCCAGCGCTGGCCCGGTGATTAAGTGCGATTTATGCGCGCACAAAGTTGTTGCCGTTGTTGTTGTTGTTACTTTGGCTGTAAGTAGCTGTAATTCTTGTTGCAGCAGCAGCAACGACTAACCATTGCAACTTTGTAGTTTGTGTTGATTTAAGCGTTTGAAATTGTAGCTTACCACATGTGAAGGCATGTCGGGGGACACAAATACACACACATAACGATTATGAGCATCATTAGTATGCGTCAGCGCTACAAACCAGTAAATACACACATACATATATACACATGCATGTACCTGTGGCTATTTGTTTGCTCTCCTGTCACCAGCCAGCTGCGCCATCATCAATATGTTGTTGCGCCGCAGAACGCTGCAACAACACATTTTTGCCCACTTTTCGCCTTCTAGCCGACAGCATAGGCTTACAGCAACACAGCTTGCTGCAACAACTTATGCTGCTGATATTTTACGCGCTGTCACAGCAAAAGCAGCAAGCGGCAAGTTGTTGCGCGTTGTTAATGTAAATTGTTGTTGTTGTTATTTCTTGCAATGCTGCTAGTTAGCAGCAGTCAATATTGCATTTTGAAAGTCCAGTTGCTAGCAGCATTGTCCTGCAACTTTTTCCACACCACCAGCCAGCTGCTTTGTATTGTTGTACGCTGATGAAATGTCGCTGTCTGTTGTTGTTGTTGTGATTGTTGTTTCAATTCGCGTACACTTACTGCCTGTCTACCACTTGGCCACTTGCAGGCTGCTTAAGCTGGATTGTATGCTCCTACTTTTAATTGATTTGTGTCCATGCTGTAGCGCTAGCAACAGCAACAACAACAGCAGCCACTTGATATTCAAACTTTTTCTCAGCGCACTTCTCTATTTTATTTCTTCTCATTTATTTATTGTTTTCCTTTTGATATTTATTTTTACTTTACTCAACTACTACAATTCAATTATTAAACTCTAAATGCGAATGCGTTTGTCTGTCCGCTTCGTTTGTGATTGCGACAACAGTTTGCGCCAATTATTGTTGGACATACTCATTGTTTTTTTTTCAACGTCATTGTGGAATATGTATGCAAGTATGACAAAATGACAATGCGACAATGACAAACGAGAGAGTGCAAAAATATTATTATACCCGTGTACAACAAATGGTTGCTTTAAAATAAGATAAATAATAATAAGAAATTTATATATCCAATATCCACCTTTTGGTAAAAAAATTGCCTTTTTACAGCACAATAGACCTTAGGAAATATTCAATTTGTTAAATTTCCAGTTGTCCTAAGGTCCAATTGTTAAATTGACAAAAAAAACAAACATTCCCGTTAATTTTTGAACACACCTCGTTAGGGTATTCAGGCCGAACATATTAATCTGGTAAATCGTTAGTTGATATTTCGTAAAAACTTTTAACAGTGAACATATAATACTTTTTTCTCAATCACAATAGTGTGGTAAATTTATTTATAAATTAAAAATTTGAATCCTACCAAGTAACGAAAAAATTCTGAAACTTTTCAGATTGGTACTTCGTTACTCGGTAGAACAATAATCTGTTAAGTTTACAAAAGGAAAATACACGTAAAAGACTATCAAATAACGGCTAACGTATTAACAAACCTGGAATAATAACAAACCCTGAATACCCCTGGTATGTAATCGTCCCACAGAAACCGATTTGGTTATGCCTATTTTTCTATAACTCAGTTGGGTAATATTTTCCATTCAACGATCGACTAGGAACTCATCTTGAGTTCAATCTTGTAAAAAACAAAAAAAGGTGGATCGATAGCAAACAATACCTATATACCTCGTGGAAGTGAATCTGATCGGGGACAGACAACTAGACCTTTAAATAGGCAGTCAGTTTCGAGGTAGCCCCCACGATATTATTGACAATTATAATTACTAAGTTGTAAACATCTCTATTGAATCTAACAATAACATAGGCGATAATAATCGCGTTGAGTTTCAAAATTCAATAGCAATCACAAGCAAAAGCTATTATAATTTAGGAAATATTGTGGAGTAAAACAATCACTTCCCAAATTAGCTAAATGTAAACAAAACTATGGAACAATTTTTTTTGTAGAAGAATATCTTTTATCTAGAAAATAACAATTTATTTCACAAGTAGGTAGATATACAGCCTCATTTGTTCCTACTCATATAGCCTTTTTTGAGGTATTTGAGGTTTATATTTATCAAATCAGCTGTCAAATTAAAATCATTTGTTTAAACTTTGGTGTTATAAATATGCTTTATATAATGATACAAACATTTGCAATGGAACATTTAAAATTGTGACGATTTATTTCAAAAATTCACATTCTGTGGGGAACTTGCAGAACAGCCCATCACCAATGAGGTCTAACTCAGCATTATGCCAGAGACAGACGAGCAACATAAATGGGCATTAAGAAATGCTTATGCAAAATTGTATGGTAACAGACGGTAGATTTGTGCATTTAGACAGCTGATTGAGGAATCTGCTTATACATTTAAAAAACTAAAACAAGTCTATCAGCACATTTCCATCGCTGGTTATCGTTGTTGAAACTATTCTCTGTTTGCTTTCTGCCATCTAAAAACATTAAAATTAGTTATTGTTAAATACTTGCACATTATTTATTTTGCAAAATGGACATATAAATCATTTGTTTACGTTTTCTTTTTCTTCTTTGTATCAATCAGCATTCGCAATAGCAGCATTGGTAGCGTCCTTAATACTTCCTTCCAGAAAATGTTAATGTCTAATAACGTCGTCATGCCGAAGACATGATTGGTTTATAGTTTTTGAAAACTAAATATTGAATCAACGTAACTATCAATAGAAAAATGATTATCCACCAATAGCAATCGTCTAGGTAGTAACATCCATTAGACTATGGTTGGTAGTGGAAAAAATTGTGGAATATAGAACCAATAAGATATTCTTTATGAAAAAATTGTGGAATATAGAACCAATAAGATTTTCTTTATAAGTGGCAATCGTGTTGGCTGTATGTCAAAAATGATATTCAAATTCAAATTATCCTTGAGAGCAATCACTAAAATAATATGTTAAACTTCAATAAACTCTCAAATATATGTATATGCCAATTCTAACAGAATTCTTCGATTTTATCTTGGGTGTTAGAGTATCCAATATATGACCGCCTTCCTCGAAAATTTATATTTATTTTTTTGCTATTTCTGACGAGTGGTTTTTATCCTTAGAAAATAAAAATAAAATAAAAATTTACAATATTTAATCATTTTAATTTCAAATCAACCACAGTCATTTAATTTTGCAATATTCCAATTTGATTCCGCCCGGATTTAGTTCACCCTTATTTAATGCACATTATTTTTTTGAATGCATGCGAATATTTTAATAGGAGTCGCCTTGTCTTTGGTGGAAAAAATGTCGAACATTGCATGCAGCAAAAGCGACATAATTAAAATATAAATGCCAGTATTTGTTTCCATGCAATTACGGACTCTGTGATTATGCAATATATGTGAAATAGTGACATATTAATAGGCATTTAAATTAAAATGTTCATATGTAGCAAAGAGTTAGTCGTTTGTTTGTACTTAGACAAATCGCCCAATTTTTATTAGTAGCACTATTAATTTTGAGCTAAAAGTGAGAGTAGTTTTATGTAGCAACTATTTATAATGGATTATGCAATCATGCGACCATTTTCCAAAATTCGAATTCGAATGAATGATTGCACTCGGTGGTAAAATGAGGGGAGACAATTATATTGAGTATGCTTAGATTTCCTTCTGGAAAGTATTATATATTTTGGAGGATTTCTATTGCCATGATCGAACTCACAAAGATCAAAAGAACCTAATGATTAATATTTCTTAACAGTTTACTATATTGTTATATTGTTGCTGTTTTTTTATACAGGATCAGAGTTCACTTATCATGCTTGGTAGCCTGAATGTACTTCTCATTAAACTCTTTTAATAGTGATTTTGTTCTCAGATTGATTAGTTATCGTAAATTGCTCTATCGCATTCTTAAAACACCTTTTTTTTCTTTTTTTTATATTTTTAGATGGAACCTTCATTGGAAAGAGAATATTGAAGTACTAACCCCTTAAACATGGGTTTTGTCGCGTAAAATTTTGCCTATTTTCAATATTTTTTTTCATGTAAAAAATTATTTATTCAATCAAAATTTTTTCTCTCTTATAGATATATATTTAAAGAATAATTTCCGAAATTTTCAAAAAAAAGTAAAACTGCTCAATAGCAACGCCATTTCCGGTGACCCCTTGGAAAAAATGGTGCTTCTGCATAACTCCTGACAGGATCATCCAAAATGAAAAAAAAAACAACAAAAATAAGTGTTTTAGGTAAGACCATAATCTCGTGCTTGAACGAAGGAAAGACAAAAAAAGTGAAACTTGGAATTTTGGAAAATATTTTTCCAAAAAAATAAAAATTTCGGTCAAATTTGCTTGACATTTTGTTTTTTTGTTTTTTAATAGTTGTAATTGAAAAAAAAAATAAAATCATTCGTTCAAACACGAGTAAATTGTATCTCGAACACCTGTTCAAAATTTCATCAAGATCGGTTGAGTAGTTTTCGAGAAAATTTGACAACCGACTTTGAAAACACGGTTCCGAGAAAAACGCGTTTAAAGTTTTGAGTAACAATAGTACTTGACTTGGAGCGCACACCTTCCAAAGGCTGTATTTCCGAAACTTATTATTCGGATCGAAACTTATCGATCGATCGAAATTCTTGAGATGTTGTAAAAATTAATAATCCAAAACACAAAAAATTGATTTTTTGAATCCACGAAACCCATGTAACCCCTTAAGGGGGAGCTAAGGTTTGACAACTTTTTTTTCCATTTTTTTATATTTTTTTCTGAACTATCAACATCTCAAGAAGTCTTAAAGTTTTAGGTCATTCGCAGAAAAACTAACGAAGTTACAGCAGGTTGAATAACGGTACCTCTAACTTAGGTTTGCGCGCCTTCCAGCTACCTGCACTGAGTGTACAAATCTTTGTACTTTGAATCGATTTTCCCAAATATGTCATTTTTAAAGTCGGTGACCAGCCTACAGAAAAAACTACTGCATCGATCGTTTTGAAATTTTGTTTACTAACAATTTTACAATAACAAATATAACGATTTTTTCGTCTAAAATCGTCATTTTGGCTTGAAAATAATACCAAAAATTGAAAAATTAAAAAGAACTCGACGTCAATTGAAAGATAAACTAATAAACTAAAGAAAGCATTTCGATTTTTTGGTTTCAGATGATCCAATGATGCTGTCGGCTGGTCCTCTTTTCGAGGTGCCTGCAGAGATCGACGATAAATCCGCTATTCCACGCTATTTTTTGTATCCTTCAAATGTTGTACGTTCATATAATAATAAGTAAAATAAACCTACAGCAATAATTTTTTCTAAAAAAATTCAAGAAAAAGAGTATTTTTTCGACGAAACAAACCTTTTTAAGATACCTTTTTAATCTGATTTTGGGATTTTCTGAAACTTTTCAAATTTGGATCTCTGTTTCAAGATGAAATTGAACCCATTCACAGATAATAACTTAGATTATATGCAATATTTAGCATTAATCCTCAGATAATGAATTCCTAGCACAACTTAAAGTTTAAAATTAATTCTAGCAACTTTGAAATATATCAAGTGCTCTTAGAAAAATAAAACAAAGTAACAAACCAATATTTCGGAAAATAAAAGAGATTAGTGAAAATATGTGCTATAAAATATAAAAACCTACATATCTTCACAAAAATTAAACGTCTTTCTTTCCCTTCTCAAGAAGACACAAAAAAGTGTGTTACTTGCAACTCACTGTCAAAAAACAATTGCGATTATCTTCATCGTCTAACAAACTAGCAAAAAATCGCATAAAACTGATTTTATGAGTGGCGTAAATAACTGATATCGCTTTATAAGCAACTAACCGTAGGTACAACAATACAAATACATATATTGGAAATATATATGTTGTAATTTTGTATAGTCAAAAGTACACGGTTGGTGGCAAAACATAATTTTTATATGATTGTATGAACATACATATATATGCACATATGTATGCACGTGTGTACGCAACTGAATTAAATACATAAAATTTTACACAGGTGCATAATGACAGTGACGGCTTCATCAACAAACTGTTAATATAAGAAATAAATAAAACATGGTGAGAAGCAACAAAACACGCTGGAAAAACACAACAACTCTATAGATACTTATGATAGCTCAGAAAAAAACTGAAGCGTTTAAAAGTGATAAAATAAAATTAAAGAGCTAAAGAGCAGTTAATGGAAAATGAAAACTAAAAAAAAAAATAACAACAAAAAATGCAACAACTGCAACATCATGCCACAGTCTGTACATATATACTTACTAACAATGCTTGCGCTGCGTAACTTATGTTGTTGCGTATTTTTATTCGATAATTTTCTGTCTGTTGTTATTTCAGAATTGTGAATAATGCTTAATTCACATTGGCAGACAATCAACTCGTATTAGTAAGCTACCTTTGTCGAATTGTTGTTTAAATACACAACAACAACTTGGCAGAAATGAATGCTTAGTGAAAATTAGGAAACACTTTTAGCTGCCTGTAAACGATGGGAACCGAAGTTACACATGCTTACTTAAAAAAAAATAATGCAAAAAAACTAAAAAAAAAAACAAAAAAAAAACAACAAATAAATAAGGCTTAAGAGTGAAACGAAATCGTTAAGAAGAAACAATTAAAATTACATATATGTATTTGTTCATTTGTATAAAATAGTGGACGCCTTTCGAAATTCATAGGCAGGAAGTGTACTCTGCACAGTGTAAATGTTTGTAAATTTATGGGTTAGCGTAAAATTTCCTTAAATACAAAGGTATAGTTAGATAAGGTGCTTTGAAAATTATCGGTATCGGTTCTATCTCGCACAAATTTGGTTTCATCGAATTCGTCTTGGAAGGCTTTTTCGAAAGGAATTGTAGAAAACATCGATAAGATAATGGAAATCATCGAGTCCGAACCAAACATTGCACAAAAAACCGTTTGGAACCTATTAAGTTGACCACAGCTGACATAGCTGCTGAAAAATCGATCCATTAATGAAGTGAATGATTGCTAGAAAACGGTGGAGGTCAAATCACAGTGAGTCAGGAATACATTGCTATGTGTATGATGGTGGAACCAAGGAATGATCTACTATGAGTTGCGGGCAAAAATTCAATTCGGACCTATAATGTAAACAATTGGACCGTCTGAAGGATGCAATCGCCCAAAAGTGGGAAGTTTTGATTAATAGAAGGGGAATCCATTAGGACAACGCCAATCTGGAGAAAAATTGTCTTCAAGAGAATCTGATGAAAAATTGTCCTCTTGTGAAAATCGACAGTCCCAGATATTTGTCAATAGAATTACATTAATTCATTCAGCAAATGGCGAGACAAAATGGAAATTTTTTTACTGTTCCTATAATTCAAACATCTCGTCTAGGGAACCTGTTATGAGTGAATTAAGTCTAAAAACTGTTTCTATGACAATCGGGTACAATCGATACCGGAACGGACTTAGAATTATATTCGGTGTAGGATTGACAACTCCCGTACTATTTTTCAAAACGATTGGGGGTGTTTTATCTACAATATGAAGTTGACATACTTTTATTGAAACGTATGAAGATTTGCTCGTCTTTATGTATAAAAGGAGATTGTGTGATTTTCCAAAATAAGGGGTTAGTTACAAACAAAAAATTAGATTTACTCTCATATGGTAGGATTGAGAAGCTTTTGACCATTATATTATCTTCATATAGACTAATTTATGTCCATATAGTTTATGTAAATCACACACAGTTCGCGGCAGATAAATGTTATCGAAATCATAACAAAAAATAGTTTGGTATTTAATTTAGGTGTTATAAATAATATATTTTTCGTTTATTTGTGAAAACTTGGATGCTTCGCTGCGATGTGCCGCGAAAAATGCAGTGAATGGCTTGAATATGCACCAGAAATGGCAAGACAATGGTGAATACTAATAATTTATATTTTGTATACACTCAGTGGAGTTGTTAACTACCAACTCACAAACTCTCAAATTACGAATTTAACAGACGAAAATTAATGAAATTGTTTGATTGTTTCGTAAAAACCTGCGTGGACGTGTTTAATTGCATACATACGAGTAATGCGCATATTTGTGTAGAATTATTATGTAATAAAATCGTGTGAGATTTTCCACTAAGTAAGCGCCTTTCGAGCAAATCATTTTGCACCATTTGAAATTGTGTGTTTGATTTTATCGGCCATTTTCGTTTTTTGTTTTTGTATGATTTATTGTTTACGGCATTTAGAGTTCGCTTATCTGATGCTGTATACGCCCACTGTAATTAATCAAAAGCTGGAAAAAATGAAATCCATATCTCCCTATTCACATAATATCAATTTGTTTGTGTTGGCACTTGAGCATTCGGTGTTGATTTCTCATTGTCTTGTTTCGGTCGTCGTCAATCGATATTGCCGTTTCTAATTGCAGACCATTGTAATAAATATTGTTGGTGCAACATATGAGTGTGTTTCAAGTGCGGGTCCATACAGTGTTAAAATAATAACAATATGTTTGGAAACAGCTGATTTATCAGAAAATTGTTCCGTTAGTTCAATATTATTTTTAAATGAAAACTTCATTTAGTATTATCTAGATTTACTGTTTTAACTGATTTACTGTCCGAAAAAAAGTTAACCTAAAAGTTTCGTGACACAAAACGAATGAACCCAAATGGTCCAATCATGGGAGATCTGAAGTAATGTCTGTTTTAGCAAGATGAAAACTTAATTTGCTTTACGTCAATCATGATTCGAAAATTAGTTCTAACACGTCATATTTTAAGAAATAAATGTTTTATAACATTATAAGCAATAAATAATACTATAAGATCGCGGAAGGGCATCTAACCACTGAGAATGTTAGGTAAGTGGGTGTGGCTATAGCCCAAAATAGGTTTTTTGTATTTACCTATGTCGAAAACCACTAAAGCTAAGGAAAACTTTAAAAGAAACACACCCAAAACCGAAAATTTAAAAAAACAAATGTATATTATATTTTTCGTAAAATGTCACAAAAAAGAAAAATAAACCTAAACAATGCGCGGAACAAGGAGGAACAAAGCAAATGTGATAAAAGACCTTATCAGGCGGCAGAACGAACCTCAGTAAGAAACGAATCTCAAAGGATAAGGACAGTAGAGAGTCGTGTACAAGAAACTGAACGTGACGTGAAGAACTTCTGCGGCCGGGTATTGCGAGAACAAGAGTGGCACGTGAACAACACTTAGCTACAGAAGGAGTACGAGAATGGAAGAGCCAGTGGATCAGCCGCTCATTAACGCGTGAATCATTTGATCGACTTGCATTCGAATATGTATCTGACATCAATAAAACTTTGCATTCAAAAATTTCTATTGGTGCAATGGATGCATTATGTCAGGCACTAAAATATCGCATTGAATACCATGGCATGCGAAGCTTATCAGAAAAATTCACCAGAAACTCTACTATCTGTTCTTGATGACGTTTCACGTGATTCAAAAATATTTTAGCAAAATATATGCTTCTAAAAGTAATTTTAAGACTAAATTTGAAATATAATACCAGGCTATAAAATTGTGTCATTAATACCAATGCCTGTTGATAATCTGATGTTTCATAAAATTTTTTGTATGGAGAAGAAAGAATTTGTGAAAATGTGTGAATTTTGTTTAGTAAATCAGAATCAATCACATTAAAATAGTATTACCATAAATTCAAAGTGAGAACTGCCCAATCGTTATCAAAGCTGACAAATTGTCATTAAGAGAACATGCTGGTAGATTGAAGGAGACAACTGTTGAAGAGCTGTTGGTGTTATTATGGTAGATGATCCCATTAACAATAGAACCATTAAATTACTTGGCAGAAAAATTCCGAATGATTTCGGATCTAAATCGATCATATGACACATTTAACTATCCACTAATATGTCGGCAAGGACAAGGAGAATATCATCTAAATATCAAACATAGTGAACCAAATGCTGGTAAAACAATAAAACCGATAAATAAAATTATCACGTCACAGATTGATACACAAAATCAGGACAACTATATCCTGAGGAACCATCCGAAGTGGGCAGAAATACAAATTTTATTGTGACCAGGACAACAAGAAAGGCATCTTCATGATCTAACCGCATGCGTTTTTAAATTTAACTCCTTGATTGATATCATTGTTAAATATTCAGTTTTTGGGAACATACATTAAAATGCATTCGAAATTCAGAATATCAACAGAAATTCCTGGTCTATTAGTTGTTAATAATTGTTCTGCATTGGTACTAGTCAAAAGGTTCATAGCCGTGCGGTGCACCAAAAGTGGCATCACCATGTATTGAATTTGGAAATGCTAGAAAGTTGTGGTATCGGATTGTAGTTATGACTTTTGATTATACTCGAAATGTAGGAGAAAGGTAAATTTTTCCAGCGAGCATTAGAGATCAGGCTTAAGTTTGGACCAAGTCAAAAATAGGACAATAACCGTGGCATATATCAATTATGGTGGAGTTTCATATCTTAAAACGGTTTGACCAAACGTCCTCCTGGCACTAGCGCAAATGAGTGAGAATCAGTCAACATCACGTATATTTTCAATGTATTGACATAGATTACATAAAATATAGCAAAACAAGATCCAAAAGTGATCAAAATCGATAAAGATCTCCTACTATATCTCTTGTAGCAATTAAATAAAAATTAGTTCTCTTCAAGAATGTTTAGCTTAATGTGGTTTATAATAGTAGCAAAAATGAATAAAATCTCGATCCACAACTTCGACAACATATAGGCAACATAAGACACAAATCAATCATTATTTGCTTCACTTTAGACCTCCAGTTATTATAGTGCCAATTTAATAGAACACCGTTCCTGACGAAACCAACCGATAGCGCCGGAAATGATTTGTAATGAATAATTGTAGAAAATCTACGAAATACCATGAAAAAATTGTTGACTACACAAACAAAAATACTTATATAATATGTAGCCCCAGATTGGCTAATAAACTTACTTTGCAATTTCTTATCAATTATAAATACAAACATACAATTTTAACTCACATTAGACAGCAATGAATTCAGCAACAATTTGCTATTAAATTTACACATTTTATCATCATCATTCAATTAGCAATAAATGAAAGCAAATATAACAAAATCTCGTTGGCACAAATCGATCAAAGCCAAGTGAACCAAAACAAAAACAAAAACAAATAGAAAAAAAGCCAAATACACCGCAAATTTATAAAGGCAAAGGAGAGAAAAAAATAACTAGGGCAATGACTGTCGATAGTGGCTGTGGACCGACAACAGGCCGCTAGCAATTGTTACGGCAGCCGCAACAGCAACCTCCTTAGCTGCCAAATTGATGGCTTAGCGCATGACAACAAAAGCGGCGCAGATTTGTGGTGCAACACGCGCGCAAAACAATCACAAATGCAAAAACCAACGAACAAGCAATGAAACACAAATATGCCAACAGTGGTGGACATAAAAGTAAGGAAACATGTGAATAGCTTAGCAGAAAAGTTCCGAGGTTGGAATTTTGAGATCACATTTATTTTGAAATTAAGTCCAAAAACTGTATGAGGTGTAAATAACCAATTAGTTGAAGCCAACAAACCAAAAAAATTTAGGTTTCTAATTCCAATCGTTATTATTTCGATCTACATATAACATAAAAAACATATGGAAGGGAAAAGTCACAGGTTTTATCAGATGAAAAAAGCTCGATGCAAATTATGAACTGGTGTTATCGAGGATCACGGAGTGGAGTAAAGAAAATTGATTTATGCAGCAGGAAGGTGGATGTCACGATGTAACAGAAGTATAAAGTGAGGTTACCTTTCTCATAGGTGATAGAGATAGGTTTCTATGAGTGAAAAAGGAGATTATAGTCATACTAATATTCCGATAGGTGGTGCCAAAGCCAAATTTCTCCGTAAATCGTGATTATGGTCCGAATAGTGTCGAATGCAGGAACTTGAATATGCCAAGATATAAGGTGTGTTCAAAAACTAAGCTTAATTTTTTGAAAAAAATATATATATAATTCATTCGTCTACATTAATGCTGGCGCCTCTAAAATAGTCCCTATCTCGAAACTATGAACTTATGACAGCGTTTCTTCCAACCGTCAAAACACTTCTCAAACTCAACTTTTGGGAATGCCTTTGGCTCTTTCAGCGATTTATCGTATGCTTGTAAACCTACGACCCTTTAAGGTTCTCTTTATTTTTGGAAATAGGAAAAAGTCACACGGAGTCATGTCTGGCGAATAAGGAGGCTGAGGCATCGTTACAGTATTGATTTTGGCCAAGAATTCACGAACAAACAAGCTTTTTATAAACGTAAATCGACCAACTCATAAAAACACGTCCAATCTTAGCGACTGTTACAGAAAAAGAAAGCAATTAAATTGTGAAATTTTAAATTTTACAATACCCGGAATTTCTTGAACACACCACGTATATGGTCTGCTATTGAAACTTTTATAATTTACAATTATTAAAAATAAATCGATAAAATACCGGTCATCAGTCCCGCAGAAAAAGTGAACAATAGATTCTGAAGTGTCGAAGTGGTCCATATAGATAGATATTATTCTTACTAATAGATAATACTAATGGGAACTTCGGTTGCAAAAGTGACAGTAAACATTGTTTCATATTTTTATACTCTCGCAACAAAAGTTGCTAAAGAGAGTATTATAGTTTTGTCCACATAACGGTTGTTTGTAAGTCCTAAAACTAAACGAGTTAGATATAGGGTTATATATACCAAAGTGATCAGGGTGACGAGTAAAGTTCAAATCCGGATGTCTGTCTGTCCGTCCGTCCGTCTGTCCGTCTGTCCGTCTGTCCGTCCGTGCAAGCTGTAACTTGAGTAAAAATTGAGATATCTTAATGAAACTTGGAACACGTATTCCTTGGCACCATAAGAAGGTTAAGTTCGAAAATGGGCGGAATCGGTCCACTGCCACGCCCACAAAATGGCGATAACCAAAAACACATAAAGAGCTATAACTAAGCCATAAATAAAGTTATGAAAATGAAATTTGGAACATAGGATCCCATTAGGGAGGGGCACATTTGGATGTAATTTTTTTGGAAAAGTGGGTGTGACCCCGCCCCCAAATAGGTTTTTTTGTATATAACTCGCAAAAAAATAAAGCTATATAAACCCAACTTTCTGCAGTCGTTTATTTTAGCCATTTCCTTATACAGTCCAAAAATGAAAGAAATCGAATAATAACCACGCCCACCTCCCATACAAAGGTTAGGTTGAAAATTACTAAAAGTGCGTTAACTCACTAACGAGAAACGTCAGAAACATCAAATTTTACATAAGAAATGGCAGAAGGAAGCTGCACTGAGATTTTTTTACAAAATGGAAAATGGGCGTGGCGTCGCCCACTTATGGGTCAAAAACCATATCTCAGGAACTATTCGACAGATTCGAATGAAATTCGGTACATAATATTTTCTTGGCACCCTGATGACTCGTGTGGAAAATGGATGAAATCGGTTCACAACTACGCCTACTTCCCATATAACTCAATTTTGAATTCCATCTGATTCTTTCACTTTATAATGTATACATAAGAAACCGATAAAGATAGCGAAATAAAACTTTACACAAATACTGTATTTGAGCTGTGACATCACTTGTGGAAAAATTGTCAAAATCGGACCATGACTTTTCAAGGTCCCTGATATCAAACATGAAGAACTCAGTGCCTAAGGGTCATTTTTCACCGAAAATGTAGGTAAATCTCTAAATAAATTGCGAGAGTATAAAATGTTCGGTTGCACCCGAACTTAGCCTTTCCTTACTTGTTATACTCTCGCAACAAAAGTTGCTAAAGAGAGTATAATAGTTTTGTCCACATAACGGTTGTTTGTAAGTCCTAAAACTAAACGAGTTAGATATAGGGTTATATATACCAAAGTGATCAGGGTGACGAGTAAAGTTCAAATCCGGACGTCTGTCTGTCCGTCCGTCTGTCCGTCTGTCCGTCTGTCCGTCCGTGCAAGCTGTAACTTGAGTAAAAATTGAGATATCTTAATGAAACTTGGAACACGTGTTCCTTGGCACCATAAGAAGGTTAAGTTCGAAGATGGGCGGAATCGGACCACTGCCACGCCCACAAAATGGCGATAACCAAAAACACATAAAGAGCTATAACTAAGCCATAAATAAAGTTATGAAAATAAAATTTGGAACATAGGATCGCATTAGGAAGTGGCACATTTGAGTGTATTTTTTTTGGAAAAGTGGGCGTGACCCCGCCCCCAAATATGTTTTTTGTACATATCTTGCAAACCAATAAAGCTATATAAACCAAACTTTCTGCAGTCGTTTCTTTTAGCCGTTTCCTTATACAGTTCAAAAATTACAGAAATCGGATAATAACCACGCCCCCCTCCCATACAAAAGTTAGGTTGAAAATTACTAAAAGTGGGTTAACTCAGTAACGAAAAACGCTAGAAACACTAAATTTCACATAAGAAATGGCAGATAGAAGCTGCACTCAGATTTTTTTACAAAATGGAAAATGGGCGTGGCGTCGCCCACTTATGGGTCAAAAACCATATCTCAGGAACTACTCGACCGATTTCAATGAAACTTGGTTTGTAATAGTTTCCTTACATCCCAATTATATGTTGTGAAAATAGGCCAAATCGCTTCACAACCACGCCTACTTCCTATATACCAGAACTATGAAGAATATCTGAATCGCTTACTTTACAATATATAAAGTAAGCACTAGTGAAGATATCCATGCAGAATTTTGCACAAATACTACGTTTATAGTGTGGCAGCCCCATTCTAAAAATCGCCGAAATCGGACCATAGGTTGTCAAGGCCCCATATATCGAACATGAGGACCTCGGTGCTTCTAACCTAATATTATGGTTTCCAACTTTCAATGGATTTTATACAATATATATGACGAATATGTGGGTCAAATTGTGTATTATATAATATTAATAAAGTTAAATAAATAAATTGCGAGAGTATAAAATGTTCGGTTACACCCGAACTTAGCCCTTCCTTACTTGTTTTCGTTGTAATTAGTCTAAATTAATTAATAAATGGATTCAACAAAAATAGACTTTCATAGCTTGACTGAATGTACAGTTGGATTCGTCATGATTATGCTCATATAACTCAATTAAACATTTGAAAGCCTCAGAACTATATCGAGCAAGAGTAAAGGTTTAGGACCTATTTTTATATAGAGCAGATCTCCAAAGAGTAATAATAAAATAGAGATATTTTAATACCACTTTTAAGCTACAAGTTTTTTACTTTTTAGCCATGACTGTTTTATCGAACATACATACAAACACAAGCAACGGGAACGTGGCGCGCAAATCGTGTGCGGATAATTGTTGGCTTTTGCGAGAGATCGATGGGAAATGGAGTGATGGCTTTAACTGGCTCGCAGGCAGGCAGACTCGAACATAAGCAGCTTTGGTAGCAGCGCAAATAAATAAATAAATAAAAGAGCTTAGTAAGAGCCACAGCAACAGCCGACGCTAAGGAATTGGCTATAAATCGATCGAATTATATACAAAGTTGCCTTTGTTAGACTTCGCCTAAAACTTACAGGCACCTGCTATGCGGTGCTTTACTCGAATATACATATATATCTAAAGGAGTGTATATACATATGTATATGTATGTTTGTTGCTTCGAATTTAGGTAGTGCACGGTAGCAAAATAAATCGCAACGTTCAATTGTTGGCACCATCATGTTGCATGTTGTCACATGTTGCATGCTGCTTGTGGCACGTTTTTTGGTTGCATTGTTGGCGGATGGCTTATGCCTGATAAGCGATTGCCTTAAATACCATATACACACATATAAACACATATTGTTGTTATTGTTCTCCTCTGTTGGTAATGCGTTATTTGTTAATAGTTTTTGTTTTTGTAATGCAATTTGTCAATGATTGATTGCGAAAATGCGGCGTTCGTGCAACAATTTTTAGCCAACGCATATACGAATGTATGTATGCAAAAAATATGTACTAGAGCAGTACTCACCAGTAAAGCTGTGTGTATGTGTGTTTTGTTGTGTGTTCGTGTTAATGCCAGGCGCTCCTTTAATTGTGTGCCTTTGTGGACGGCTGTGGGTGTTGGCTACACATGGAACCAGGAAATTTTGCTTGCTCGCAACTTCATTGATTAATATGTCACTCGATAACGTTTAAAACGAAACACATTTCTAATGGAAAGTGTCACCGCAAAAAGTCTACAAAAATAATGTTTATACAATACGCTATATGGTATATACTGACATACATAAATACATGTTTTCGTATATACTTACATCAATCATGCAGCTATTTTGGCGATATTCCAAGCGAAGTGAAATCATTGCTCAAAAAATAGTTGAGTAGTTACATAAAGTGCTGGAAAAAGATAGAAATTTTTTAGAAATAAGTAAAAATATATTTTTAGTAAAATGAAAATTTTAAAAATAATTCTCATTAAAAATATTTATATTTATTAAAGTCAATTCAGTTTAAAAACTAGTATAAGATTATCGGATAAAATCAGAAAAATTATGTGTTCGAAATTCGGTGAAAATAACTCAATAATATATGTAAGTGTATTCTCTGATATTGGAAGTTAGCCTTCAAAATCGGAAGATATGCCCTCGAAGTTCGAAAAAGACTTTTTGAAAAAAGTATTATTATTGTATTCTATACAGTTACCAAACAATAAAAATAAAAAGGGATTCATTCTACATTTTCCTATTAACTGAATGGTGTAAAACTTTTCGGTCATGTTTATATTACAGATGCTATAAGGATTAAAGTTTAAAGAGTTAGATATTAAAAGAGTTAGATATGGGGTTATCTATATATAAATGATCAGGATGACGAGTGGAGTTGGAATCCGGATGTCTGTCCGGCCGTCTGTCCGTGCATGCGAAAATTGACATATCTTAATGAAACTTGAAACACATATTCATGGCACCCTGAGGAGGTTGGTATTGAAAATGGGCGAAATCGGCCCACTGCCACGCCCTCAAAATGGTGAAAACCGAAAACACATAAAGTGTCATAACTAAGCTATAAATAAAGTTATAAAAGTAAAATTTGGAATAAAGGATCAAAGTGGACGTGGCTCCACCCCCAAATCGATTATTTGTATATATCTCGCAAACCAATGAAGCTATTAGGTCTACAACTTTGCTTCCGCAGTTTTTTTTTGTAAATTTAAGGCTTTTTTCACTTAGGACAGCCTCACCGTACGTATCCGAAAGCATTCGATGAGCCTCAGCCGCACATTTCTTGGAATTAAAAGAAAAGCAAAATTTCCCGCAAATGTCGAGAATGCTGCTCAAAAAGTGACATTTTCAGTTGAGAATAAGTTTGGGATGTAAACAAATCTCTACACAATTTTGTTGGGTTAATGTTGACACAATACGAGCTGCAGAGCTAAATCGAGAAGGTACAATCTTCTATAAGAGTGTACAGCTACTGGCGTACGCCGATGATATCGATATCATCGGAAACAACACCCGCGCCGTTAGTTCTGCTTTCTCCAGACTGGATAAGGAAGCGAATCGTATGGGTCTGGTGGTGAACGAGGACAAGACGAAATATCTCCTGTCGTCAAACAAACAGTCAGCGCATTCGCGTCATGGCTCCCACGTCACTGTTGACAGTCATAACTTTGAAGTTGTAGATAATTTCGTATACCTAGGAACCAACATTAACACCGATAATAATGTCAGCCTTGAAATCCAACGCAGAATCACTCTTGCCAACAGGTGCTACTATGGACTAAGTAGGCAATTGAAAAGTAAAGTCCTCTCTCGACGAACAAAAACTAAACTCTACAAGTCCCTCATCATTCCCGTCCTACTTTATGGTGCAGAAGCGTGGACGATGTCAACATCCGATGAGACGGCACTAGGAGTTTTCGAGAGAAAGGTTTTGCGGAAGATTTACGGTCCCTTAAACATTGGCAACGGCGAATACCGCAGAAGATGGAATGATGAGCTGTATGTGTTGTTCGACGACATAGACATAGTCCAGCGAATAAAAAGACAGCGGCTACGCTGGCTGGGTCATGTTGTTCGAATGGATGAAAGTGCCCCAGCTCTGAAAGTTTTCGATGCAGTACCCGCTGGTGGAAGCCGAGGAAGAGGGAGACCTCCACTCCGGTGGAAAGACCAGGTGGAGAAGGACCTGTCTTCACTTGGTATTACCAATTGGCGCCAAAACGCCAAAAGGAGAGATGCGTGGCGCACTGTTGTGGACTCGGCTATAACCGCGTAAGCGGTTTCTACGCCAGTTAAGAAAGAAGAAGAAGAATGTTGACACAAATGTCCAAGATCGATATAAACGATTTAATCGACCAGTGCTTGATACTAGAGACATCTATTGGAAAACGGCGGAAGCAAAGTTGTAGACCTAATATATAAACACCTAATATATATACCCCACAACACACTATGAAAATAGTTGAAATCGGATAATAACCACGCCCACCTCCCATACAAAGTTTAGGTTGAAAATTACTAAAAGTGGGTTAACTCACTAACGAAAAACGTCAGAAACACTAAATTTTACAGAAGAAATAGCAGAAGGAAACTTCACTCAAATTTTTTTTACAAAATGAAAAATGAGCGTGGCTTCGCCCACTTATGGGTCAAAAACCATATCTCAGGAACTACTCGACAGATTCCAATGAAATTCGGTATATGATATTTTCTTGACACTTATAATGTATACATAAGGAACCAGTGAAAATAGCGGAATAAAACTTTACACAAATAGTGCATATCATCTCTTGCTTCACTTGTGAAAAAATTGTCGAAAACGGACTATAACTTTTCATGGCCCCAGATTTCGAACATTTTGAACTCAGCGCCTAAGGGTAAATTTTAGCTGAAAATATGGGTAAACCTCTCAGATAATTTAATGTAATTCAGAGGAAATTGTTTTCTTCCAATAGTGTGTCTCTGTTCCAAAAATTATTAAAATCGGGTCATAACATCTCCAAGCTCCCATACACCTAATTATAGGTTCTTAAAAAATACGGTGGGCTTTATTCCGCATGTTTGTATTGGTCAATATGTGGATATCTTAGCAAAAATAAGTGAGCGTATAGTCTTGGATATAGAGTAACTTGCTGGTGAAAATGATTGAAATCGATTCAGGAATTACCTCAGCCCTCCTATCTAACGATTTTCCTTATTCTATTAAACTTTATGCCGAATTTATGGGTAAATTTTAATAAAATTTCTTCAATAAATTGCGAGAGTATAAAATGTTCGGTTGCTCCCGAACTTAGCCTTTCCTTACTTGTTTTAAATTACATATGACTCAATCTGTCGAAAAAAAAATGGATTTGGTCCAATACCTAGAAAAAACGTCGACTTTACTGTAGGCTGTTATTGAAAGTAGTAGTTTAATAATCCTTGATCTTATCCAAGAATTGCAGAATATGTTAGAATTTTTTCCTCGTGAAATTATGATCCAAATATCCTATCCAATACTATTTTCACCAGTACTAATTTAACACTAATTGCAGATTTACCAACAAAACTAAATGACTTGAGCTAGGCAGGTAACAGGTAGACTTGTTTTTGATAAGATCCCGCCATTAAAAGTTTAATAAAAAATTTCAGGCGTTTTATGATTTATACCATCATATTGGAACCATTTAGCACATAGGAGATTGAATTAAATAATTTCGCTACAAAATTTTCCACTTACAACAAAGGAGACTTGAATCTGTTTGACTTTTGGATTCTTAAAGACGACGGAAGTATGAGAAAACTTTACTGACAGTTGTAATCCGTTTTGGAGTTTCTTAAAAAACATAATAAGAAAGAAAAATTCAATCAATTTATGTATTAGCAATGAAATTTCTACTCGGAAATAACAATTATCAACTTTTCCCCAGAAGAAATTCATAAAAAAACTTTAATTATAATTAGATTATAATTATTTTATTAGCAACTCAATAAAAAGATAGTATTAATACGAGTATTATACAAGAGATAAACAAGTTTCCAATTAAAAAACGCTAAATCACTAAGCATTCATTCATAAGTTGTCTTACAATTCGCCGTAAAAACTCTACTGTAAGAAAGAAAAAATACAAAAAAACATCCAGTTAAACCACATCAGCCATACAAAAAAGAAAATTACACGACGAATTCGCCGCAACAAAAGCAACACGCTTACTGACTCAACTCAATTGAGTGTAAATATCAAAACAAAAAGCTAATAAAGGAATAAGAGCAAAAAAAAAGAAAAAAATAAAAATAAACAAAACATTTTATTTGCTTTCGTCACCAAAATAGAGAGGAAACTGTAGGTTATTGTTGCTACTCGGTTGCACGAATAAAAGTAGTTAGTCTGCCGGTTGGCGCTCTCACTTTTTGCTTACAGCTTCTCAATTTTGAAGCTAAGCTTAATGAGTGAGTAGAAATATGAGTAATTGAGTGAAAATATAAGCGCTTAAGTATTGAAAGTGAATGTTTTTTGTTTTGGGTCATTTATAGTTTCATTTTCATTTGATTGACTTTGGCACTCAATCGCTGCAATTAACTGCTGGCGAGTAGGTCTGTTATTGTTGGACATGCCATGATGTTGGATTGCGAGTAGGTCGGATGCTGTATGTTACAATTCACCAAAGAAAAAAAATGTTTGAGCTCAAAAGATAAGTAAATTTTTTTAATTCAAAAAATGAAAATAACAAAATTAAAAAAATAAAATAAAATAAAAAATAAAACAAGCAGTGTATTAAAAAATTATAAAAAATATGTATTAAATCATATTTAATAAATAAGAAAAATAAATAATATAGAAAATAGCAAAATAAATAGGAAATAAATAAATAAAAAATTAGTATGAATTAAGCAATAATATAAATTATTTTATAAATAGAATACGGAAATAGAAAATAATAATTTGTATAAAATAATGTCATATAGAATAAAATATTAGAGTTATATATTTAATCAAACTAATAAATAAATTTTAAATACATTTATAATAATTATTTATATTAAAATTTTTTTAAAGAAATTTATGAAAAAAAAAAAATACGAAATAGCTTTTAATCAGCTGTTTTTATATATTTATAATCTTCTCTTCACATATGTTCATTTATTTTGTATTGTATTTTATTTTTAATCCGATGAACTATGCCTTGCTTATTAAATGTATTTAGAATGCATTTATTTCAAGGAGTCAATGGATCTACTTAATCATAAAATTATTTATAAAATCCAACTAAGTAAGTTAAACTCAAAAATGTAATTTGTGAAATTTTTCAAAATTCTTTACCAAACACAAAAAGCTATACCAACAATATTAAAAATCAAATATTCACACACTTCATTCTCTAAAACCCAACAATCAACCAGCAAAATAAAAACACAAATTTCCAAAACACACAAATGCAAAACCAAAAGAGCGCAAAAGCAAACAAAATCAAGAGTCTCAAGCTACAATCCAGCTTGCATTGCTTGCAGCAGCTGCGCATAAACATTGGCGCATGCGCGCCACAGCCACCGCGGCCGCCCGTCACTGCACGCTTTTGCCAAACACACCACAGCCGCAGACACCCAGGCTGGACGATGCTATACCAGTCCGTCGCCTTGGTTTGGTGGCTTTGCACTCGCACCACAACGACTAACAACAGCCACGCTTGGCGCTGTTGTTAACAGAATTGTATCGACCACTAAAGCGTGCGGTTGAAGACGCGGCTAAAACGCGGTGCAAAATAATAATTTGCTACTCAAATTTAAACTTGTGAAAAATTGGTGTGTGTGAAGTATAAAAATGCAATCAAGTTGTATATAAAATAAATTTTTAAAAGCAAAGTGTTTAAAATATTTTAGAAATAAATATGTTTTAATACAGTTAGCAGTGCGTTCTGCCTAAAAATAACTTCAATGAATTTAAAGAGTAAATAAACAAATTTGAGCTTAAAGACAATAATGTAGCAAATATCGCCAAAGGTGGCAATAATTATAAACATAGCAATAGTCAGTCAGCAGCGATTATACGACTATTTGGCCGTAAAGCAGCCGCTGCGACTTTTGGACGTTGCTCAATAACGCGCCGAGGTTATCGACGATTCGATCATACGGCTTGATGATCTTTGTTGCTGGTTTTTTTGTTTTTGTTTTCTGTATTTTTTGTGATTAATAACTATGTGGCTGTTTATGTTTCATTTTTTAACTGCGGCGTTCAAAGTGATTGCAACCGCGGCTACTAGTTTTGAGTGGCCGCAATGAAAACGAATGTGTTGAACCAAAACAAAATGTTAAAATTTGTAAACGGAAAAATAATTTTTATGAAATGTAAACAACAAACATCTGTTGAATGGAAAATATCGGGGAAGTTTGAGAAATATGTTAAAAAAATATATAATTTACTGAAGTAGGATGTTTCAAGAATTTTCGAAGTTCGAAAATTTATATTAAAAAGGTTTTAATAAATGAAAGGCGTTGTTTGAGAAATCTATAGAGGAATATATAATTTATTGAAATAGGATGTTTCGGGAATTTCTGAATTTTCGAAGTTCGAAAATACATTTTTTTAAAAAGTTATAAGTAACGAGAGTTGTTGAAAGAAACGGAAAAATTCGAGAAACCTTTAGAGAAATTTATTAAAAAATAATGTTTTGGGAATTTTCGAAGTTCGAAAATGTAAAATAAGAAAGTTGTAATAAGCGAAAAGTGTTAAAGAAAACGGAAAATTTTGAGAAATCTTTAGACGAATATATAAATTATTCAAAAAGGATGTTCTGAAAATTTTCGAAGTTCGAAAATGTAAAATAAGAAAGTTGTAATAAGCGAAAAGTGTTAAAGAAAACGAAAACTTTTGACAAATCTTTAGACGAATATATAAATTATTGAAAAAGGTTGTTTTAAAAATTTTTGAAGTTCGTAAATATATTAAAAAAAATTATTATAAACGAAAGGTGTTGTAAATCTATAGAGGAATATATCAGTTAATGAAAAACGATGTTTCTGGAGTTTTCGAAATTTCGAAGTTGAAAGTTATATAAGAAAAAATAATAAAAAACAAACTGTTGTTATAAAAATATATTAGTTTCATAAAAAAAGTTAAGTGCTTATTTAAAAATATATATATTTTTAAAATAAAATGAGATAGGAGTGCAAAAAAATAATTTAAAAAAATTTATTAAAATTTGAAACATTTTCAAACAAAAATATTTTGTCTACAATAACAAAACACCGAAAACAGCAGCACTAGCGCATAATGAAAAACCTGTATTCAGCAAATATTGTCTACATACAGTTTAAAGCATAAATATGCGCTTGCGCAGTGTCTGTGGGTGCATAAGTCTGCCAAAATTTGTATGTGTTCGTGTGTGCCTTTGTGGAAAAAAAGTGTGGCATAAATAGATTATGTCGCTTTGCAAACATGTAAATATAAGCAGTAAATACTTATGCACATGAAGGCATGTGTAGATATCTACAATGCTGAGTGCAACGGCGGCAGTGCCAACAACATGAAATGACTAAGAAAAACGCCAAAAATACATAATAAAACCTACTGCCACAACTCCGAAAATCGCGCAGTTAGACTAAACTAAATCATAGCAAAGACGGACCAAAAGTCCACGACTGGCTGCCACTCAACTCTCGGCAGCGCGCAACCGACCGCAACCAAAAGTTTCAGAGTCTCAAATGCCACGGCGCAGAAATACAAAAATCAAATGAAATTGATAGCCGCCGCTAACTAAAAACTAAAAACGCTATTTCTTATTTATTATTATTATTTTTGTTGTATTTTTGTGCTTTTTTCTGTTTTTCGGTGACTTAACTAAATATTATTCTGTACTTTTTGGAAATTAATTATGTTTTCATTTCGCGAAGCTTTTATGCCGTACGGCTTTATGCCGCCTTAGCTGATTTGCTTTGCTGCGCACAAACCACTCGCCGCTGCTGCTGCTGTCTATTTGTCGCTTGGTCTAGTAGTAGCTTTTGGCTAGCTAGATAGTTAGCCTGACTGACTGACTGACTGACTGACTGTGTGGCTGAGTGTGGCCGGTGCTAGCGCTTTGATACTCAAATCCAACGTCTAGCATTGAATTACATTTGCATTTGGCTGCGCCGCCGATTGCGATTGCATTTGCAATTTTCCATTTGGCAATAAAGCATACGAGCAGCGAGTGGCAACAACAAGAGCGTAGCGTAAAATTATTAAGAATTTGTGTGTTTGCAAAACTGGCTCACAAAGCAGTCGTCAGTCAGCAGACTCTTTTGCTTCTATTTTTTTTGCAATTTTTCTGCTTTTATTTCAACTTTTAGTTTTGCTTTTGATTTAACTGTTTTTTAGTTTTAATATTTTTTATCTGTGACCTGCGGTGCTTTGCTTTTATTTTGTCGAAGTGTTGACGTTGCAAATCGTTAGTCTGACGTATTTGTATGTGTGTTTTTGTAGTTAAGCGGTGAACGTGACTTCTAAGTGTTCTACAGTTGTAAACTGTTTGATTTTTAGAATTTTTACTTAGCCATGCAGCGGTGCGTATGATTAATATGCGATCGCTGCTGCGTATTAGTGGCGCATTAAAGGCAGATGATGCCGAAGGCTTTGCTAATAATTGTGTGGTGTGTTTTGAGAAAAGCTGCGATTTAGGAATTTAGAATGAAGCTAAACTTAAATTTTAAATCGAAAAGTGACGGATTTTAATAAGAAGAAGAAAATTAAAAAAAAAATATGTGAGTGATAATGAAAGTTTTGTTATTGAAAACAGAATGCAAAAAAAAATAGGACATCTTCTAGTTAAGAAGTTTTAGTAAAATGTGTGTGATATCCATTAGTTAGAATACTTTATAATATGTTTATCTAACGATTTAAGACTAAATTAAGAAAGGAACGTAATAAAAACAAAATAACTTAAAATAAAGTGAAAAGAAATAAATAAACTGGAAAATTAGTGAAGTGAATAAAAAAATAAATAATTGGACTTCCATAACTCCAATTTCTAATACTCGAAGTTTTCCATAACTCGAACTCTTGAAATGACAATAGAAGTCAAATTTCATACAAATTCCCTTCCATAACTCGAAGTCTCTTTAACTCGAAGTCTTGATTCGAGTTAGGGAAGTTCAACTGTACATAAAAAAATTCAATAAAATTTTGAATTCTATAGTTACTAACGGACTTACTGTTTGCAAACATTTTTATTTTCACGTAGAATGCAAGAAAATGTTAAAATATAGCAGTAGAAAAATGTAATGTATGTCAATATTACAAATTTTTTACCTTATCAAAAATTTATTTTAATACATATCTATGGACATAGCAAATATTCTTATTATAATATGTTGAAATACAATTTTTTTTATTCGAAAACTGATTTTGTAATAATTTTTCACGGTCTATATTTTTAAATTTTAGTTTTATATTTTTTTTTTTCGAAACCGAAATTTTATTAATTAATAAAAACAAGGATTTTACTTTGATAAAAGAACAGACATCTCAGGCATGTACAAACTAATCTTAGGTTTAGTGAACAAATTTGAAAATACCTGACTTCGTTACGTCACGAAATTTATTTTAATAAACCCTTTAATCAATTTGATCTTAAAATAACCTTCTCGTAGTTATCCTAACTCTCCCAAGTAATGCATGATAATAGTTTTTTTATATAAATATATAGAAAACTCTAACATACCAAAAAACAAATCCAAAAAGTCTGATATATAATTATTTTATATATAAATATGCCTTGGTATTCAAACCAGTTACGAGTAATTAATTTAAGGTTGAAGAGTTAATTCAATTAAAAATGGGTTTGGGCCCACAAAGTTAATACACAATGTCATTACTATATGACTGGTATATGACTGGTATCCAAAAAGTCATTATTCTTACTAGCTGTAACGCCCTACATTACAAATTTTTAAGAGGACAAGAAGGCAAGAACTAAAGCATCTGAATTGTTATTGAAAATATTTTATAAGGCCAATTTTGTCTATATGTAAACTATACTTGAATATTCGTTGCAATCGACACACTTTTTCGATGTTGATATCCATATAAAAGTCTTCGATTACATAAACAAAATGTGAAAATTGTGAGAAAAATATTTTCATTGCAACTGTGCGAAGACCGTGAAATACAAAAAATTATATATTAAAAAAATTAAATTCCGTGATGTTTTACACACATTTTTCTCACAATTTCATATAATTCAACTAAACTTCCATCTAGTCATGCAACAATTTTTGTAGGAATTCCTTTCACTATACATAACAAACTAATTTTAATAAAATCTTAAACTCACACTTTCTACCAAACAACGAGTTCAAAAGTCAAGTCAGCATAATTTAGCACCACATATTTAAAAATTTATTGCGCATGCCCCCGCTAAATGGCTTAACCTATCCATAATAAAAGTCATTGATCACATATCCACATATGTACATACATATATGGCCGCTCATAAGCCTTTGTACTCCCGATCACTTGTTGCTGCCAATGGTCAGCAAAGTCAGCTCCAATAGCACAGCTGGTGGTTAATGCTCGGAGATTAATCACGAAAATATTTCGCTCGCCAACTGTTACTGTTTATGTTGTGTCAAAAATCCGAACAATTTGTCAAAGTCGTCGATATGAATTTTTGAGTGTTGCCTTTTGGACTGAAATTCTAGGAATACTAAGGTGAAGTTAAAAAGTATATTATATTTCTTTAATGAAAGCACAAAAGAAGGTCTTGAAAATGATAATTTTTTGAAACATGCGAATTTGAAATACACAAGGCAAAAGGAATTGGCCTAAATTCATAAAAAATATTATTAATTTCACTAATCCTTTGATTTGTCAGGTTTATTGTTAGTCACATTCAAATATGTATATTTCAAATAAAATAAGTTCAATTTGTCCTAATTGAATGTAATTTTCGTAGAAATTATGAGAGAAAAAGAAATGAAAGAATAGAATAGAGAAATATATATAAATGAAATTTGAAACAGTAGTAGGGCAATATTTTACTTTTGGAATGAGTATTTATGGTATACAGAGAATTATTTTTTAATTTTATTCTCTTCTCTCCATAAGTAGAAAGTAGAATTGTAATAAATTCAGATATGTACCTCCACTCAGTCACCACATCTAATCCATGCCTTGTGCATTAAAATAGCCAAATTAATGGATCAATCAAAATTTTTATTGAGAAGTCCTTTTTTTGCCCTTTACACTGCCGGCTACTCGATAACTTTCGACTTTCATGAGAAGTTGGTAAGTTTCATCAGCTGATTGCTATTTTTCAGCAGCGCCACCTACCGTCGAGTACTATTAATGCTATTTTATCAAGAAATTCAGCTAATTGCAAAAAAACGTATATCGTCCGTCTTTGTCGCAGAGTTGCATTTCATTTTCAAGTCGATTAAGATTCAATCAAAAATTAATGTAGATTTTTATTTTGTATGGTAAATCGATCTTAATCAGCGTTTTAAACGAGCAGAGGCCGGTATATTGATCAATTAGCTCCTGTGTAAAAAGGCTATAACGACGCGCTTGGGCTAGAGGAGGTGACGCACCCACTTTACGGACCATCATTATGATGACTTTGCTAGATTTTCGGGCAATCACAGGGTATTCAAGCATTAGTGTGGCTCTGCCGGATGTTTTCCATTAGCAATTACCGTTTTGTATCTTTGACTAATCGACCTGTAGTGATCAGTAGAAAATTCTCCAATGTTTCTTTCCAATGGTATATATGCAATTATGATATATTTATATATATATATATTTAAAAAGATCTATAATGTGTCTGAAATTACACACTCCCACAAAATACTCTTGGAGATGTACACCCACTTGTTACCAGTACCGATTCCTTTAAATATATGTGTTTATTTTCCTCTGGAAGTTTTTTGATAAATCTGCACTATTATCATAGAATATACCTTAATTTCAACGAAGCATCTAGGTTAGATTATATTTTGTGGTGGATACCCGTTCGGATGACCTAACTAGGACAATTTTAGTCAAATAGTCAAGAGTCTATTAAGACCAGATAGTTCCTACTAAAGGTTGGAAGAGTCGGAGCAAAGTTGGTTTAAGTTTAGTCTCAAAAACGTTAGACAGTCGTCAAGAAAGTTCTGATATAGTTCTACATTGGTATATTCCAAACACATCAACATTGAGATTCAAGCAATAAAAAAATATATGATGCATATATAGCATACATTTACAATTCAATGCAGTATAAAATCATAATTGTATTGATAAATATATTTTTTGTGTTTCTTTTTGTTTGTCGTTTTCGTTTTTGCATCTCCTCATCCACGTGTCGAACAATAAAGAGGTTAACACTTGACGTGTATGACACTTTAATGGCATTTTACTAATGTTTATTACTTCCAACTATTATCGCAGCTAATTTGAACTTTATTAAGTCTTTGCAAATTCATTTACTCAATTATAAATACAGTGGTGTAGAAAAACACACAGCATAAAAAATTAAAAATAAAAAAAAATAAAACAAAAATAGAAAAAAATAAAAGAAAAATTGAAATCATAGATATGTTTGATCATATTGAATTGCGCGTGTGGCAAATCAAACAGTGAGTACTAATAAAAAAAGAGTAACAATAAAACTAAAAAGACAACAACAGCAAAACACACTAACAAACAGCAGCATGCGAGTGCAGCACTGTGTATGAAATGACAGCAGCGACGCGTCGCATAAAAACCACAATTTCCAGCTGAACAACTTCTCAAAAAGAGATTTGTACGACAGCCTTTTAAGTTATTACCGAAATATTTCAATGAGCGGCGCGTTAGTGCTGATCGAGAAGAATAAGAAGAAGAAAAAATGGCTTAAAAGCAAGCGGCATGCTAATACTCCTGAGCCGCGTAGAATGCTTAGAAAATTGTGTGCCTAGTAATAGACTAAGACTAAGTGAGTGAGTAAGATTTGAAAAATTTCAAAATTTTCGCGACATCAAAAGTGCATTTAATTATGGCGGTGCGTGTTGCGATTGCAATATCCATAAGAGGTGTATGTGTGAGACAAGTTGTTGTTACAATGTGAAGTCAGTATTTTTGAACTTCATGCCAATTTGAATTTGTTGAAAGTTCTATGAAAATTCAGCTTTTGCTTTCAGTATTTATGTTTATATACATATATGTATACATACAAATATCAACCAGTAGTTTAATTATTTATCAGCCATTTTATCTATTTGGTTGTCGACAGCCAATATATATGGAGGTGTTGACAACTAGTTTGAACAAAGTGTCAATTGATTATACAACAGCAACCACACTCGAGTAAAATCTCTTTAAAAGATAGACTTTTAATTAAATACTTTCGTATTGAAGTTCGAAACACCCTTACATTCGAATATTTTCTTTGCTGAAATAATTTCTCTTATGAGAGGAGGAAACTTTGAAACTTTCTTGCAGAATGCATCTATACAAAACGGCCCTATTTTCTGCGAGAGAACTAAAGTAAGACGCTCCAAGACAGCTACATTGATTTAAATAATAAACTTTTCTGACTTACTGCCTTCCCTAAATAAAAACGGCAGCGGCAAATGACTGTCAAAAAATTCTCATGCCCATACAATTTGTATGGCGCATACCTAAATAACGCGACGGCGACGCTGTGCGGTTGAAATTTTCTATTTTGACACAGCGTTTGGAAACTGCGAAAAATGAAGTTTCTCTGTACAATAAAATTCCACAACAACAATTCAAGTAAAGACTTTGATATTTAACGTAAAGTTGCAGTTTTTATTTAGGGCTGGCGCATCGACGTTAACGCTGAGCGGTTAAAAACGTTCCAACGCCAACGTTTTTATTTAGGGAAGGCAGTTACCGAGAAAATAATGAGCATGACTGCTATGTAGTGTATGAAGGATACTTATGATCTTAGAAAGCAACCAACACTGAAATCAGAAAATAAATTCCAACTTTCAATCTGTGTGAAGAGCAACACAGAAGAACTCTGTCAATCGGTTTTAATCGTTTTATTCCAATTTTTATAAAATCGTACATCGCTGAAAATGCACTTGCTTCCAACATTTTTATTTGAAAACAAAATGGTCAATTTCGTCTATGTGCAAGTCTTCCCTGTCCAATTCCACATACTGCCTAGACCAGTACATCTAAAATTGGATAAATTATGATGCCGTGTGATTAATACTTTCAGCACAAAACTATGTTAGAAATTAACTATACGTTGGGATGCATATGTCCCAATATCGGTTATTGATGGGATATTCTTGTCCCAGGAAACTCCTCCTATCCTGTCGGTTATCCTTTTCCCAAACCCACCCCATTGTATACTACTTGATTTACACAATGAAATTGTTAGTTGGGTTAAATAAGTATTAATTTAAACTTTTTTCTATACGCAATTATAAAATATGAAAAATTATATCCTATGGATTGTTTAATAAATTATATTTTAGCATTTTCTTCGAAATAGTTGTCTATCGAAATTCTCACATTGTGATTTGTTTGATTACTAGATATAATTGAATATTTCTGGAGCTTAGAATATTTGTCTTATGTAAGCAGTACTTTCAAGTGACATAATTGCAATTTATTTACAAAAAGTATACGCTAATAATAGAAATACTTTGAAAAAGTACAAATCATCGACTAAAAAATTTTTTTTTATTAAAGAAGAACAGCAAAGCAAGCCAGCTAATTCTGAGTAATTAATAATATTTAATTGCCAAAATTTAAAGGTGCATATTTCTGCTGAATAATTAAAAAGTAATAATAATAAAAAGTCGTAAGTCAACCGAAGAACTGATGACAGAAATAAATTTGAGCCATTAGCACATTCACTTTTTTCAAATTCGTATTTTTATATGTAATATGTCTATTTTTGTTTACAGTCAATATCAGTGCATTTGTTATATACAGGTATTACTTATTTAAAAAAAAATAACAACAACAACAACAAAAAATAACAGTGCACAATTAAATTTTGAATGATTGTAAAAATAAAACGTGCAAACGCGGTGTGTTAAAGCAAGAAGTGACGAAGAATAAGCAAAAAAAAAAATAGTGAAAATAACAAAAATTACAACAAACAAGAAATCGTGCGTGAAACAAAAGAAAAAATTGAAGAGCAGCATTAACGTGCTCCCAACATTCGAATAATCGAACTTACACAGCAATATGCCGGCCTTAAAGGCCAACCAACAACAGCAGCAGCAGCTAAAGCAACAAAAATTACAGCAGCAGCAGCATGCCAGTTATGAGCCATCACTACAACAGAAACAGCAACAACAATCACAACAATTGCTGCTGGTGAAGCAACAAAAGCCAGCAGCCAAGAACTGGTTCTTACAATCGAAAGCAACAACAACAACAGCAACACGAATTACAACGATGCACAGCAATAATAGCAACAAAATGAGCATCTACCATAAACGCGATGATGGTGGGCATGCCATTCGTTGTTGTCGCAACAACAACAACAGCAACAACAAACGTTCATCGCTCACCATAGCGCTGCTGTTGTTCGTCTGCACTTTAGCGTTGTTGAGTAGCGATAGCTGCGCCGTCTCGGCAGCCGGCAGCAACGGTAACAGCGGCGCAGGCGCAGGTGGCAGTGGTGGCGCATCCGTGCGTACCGGTGCCGGTAATCCACGTTTGCCCCGCACGAGCGCAAGTCAGCTGAATAGCGGCAGTAATGGAGGTCTCGGACTTGGCGGCGGCGGTGGTGCAGGTGTCGGCAGCGGCGGCAATGGCGGCAGCAGCTTCAAATTGGCGGCAACCAAATTGAACAACACACGCAACGGAAATTTGCGCACAAGGTGAGTGACGTTTTTGAAAAATTATTTGTATTCTTTTTTGGAGCTTCTTTTGAAGCTTCTTTTGCGTCTTCTTCTACTGCTTCTTCTTCAGTGTTTATGGAGTGGAAGCAAGTCATTCTAAAGCAGTTATTCTTAGTTTATGTTGTGTTTGTGGTGAAAACAAAGTTGAAATATGTTTGCTTGAGAGGCAAGGAAAAATCTTATTTTTGCAGAAAATAGTTCAAAAAACAACAAAAAACAGACAACAGCCAATAATTTTGAAAAATTAGCCGCTTAACTGAGTTGTAAATGTGGCGTTGGCAGCTAACGTGTGGCAGCGTGCGCTGTCTTTTTTTGATATTTTTATTGTTGTTTTTGTACCGACCGATATGCTTTGTAAACTTGTAAATATACCAAAAAACAGTATGAAAACATACATACCAGCAAAGTAACTGACCGTCACTACAGTTTACAGCCAATGTTAAGAATGTTAACGAAAGACTTAAGCAACGAACTTGTTTCTGTCAAACCGAAATCGAAGTGCGATAATACATTGATACATATGTATGTATATATAACTTGTAAACTTTTTATACAAATTTACAAACTATCAAATTCAGTTTTTTCATTTTCAAAAATAATTTAAAAAAACATTTTATAAAAATAATAAAAACAACAACAACTGCAACTGCAGGCCATGTCCACTTGGCAACAATTTGCCACACTATTTTTAATTGCCCAAAAATGTTTTTGACAATTTTTTGTTGTTGTGTTTTTGGTTCTAAGCACTAAAAAGTGAGTGGCCAAAACGTGCTGAATTAAGTAAATTAATTTCGGCTAAAAGTTGTTGTGCAGTTATTTGGCTCTGTTGCTTTGGTTCTTGTTGAGAGATTAAGCAACATATTAATTAATCAGCGTATGCATACAAATTAGACTTTATTCCGGTCATTGTGACAGGCCACAAAGTGTTTTTAGAGTATATATGAGTATATATTGCAACTGTGTAGTTGATAAGTTAGTTTAATATAATATTTATGGGGATAAGCAAATTTTGTATTTTCGAGTTATTTTAAAAAGATTTTTGATGAAGAAAAAATTTAATAAACATACAAATATATTATATATTTTATAGAATAAATCGCAAGTTAATTAAAGGAACATATTTTAGAATTTTTAAAATGTATACAGAACATAATATGGGAATGGAAACCAAGACTCATAATAAAGCAACTGACATCAGGATTCCAGAATAGTAAAGATTTTTCCCTTCTAAAAAATTTACTCGATTCACAATTTCATATAATGATTTCAACATTTTTTAATACAGAAATCGCTAGCTTCATTGTACAAACCGATTTAGTCAGATATATTGATTTTAGTAAGCCGAGTGCTTAATTATTCGAGGTCGAAATCGATTATGACGAAGGTTAACTTGCAACAGTGAAACAAACTACCTTTTCAAGCCAAATCATAATCATGCAACTTCTTAGAATTCAGGTACTACAATGCAAGTACTCTTTGGAAAAAAATAGGCTTATGGACAGGTAAAAAGGTTCTATAAATTCTACCTGTCCGACTTACAAGCTCATGCTAACGCAGGCTAGTATAAATAAGGCAGACTTTTCCTCACAATATCATAACATTCTCAGTTACTGACTTTGAAACAACGACGCTTTGAACTCTCTACAGTTATGGATTTTTACAGTCCCAGCAAAATGAATTTGAGTGAAGACGAGAACATTGAAACAAAAGAAAAACCCCTTGACTTGCGCACATATGAGGCGATGTTAAGAAAGCAGAGTCCAATATTGCGACAAACAAAACGCCGACGAGATTTTGCCACATACAACAAAACGTTAGGGGAACTCGAAATAACTATACCAATGGTACAGATACCACTGTATCCACTAATAGACTTCCCAACAGAGATTGTTGACATCCCTGACATGCTTCTGCCACCCAAAAGTGTTAAAAAAGAGCTGGAGTACGAAGACTTCACAACAGTGCCACGTTATCGGATGAGTACAAGCTGTATGGCTAAGAGAAACTCAGAGATTGTTGACATTCCTGATGCACTTCCACGAAACAAAAGTATTAAAAAAGAACCGGAGGACGAAGACTTCACAACAGTACCGCGTTATCGGATGAGTACCATGGGCATGGCTAAGAGAATCTCAGAGATGGTTGACATCCCTGACATGCTTCTACCACCCAAAAGTGTTAAAAAAGAGCTGGAGTACGAAGACTTCACAACAGTGCCACGTTATCGGATGAGTACCAGCGCTAGTGCTAAGAGAAACTCAGCTATTCAAAAGGAACTAGTTGACGAACTGGCTACATTAAACATAAATTAAGAGGAATCGCACCATGAAAACCTTCCTCCTTGTACTTACATTTCAAATGAGGATCAGGAAGGCAAGCAGTTGAGACGTCTGATGTAGAAATAGAGCAAAGCAAAGCATGCAAAGCAACTGCACCCCTGAAAGTGGCGGATGCAGTACAGTCTGTGTAATATAGAGTAAATTTCTGACAAATTCGATATGCAATGTGTGGATACCTCAAAATATGTTTCGAAGAAGTTTAACCAAGATTAAATACAATAAATTACTGTAAAGCTTAAATATTTTTGATATGATATATGTATGCAAGTACTTTTGTAGATTGCAGATAAAATAAAGAAGAATTTCAAGAAATATATTTGATTAAATTTTTAGGTTAGGTTAGGTACGTAGATAAAAGGGTTTTACCCAAAAATGGGAATAGGGATTGATTGTATAATTGATATTATATAATTATTTAAAAAGTTTTATGCAACTAATTGCCATAGACATATAGACAGGAAGCTGAATGTGTAAGATTCTCCAATTTTATTTCTATTGCGCAGAGTAGGTCGCTCTGGGTGATTGCTTCCATTAGGCAGTCTAAATATTGACAATATAGGTCAGATATAAGAGCATGACCGTAGAAGTCCCTACCAATCCCACGCAACAGATAGAAAAACCTTGCGGACCAACTATCCTAGCTTGGTCCGGCTCACCACAATACGACCGAGATCATTTTCGCTACTGACCTTTTTGTGTTGGAAAATATTAAAATTATTGAATATTATATTATGGGGATTATTTTTCGGGCGTAAATTTGAAGCATATACGACGTGTGTTCGAAAAGTAACGGTTATTTTCGTTTTTTGAAAAAAAAAATCCATTAATTTTCTTCATTAATATTGGAGGCTTTAAAATATTCCTAAATTCCCGTTATTTTTTGAACACACCTCGTATATGCTTCAGTTATTTTTCTACGTTTCTGGGTCTAAATAGAATAGAATAGAATTATAACTTGGTTTAAATGGGTTGTCAGAAGGCTTTCTGATGTCAGTATAGTACTAGTTTACGTAGTAGGAAGACTATTTGTTTCCTTACAACCTCCTTTGGATACTATTGATTCTATATTTGAATATACTCTGCGTCAATAAGTATTCGTATATATAATAGAATAGGTGCTTCTATGCAACGATGTAAACTATTTTTTTTGTGATGCGCCATTTGCATCTGTCTTCAGATTGTTGTTTACCTGATATTACTTCGTCTAAAATGGTTACCCACTGGAAATATGTGTACTCCTCATTCAGTGAAGATCCATTAAGCTCGTGATGGTCTTAAGTTCAGAAGATATAGTGAGTGCTTAATGGATTGAAAAATTGCCACTTCCAATCGAACAAATGTTTCATCATGTTTGACTTAGCTATATGTGTCAGTGTTCAGTGATATCAAAAATTTTACAGTTTAAAGAATCTAGTACCAACAAATTTTCTTCATTTTACTAATTTTCTAATACATTTTTATATCTCATGAGCTGAGATATATATTTATTTAACTCAAATAAAAACAAATCTCCAATAAATAAACAAAATATTATTTATCTTAATGAGCAAAGCAGCCGCAATTCTAATGGGGCAAAAAAATATGCAAAACACTTTATAAAGCGGCTAACAAATGTATTTGTTTACTACGAAGCCGCAAACAGGTTTTGAGGTACAATTTTTTGTGACCTACATATACACGAAGAACATGAAATATTGTAGATAAATACATAAATACATACAAACATACATACATGAATATTGGTATACAGTTGTAAATATTGTGGTGACTGTTTTTAGTTTTTTTTTTCAAACATTATATTTTTTTCTATATCTTTTTTAAATTTTATTTCTATTTTTATATGTGTTTCGGCAGACAAAATTTGCATGTTTTATAGGTTCATTTGTATTGCTTTTGCCCATAAATAATATGTTTATAATTTTAACCAGGTATTAGCATAGAATTTATAACAGTGGCTGAAGTGAGGTCTCTTATTTAGCCTTTTTGCTTGTTAAAAGGCCTAAAAGACATGGCAGGTTAATAATTTACCAATACTAATGTATATATAGATAAACTTAGATATGTACATGACTACTGTGTCGCATTAATTTGAGATTTCGTTAGCAAATTTGCCAATAACCAGCATTTGAATTTAATTAAGCCTAAGTTATGTAACTATAATTGTACCGTAATTTTAGTTATTTATATTATTGTATGTATGTAAGCAGGCTTTTGGTGACGTATACGCCATGACGTAGCCACCCGCACACGTGCTATAAGCTGACCATAAGCACTCATAACAACAAATATTTATTAAAGTATATATTATATGTATGTATGTGTGTAAGCATATATAGATATTTAGTATGTGTTTAGTTTAGCCAAGTGCTACATACCGTTAACGTTCACTTGGCGGCGGTCAGACTACACTGCGCCGCCGCATTCGCATTCACATTCGTATTCATATTCTATGTGCCGGCCGTCTGTCGCACGTCGTTGGCTGGTGGGTGTGCCATGTCGCGCAATTTTGTGCTCGTAATTGGCTTGAATTTGCATAGCGCGTTGAATGAATGCACAGAACGAACCTGTTGAGCTTTTACTACAATTTTGCTATTATGCTTGATAGTTAGTTGTTGTTATTATTGTTTTTGTTTTTCATTTTCCGTTTATGCTATACCAATTGCTGCTTGCAATTTCGCTTTAAATTTGTTATTCATTAACATATTTAATTGAGTGAAAAATTGCCTTTCTGAAAATTAGTTTACCATTTAATGGTGGTTAGCAACGCGGATGTAGATTCCTTTGGTTTTTATTTTCTGAAATGTTTAATTTTTTTGCTTGCTAGGAATTTTGAATCACTAGAAATGGTCACCACGGAAGAGTGTCCTTTTATAATGCACTCAATAATGAGTTTTTCTAAGGGTTTTTCAAGACTCACTTAATAATATTAAGACTATGTTTGATGCATGAAAAATACTTAGTACTCGATTCAAAATTATAAAAATAACTACTCTGAATTCTCCTTTAAGAAATATGAGTATCAATGAGTTGTGAATGAAATTGTAGGAAAATTAGTCAATAAAAGCAGTGGCAAGAATAAGTTATAACGCAATACAAATATGAGTACAAGACATCTAAAAATGAATACTCATACTCATTCGTATTACTTATTATTACTTGCACTCATACTCGTACATATTTAATTTTGATTCATGCTCATATTGGCTTTTAAATTGCATATTCATATTAAATATAAACATGTTCTCCTCGCTTATATCAAAAAGAGTTTTTCAAACCAAACACTTTCTAATGACTGCTTTTGGCTGTGAGTACTTTACAAGACCATAGTAGTCTAACTAGACCATAGTAAATAATATCTTTTTCCAATATTAAATCTATATCAAGGAGTAGAATTACATATTATACTCAACATATAATTGGTGTATTGGATTGGCAAATGGAAACAGATCTCAATAAATAAATGGCAGATGTACATTATTTGATACAACTACTGAGTACTACTTTTAATCAGTTCTGGATACTGGCTTTTGAGCTTTTTAAAGTAGCTAAGGAAACTTTTTAGTTTCGATTATTTTGAAATTATTTTAAACTTTTTTTTGGATTTTGAGTAGTTTCGAGTACTTTAGAGTACGCATTATAAGTACTGTTTTTTAATTCAGAAACGACTTACGTGTACCTTTAATGCTGTATTTCGTTAAAAACAGCGTGTGGGAATATGAGAGACTCATGACAGGCGTTTGACGTCAATGCAGCCACAAAAATAACCGTTAAATAATAAAGAAAATTATACTATAAAACATAATCAAATAAAATAAATTATTTAAACATGTCAACGAGACTCATGACAGGCGCTTGGCGTCACTGCAGCCACAGAAATAACCGTTAAATAATAAAGAAAACTAAAATAGAAAACATAATGAAATAAAATTAAATTATTCAAACATGTCATCAAAAAATTTCTTAACTTGGGTGACCAATTTATTTCAACTGACAAGCATTTTGTTTTCCATTTTTACTTCTAAAATTTCTAAGTTATTAATAGCATAACGGTTTTTTGATAGAACTGGTTTAAAAACAAAAATATGTTTTTAGGACAGAAGTGGGTTTTACGCAATTTATGTTGCAGTTTAAGAGCATGCATAGCAGAAAGCAAAATATTACGTAACATTTTAGACCGGAACATATGTATAAAGAGAAAGTTTCTCTAGAATTATATAATACACTTTTTCTGTGTGAGAAATAAAATTATTTATGAAAATAAAATAACAGTCTCAACAGCGCCACTCATTCCTCCTTTTTGCTTTTTGGCGCTGGAAACACCAAGTGACGCCAAGTCACTTTCCACTGGGGTTTCCATCGGAGTAGAGGTCGTCCTCTTCCGCAGCTTCCTCCAACGGGTACTGCATCGAATCTCCCCAACGAAAGTACTTATTACTCAACCCAAAATGATAAAAATCATTACTCAGAATTCTTATTTAGGAAATATGAGTATCAATGAGTCATAACGCAATACATATATGAGTACAAGTGAGCTAAGAATGCATGCTCATTCTCATACGTATTACTACTTATACTCATACTCATACATATTTAATTTTGATTCATTCTAATTATGGCCTTTAAATTGCAGAAACACTTTAAATATAAAGTGTTTTCCCTAGCTAGCTTGATTTTGGAAGCGAGAACTTTACAGGACCACAGTAGTCTAACTAAACCATAGACCATTACTAAATCTATATCAAATAGAATAGAACTACATTTTGTATTCAATTATCACAGGACGATATAATTGGTGTATTGGATTGGTGATAGGGATATCGAATATTCAGTTATCATATTCTCCAGTATATATACTTTTAAAAAATAAAAAATTTCACAACATTTCAATAACAATTATCCGAATATCAGCAAATGGAAACATTTACATATACATATTTGATACAAGTACTGAGTACTTTCAATCAGTTTTGGAAACTGGTATGAGTATCTTCAAATAATCTTAAGTTCTAAGGACAATTTAAACTTTTAAGTTATCATGGCTTGTGAGCTTTTTAAAGTAGCTAGGGAAACTTTTTAGTTCCGTTTATTTTGAAATTCTTTTAAACCTTTTAGAGTTTTGAGTAGTTTCGAGTACTTTAGAGTACTCATTATAAATACTTTTTTTTAATTCAGAAACGACTTATGTGAACCTTTTATGCTGGATTGCGCAAAAACAGCGTGTGGGAATATGAGAGACTCATGACAGGCGTTTGACGTCAGTGCAACCACAAAAATAACCGTTAAGTAATAAAGAAAATTATAATAGAAAACATAATGAAATAAAAATAAATTATTTAAACATGTCAACGAGACTCATGACAACGCCTTGGCGTCACTGCAGCCACAGAAATAACCGTTAAATAATAAAGAAAACTAAAATAGAAAACACAATGAAATAAAATTAAATTATTCAAACTTGTCAACGAAAACTTCTTTCTTAACTTGGATGACCAATTTATTTCAACAGATTATATTTTCTATTTTAACTTCTACAATTTCTAAGTTATTAATAGCATAACGGTTTTTTGATAGAACTGGTTTAAAAACGGTTTTACGCAATTTATGATGCAGTGTAAGAGCATGCATAGCAGAAACTAAAATATGACGCAACATTTTAGACCGGAACATATATGGAGGGAGCTTCATGCAAAAGCAAAGCGAAAGTGGCTCTAGAATTTTATCATACACTTTCTCTGTGTGAGAAATAAATTATTTAAAAAAATTCTAGGAATATATATGTGTATACCATACACATTTGCATAATTATGTGTATGAAAATGAAATAACAGTCTCGCGTCATAAACAAAAATAAATAAAGAATTATACTTTACTTTATGGAGTTAGCGTTTCGGTTTGGCACTTGAGAAGTCGTCCATTCTAAATTTTGTGACAGTTAACTCCACACTTGGTTTTATTATTAGTGCGCACAGCGCTTTTCACACAATTAATTATGCAAATTTTGTTGTAGAGAACTATTCGAATAAAATATTTTAATAACGAAACTATAAGCTTGATTATTTTTTTTGCTAAGTGATTTTAAGAAATACTCAATTAATACAATTTGATTAAATTTTTTTTTATTTAAATTTTTTTTTAAGTGATAATCACTTGCGAAAAAGCCATCTAAGTATAATTTTTAACATGTCAAACAAATTATTTTGTGTCGAAATTTGGTTTTGCACGTTTTTGTATAACTTTGTGGCATAAGCGCAATTTATTTTGGTATTTTTCATTGAAATTTAATTAAATTTGGCAAGATTCATTCATTATTACTTTATTTTCAATAATCATTAAAATTCACAGAGTTATTGACAATCGCACGTCAACGCGTATAATCGATTTTGTGTGCGGGTACTAAATTTGCTTGACGCATTTTACCTTGAGTATGCGCAAACTTAAATTTGGAGACCTTTGGTGTTCGTTAAGCTTGATGGATGGTTTTATAGAAGCCATGCGAAATTTTGAAATTAATTTTAGTTGCTGAAATGGAAGATTATACACACATATATAAACTAAATAAATATATGAAGAAAATATCGTACAAGGAAAATATTTGCAATTTAGCAACAACAAAATTTAGAAACAAAGAAATCATTTTGAACCCAATTTTTACAATATAATCACTTTGAATGCAACTAATAAAATTTGTGAAATAATTTAAGAATTAATTTGGTAAAATTTTGATACAGTGAACTTAAAATATAGGTCATTGCTAAACCACAAGCAATATTTCAAACGGTGCACATATAAGGTGTTCTTTAAAGCCACGCATTCAGCATATTATTACCATTAACATTCATAACTAGCAATTTGTCTAAAAATAAGCCGCATCTTCAGCAATTTATGCGATTTTAGTGCAAACCAGAGAAGTCTGCGGACGGCTATTGCAGCAATTAGCCAGCCGGCAGATGCTGCAGGCAACAGACCACCAACAAATTGCTACAGAAAACCAATTGAATAAAAATGAATGCAAAATTGCTGATGGAATTGCAAATAAATTGCATGTATGCACAATGGCATATGGCGCTGCAGAAGCGCGTACTCCTTCACATCGACTAATTAAAAGCATCAATAATAGCCGGCAATCGCGATTAGTCACTCAGTTAATAAACACAAACTGGTGCCATTCATTCAAGCAGGTCTGCAAATTTCAAATATTTTACGTTTTACGCGAGACTATTTGTTGCTGCTGCTTTGAGCCATTCTAGTCAGTACATTGGCACTCTTCGGGCTTAATTGGTTCAAGCGTTTTGCATAAATAATTAAAAATAAGATTGCAGTAAACAGCTTTGCACCATTTTGTATTTTTGTATTTTTGCATTTTTCTATTTTGTTATTATTGTTGTTGCATTTGCTGGTGATTTGGTATTTATGTCAATGAAGGTAAAAAATAAAAATAAAAGTATTGAAGTGTTATTAAACTCTTTACCGGCCAAGAAACAACGGCGAGTTCAATTTCCTGCAAACTTGCTTACACTAAAGCTGTTGAATACCGACACTGGCGCCGTTCCCATGGGGGTCGTTTTGTATTTGTTCGTTCTCACTCAAGCAGTACACTTTAAGCGTTTAATACTTAGTTAGTGTTAATTATGACAATATCCGACCAGTTTTTTGTTGATTTAGTATTCCAAGAAATTAACAATTTAATTGGCTCAAAGCACCGCTACTTGTTGTTGTGTTGTTGAAGAATGACCCAGTTTGTTTGTATAGTATTTTTATGAGTTTCTTTGGCGAGAAATAATCAAGTTTTGAACGCTAACACTATATTTTTTTCTTAAAATCTTTTGATTGCTAAATTTTTTCAATTATTACTAATAAAGAAATAATTATTTAATACTAATATAGTTATTGTTCAAGGTTTCATTATTATTCTCTCATAATTTAAGCTTATAATTAGTACTATTGAATTGCTCACTATCAAGAACAAATTTGCAGTAATCATTACCCTTATAATTACCATTACCATTACCATTGTAATTACAAGTATCAATATCATTATTTAATCACTATTACCATTTTCGTTATGATTACCATTACAATTACAACTACCAATATGATTATGTAATCATTATTACCATTAGCTTTACCATAATTATCATCAGTACTAGGATTATATGCCTTTAATTTCTTTTAAAACAAAAAATGAATGAATGAAAATGAAAAATGAAAAAAATTTTTCTTCGAATCTCAGAATGCTCCACTTTAATATTTAAAACCCATTTTATACTTCAATTAAGATTACTGTAATTGTAATTCGTAAATTACTAATATTAAAATTGCTTTAATTGTACTCAGAAATATGACTAGAAGGACTATAATAATTGTATTCCAGAAATTTTAAGGATTTTGATGATTGTAATCTTAAATTGTTTGATTAAATGTTTAATTACTATCAAATACTGCATTTGTAATCACAGAATTTTAATTAATTATTAATTATTTAGTTTTAAAGATAAGTTACTATAGATTTAGGAATGGATATGGAGACATTCATTGTTATAACTATAGTAATTGTACTGCTAATGGCATTACTTAGTAATTTGAATGTAATGATTAATTCCCTGCTAAGAAATCTACACTATTATGGTTGAGCAATTCTCTCTGCCTACATAATTTGTGTTTGACCAAAAATACAAGACACTGTTAAAAAATTTATCTAGTATTCCATAAGAATTATTATTTTTGAGTGCAAATTGAGAAGGAAATTATGTGCCGTTAGCTCAATACAAATCTGTTTCCAGTTCCAGCGATTTGACATTCCTTATTTTAAAGAAATATATAATAAACTATGTCAGTGTGTTACTCATGATCCCTCAGTAATAATAAAATTGCAAATGATATTTTGAATTGTCCCAAATTCGCTCAGTGTAACACTGTCTCTACTACGTCATCTGTCAAGTTCACCTTGAAATCAATTTTTTTTCCTACACATTCCTACATTTGAGTCAGAACCCATTGACTTAAATAAAACATCAACAACTTGCAGGTCACTTTCATTGCCAAAAATCGGTGGTGCAAAACGGGTTTCCAACCAAGTAAGTTCTGTTTCTGTTTTCGCAGCGCATTTCTTTTGACGCGCCAAAACAGAAAGACGCGTGTAAAATATTTTGATATAACAATGAATGGCGTATTAAGTTATTAAAAAATCACAAGCTATGCGAGACGTCATAGTCAAATGAGAAAAAACAAAAAATTGACTTGAAGACTGCACAATTAAATTTATGAATTCGCAACGCAAAACTTTTAGCATGTTTACGGTAAAAATTTATTTATAAATAACTAAAAGAGCTCATGTGATTTATAGCCACTAATTTCGGCTACAGATAACAGTAATAAAAATTAAAATAACATGCCATAAAACACGCATAAAATGTCCAAAAAAGCTAAATTGGAAGTTTTCAAGTTGAAGTTCGTGTGAAAATCAATTTAGGCAAATTTATTTGAGTTGGATATTGAAAAAAAATATTTCCAAATAATTCTGGGTCAATGTGAAGATTTTTAAATATTTTTTTTATTTAGACCCACACTTATTTCGAGTAATTTGTTCACTAAATTAATCGCATGTTCGTAATGGAAGAACCGCTCGAATTAACAGTAGTCAACGAGCCATAGCTGTCAGTGCGGCGTCCACAGTTTGACACTTTCAATTTTTCAATTCCCCATTTGGACATTTATAATTTGCTCGTGCCGCTTAACAAGACAGGCGTTTGGAAGATTTCTTGTAGGAAAGTGACTAAAAATTTATTCCGGATATATACAAATATATATTCATTTTCAGTGTGGGCGCCATGAAACATTACGTTGAAACGTTAATTAATGTGCTCGCCCATAATTAACATAACACACAGGCACACACTAAACTTAAGTAGCACAGCCAATATGAAATCAAATGTCAAAACTATCTTACCCACAGCCATTTCATTAATTCTTTGTTATTACCCACCACACCATCAAATAGCGTTGAGCTAATTGTACCACCCTAATGCTGTTGCTTGCATACCTTCACCTTCACCATTATCATTTATATTATATATGTTAATTTCATATTTTCATTATTTAACTTACGGCAAAGCGTCGCAATAAGTTGTACGACAAAATCGAAAAAAGAAAATAATCAAAATAACGATAACACTAACAATAACAATACACAAGCATAGGTGGAGATTATAAAAAGCGAAAGTTAAAGCTGGCAATAGACAAAAGCCGCATAGAGTACAACAACAATTGATAGCATAATGAAATTTATATAGAGAGATGTATGTGTGTGTTTGTAAGATATACGCCTAATAAATCTGCGGACGCCCTGCAGAGATATTCAGCAATTCAAAGTAACTGGTGAGTTGTCGATAAAATATTGGTTCCAATCTGAACTGGCAAGTGCATTGTACTTATGTAATTTTAAAAAAAAAAACAAATGCAGAAATTATTGTAAACGAACATACATCTAAACTGTGATAAATTTCAAGAAAGTTGGAAATTTTAATTTTTGAAAAACTGAAAGTATCCTCCATATGAGAAAAATATTAAAAAAAAAATCAATAACTTCCTTATTCATAGGTTTTATTTTTAGTTATAGATTAGACCATTATTTTCTAAATAATTATCAATAAAGCCTTCTTAAGGCATAAACTTATAAAATGGCTATAGTCTATTTTTTCCCACAGGGATGCCTTATATATACGTAGTAAAATTTATGTTATAACAGTGTCTTAGATATGGAAAGTTTTTCTATTATCGTGATATAGGTAAAGCATACTACACACGTAGGCATGGTATTTGTATATATATACGACAACAATAGATTTATCAGAGATGCATACGATTGTCATAAGCCAAGCAAGCAGTGGTCAGCGGCAATTGGAAAATGGAAAACTATGAACTTGAACGCTAAAAAGGCGCATTGACATTACAAATGCAGCACAGTGGGCAGAAATCAAGAGTAGAAGAAAAAAATTACAATTTTATCACAAAAAAAAATAGATTTATGTAGTTGCCACAAAAAACAAAAAAATATAATCGGTAATTAATTATATTTAAAATAAAAGTGTTTAAAAACGATTAGGGCCAAGGTTCGCACTCTTATAAAAAATGTATCAAGAAGTGAAAATCACATGGAATTATAATAATCAATTTAAGACGTTGCCAACAGATTTCAAATAGTAAAAATATTTAAATGTAAAAAAAATTAATTATGATTTAGTTTGAAAAAAAAAATTATTTTTTGAAATATGCCGGAATATTTGAGGTTGGTTTATCTGTTAAGTAAAAAGACCTCAACATTAAAACAATTCAGATATATAATTTGCAAAAAAATTGGAAAATAATAATATTGGGCTTTGTGGGATGTTTCGACTCCAGCACTATCTAATTCAATAGAAAATATGGTTTTGAAAAATATTTCGAACTGATATACATATATACTTCAGAAGCAACTCAAACTTGACAATTTTATGTGACATTGAAGCACCTAGTTCAACATGTTTTCGAATTTATTTTTGTATGCTACGAAACTACAGAGAATAAGATTTGTGTGGCAACTTTCCAAAAATATTCTATTAATTGAAATTTTTGTTCAAATTAAAGACACTGTGTTTACCACAAGAAACGTGTGACTTAAACGATATCAGCGTATCACAACCGGCAAACTGCGACAATTTCAATATATACATACATAAGTATATACATAAGTATATGTATGTATACTGAAACCCATGCAAAGCGTTGCTCATACAAATTGTATATCCCCAAAGCCACCCAACAAACTCAGTGCTGCAGCATTTTGCATGGCCATTAAGTGGCGTAAAGTAGAAAAGTAAATGCGGTAAAATAAAAAATGAAATCAAGAAAAAACAGCTAAATAGTAAAAAATATAGAAATCGACAAATAATAAGAAAAAAATGTTGGCATTGTGTTTTTAATTATGAATAGCAGATTATGGCAAATCATTTATCACACCGAAAATTTCACATAGAATCCAAAGCCAAAAGGGATTTGTTGTGGCTTTGTGGCATGATGAGGTGAAACATAAAATAATTTGAATGCCAACAAAACGTTACAGAAATCATAACTAATTAATCAAAAGCGAAAGAAATTGAAATTTCTCATTTAAGGCAGAAAAAAATTGGAAACAAATCGGTCAATGAACTGAAATGGCTGATTGCCAGGCGTCAGAAAGTACAAGCGCCCTCTTCAACATACTGAAAACAAAAAATTAAAAGAAATCAAATTAAAACTGGAAATGAAGAGGGGAGTATTTTGTTTTTTTTTGATATTGTAAAAGTTTGATTTTTTTATAGAAAAAGCATCAAATTCGCTATCGCGATATTCATTTGTGAGATAAAAAAGTGTTAAAAGCTTTATTTGTATGTATGTATTTTATAGGTGATCTCTAATCTCAAACATCTACAACTGTATTAGTTTTTGTTTGAAGCTATAAAACCGAAAAAACAATAATAACAAAAAAAGCAAATGAAATGCCCAGCGAAACCTTTCCGCGACGCAGCATGTAACAAAAGACTTCAGCAACGAACCTGGACTGCTATCACACAGTGTATTGACACTCTCCTCTGTTTGATTATTTGACTTTTGCGTAACTTTTATTTGGTGTGATGAGTTTTTTAACGCAAGTTTTGTTTATGTTTATCTATTTTATGCTTTTTTAATATTTTTATTTTTATTTTTATTTTTTTTCAATTTTTATTTATCTATTTTGTATTATTTTTATTTCTTTTTATTTTCTTTTTCTAATTTTACTTGATTTTTACAAATTCTCTATTTCGCTTATAATGATTGAAATGAAAACATGTGTCGACTTTGATTTGAGTTAATGAAGAAAAAGTGCCGGAAAGTGTAGAAAAGAAATTACACTTTCTGCCATGGATTTGGTGACAATGAGCAAGTCAGGCGTTGTTGTTTCTATTGTAGTGTGTTGATTGAAAAGCGAATGGCGTGTTTATTTTTCACGCTAAGCGGCTTTTCACCGTTTTCTTTTGCTCTAGTTGGCATTAAGGTGGATGTGTAGCGAGTTAGGCGTTAATGAAATGTGTCACACATGCACGAAGATGGTATATAGATATGAAAGCAATACAAAAGAGATTCAAAAATGTCATAGAAAGTGTTTTACAATAGTTAAAACGAATTTATTATTTATTAAGTTGATTTTGATTGCATTTCTCCGCGTGGTTTTTAGATGATTTTAATGATTCTTTCCTTAATTACTTTTCGTTATTTCTACTCTCTGAACCTCTACCACCTACAAATATATTTCTAGTTTCTATGCTCTACTTAAACTTTTTACTCTTTAATAGTTTCTCTATGTACTTATACCGCATGCTACTTCTAACAAACCACCAACTCATTCTACAGCTAGTTATGTTCTTTATGTTAAGGGTAATTTAGCAATAGGCACTCAAAGATTTATTTGCGTGTCACTGATTTTCGAAACTTTTAGCTGCTTTGATTTAGTGTGTTAAACACTGAACGGGACTAGGCCGCTAATTAAGCTAATATTAAATGAATTTCGTAATTACCTCTCATTACTACAACTATTATGAAAATATGAAATAAGCGATTGAAAGATACTAGAAATAATAGTGTGCAGATAATTGGAGCCATTCTATTCCAAATTACACGACTTTTAAAATTGTTTTTGTAATAAATTTTAATAAGGAAGCAAATGAAAACCTGTACAAAATAAAAATAATGAGAAGAAAATATGATAATAATTTCTATTATCTATAACTTATGGTTCAGCGCAAGCTCCCTCAGATCTTCATCTTATTCAAACTAAGGATGAAACACTTTAATCCATTGAAATCTAATTAAAAGCAAAGCTGTAGCGGAAATTTTCGGAACTATTGGATTCTGAACTTGATTAAAGAAGGCAAATTTTTGAAAAAGTAGTATATTTGATGTTAGTCGACGTATCGTAGTCTATTTTTATTGGGTTCATCATGATTTTCGTAAGAATTTAACAAAAACCAAAATATACGATTTTAAAAGGCAAAATTGTGTCATCTACTAGATATACACCAGCTCAAAATGATGTTACTACCATCTTTTTTAAGTGTGTGGAACGGAATACTTATGAGGTAACCTCAATGGTCAAACACATGGCCCTTACACCCATATAATTTACAAATAAGAGTCGAAAACAACAGAAATCAAAGTCGAAATGTCGAATGATGGATATTCTGGTCAAAATCTACCAGATAGGGGCCCCTGTATGAATGACTTTTCAAATCTATATTTACGCTATAAATATTATTTATTGTATGGGGATTATTGAACTCAATAAATACGAGGTTTTCATATTGTCAATTTTAATGACGATAATTTGACAATAATAAAATTTCAAGTATTTACAATGCATCGAAAATAATGTATTCAAAAGTCCAACAAAACTTGATAAGCAACCACGTATCAAATTCTTTACAATTTGGCTTGAAGGAATAGTCACAAATTGCTTTAAGATATAAATGGCAATAATTGTTTTTGCTTTAATTACGAGTGACATTAAATTTGACATATTATATATAGTCTAATGTTAAAGAAACTGCCCCAGAGTATACAAAGTGTTGAAAGAAGAGATTGATTTATGATGACAAACCGCCGCTTTTTAAATTGTTCGAAATCGAACAGTTATAATGAAAAAACAAGTAAGGAAGGGCTAAGTTCGGGTGTAACCGAACATTTTATACTCTCGCAATTTATTTACTTAACTTTATTTATATTATATAATACACAATTTGACCCACATATTCGTCATATATATTGTATAAAGTCCATTGAAAGTTGGAAACCATAATATTAGGTTAGAAGCACCGAGGTCCTCGTGTTCGATATATGGGGCCTTAAAAACCTATGGTCCGATTACGGCGATTTTTAGAATGGGGCTGCCACACTATTAACATAGTATTTGTGCAAAGTGCTGCACCGATATCTTCACTAGTACTTACTTCATATATTGTAAAGTAAACGATTCAGATTGTCTTCAAAGTTCTGGTATATAGGAAGTAGGCGTGGTTGTGAAGCGATTTGGCCAATTTTCACAACATATTATTGGGAGGTAAGGAAACTATTACAAACCAAGTTTCATTGAAATCGGTCGAGTAGTTCCTGAGATATGGTTTTTGACCCATAAGTGGGCGACGCCACGCCCATTTTCCATTTTGTAAAAAAATCTGAGTGCAGCTTCTATCTGCAATTTCTTATGTGAAATTTAGTGTTTCTGACGTTTTTCCTTAGTGAGTTAACCCACTTTTAGTAATTTTCAACCTAACTTTTGTGTGGGAGGTGGGCGTGGTTATGATCCGATTTCTTTCATTTTTGGACTGTATTAGGAAGTGGCTAAAAAAAACGACTCCAGAAAGTTTGGTTTATATAGCTCTATTGGTTTGCGAGATATGTACAAAAAACTTAGTAGGGGGCGGGGCCACGCCCACTTCCGCAAAAAAATTACATCCAAATATGTCCCTTCATAGTACGATCATTCATACCAAATTTTATTTCCATAGCTTTATTTATGGCTTAGTTATGGCCCTTTATGTGTTTTCGGTTTTCGCCATTTTGTGGGCGTGGCAGTGGTCCGATTTTGCTCATTTTCGAAAGCAACCTTCTTATGGTGCCAAGAAATAAGTGTTCCAAGTTTCATCAAGATATCTTAATTTTTACTCAAGTTACAGCTTGCACAGACGGACGGACGGACGGACAGACAGACATTCGGATTTGAACTCCACTCTTCACCCTGATCACTTTGGTATATATAACCCTATATCTAACTCGTTTAGTTTTGGGTGTTACAAACAACCGTTATGTGAACAAAACTATAATACTCTCTTTAGCAACATTTGTTGCGAGAGTATAATTATGACACGATTTTGATAAAAATTCAAACACCGCACCGCTTCTCTAAAACGAGCATCTTTTCTAATAATATTTTTCGCATTATTCCGTAAAATCTAAACTTAGAATTTTGGAATTAAAACTTCACATTCCAGGGTAAACATATTTCTTTAGCGAAAATTAGTGAATTTTATAGTAAAATAAGTGAAATTTCCAAACTGCTACTTAATTTCGCACCACTTCCATTGTTACCCATTCAATGATGTTTAGCAGCTCTTACATTGTAACAAATTCCAAGCATTTCTTTGTAATTTAAATGGAATAAACTCTCAAAACAATGAAATAAAACGCCAAGCCGTAAAAATCACAAATGCGATTAGTGCTGGAACGTAAACCAAATGCCTAACAAATTGCAGTTTAGCACGAAGAAAAAAACAATAAAACCAAAAGTGCATTTTGAAGGAAACCAACACGAATTTGTTGGCTTTGTGGTTTATTGTTTTTCGGCATCGACCAAAATTTGACTGAGGGGTGTGGGTGCTAAGATTCGACGCCAACACGTGGGTGGATATTTTCATATATGTATGTACTATATCTGATAGGTGTACTTATGGGCAATGCCTGCTTGGTCAACTATCGCAACGAGTCAGCGGTCAATTCCCAAGTGTTGAAAATATGCGAAAATATTTCAAATTAACAATTTCAGAATTTGACAAAATTTATATTTTCGCTTACGCATGTTAGACTTTGGGGAATGTGGCATGTGGCACAGCTGCCCAAATACGTTGCATAGAATGAGAGTGCTCAATTGAGTGCGTATTTTAGTTGAGATTTATGTGCTCTTGTTGCGCCGGCTGACACTGAGTGAGGGTGAAATGTGGAAATGAAATTTGGGTTGGCAGTTGACATGGCAGCATTGCTGAAGCATTGAACCGTTAAATGGTGTGACAGTGATGTAGTAGAAGTGAGGTAACAGTGCTGATCTAATGTAGTTCAATTAAATTCATTTTTAATCGAAATGTGGTAAAAATGTGAAAAGCTGTTAGTCGATTAGTCGATCTTATAGAATTCAGGACAAACAATTGAAATAATTCTCATTATAATTGTCAAACTAACTACATAAGTAAATTGCCTAATTGACTCAATTAAGAGTAGTATTAAAATGAAAAATCCCTAAATATGTTAATATTTTCCCCAAAAGCACACTTGTTGCTTCTTATCCACCACATTTCAACCTAAAAAATTCACTTGCTGCACCAACCGGCCAGCTATTAATGTCTTTCGTTGATTTATTATCATAATTTCTTCGCGCCTTTATTTCATGTTTTGTCTCTACAATCATTAATATTTTCGGCTTTATTTTTCAACATTTATATCATATTTCCAACACGCATATTTACTTAGCTGTATTTTTCACGGCTTTGTATGCACTTGAGCCCCTCGAACTGTTCGAATTTAATGTCTTTTTTTTTTGTGATTTTTAATAACCCACATTCATAAAATGTTGAAGAAAAATTGTTTTATAAATGATCGCACAGGGTAAAGTGTAGGAAATAAGGACAAAAAGTAGCGAAAATTAATTCCAGTTAAGTGGATTATAAACTTCGAAGTCAGTTCCCTTCGCCAAAATAATAACTCAATGAAGTGCTTGTCATTATGAGGCGTTAAGTACATATAACTAGCTTATGTAAGTGGTAAAAGAAAGATAAAATGCCGGAAAAAAACTGTGCAATAAAAATATTTTATTTTATTTAGGGCAATGAGGAAATGGTATGCTTTATGGAGGAGTAGCTTCAATAGTATAAAAATTCACTGGATTATTGGTTCAAATCAGTAACACTATTGAAAATATATGTTGATATTGGCTTTGACAAATCGGAATGGATGACCGTATCATAAAATTTAAATATAAATAAGAAAATATATTAACAACTATAGTAGAATAATAATCACAACCATCAGAACATTGCAAAATATAAGGTGAATATATACCTCAAAATTATTATAAGCTTAATAATCGTCCCCTATTAACCATAAAGTCAAGTTGATGAAGGGACCTCTAAAAAACATCTAAAGGTATTAAACTAAGCCGATATACGGATAAACGCATTTAGAATTGGAAGATTTCTTTCCTCTTGAATTAGGATTCAGTAAATATTTACAAGCTCACAATAATGGCTCTTAGCGTCTGAAATGGCACAAGTAGTTGGGGCTATCAGAGTCATTAATGTTAGGTTATGTTAAGTACAAAGGCTGACCCTCGGTACAGGTGCCGGGATGGTTCCCACTTGGACAAATGCCAAAAAACTCCTGAGTATGGATCGCAAATAAAACCATAACGTATCGCCAACGCGCTTTGAGCCAATCACAAATTTTATGAGGCGGCTAATTTCAATTCTGGCAAGTTTGCTCAGTTCGCCAAAATGTGTTAACAGTCTTGCAAACTCTGGACAGTGGAGGAGGAGAAGACTTAGTGTTTCCACGTGTCTTCCTCCATACAGCTATGACAGTTTGCGTCCGGCCTCATCGCAATAATTTTGTTAGAAATTTAAAAATAATGGAAACTACGAGCTCAATTTTCCTTCAAATCAATGGAAAGGACTGTGTAAATTATACATTTATTATTTATAGCAAAAACAAATATTTCAAGTAGGGTGGCAACTCTATAAAATTTTATTTTTCCCATTAACCTATCCCATTACCTGAGTGGTTAGGTTAAATTATGTTTTCAATATATTTAATTTTTTCCAGATCTAATAGCTTTTCCTCTGATAGCTCTTGTGTAGGTTCAATTGAATAGTATTTTACAATCAATTCATAGCTTTATAAATATTGTTTCCTTACTTGAAAGAGTCTAAATAAAACTTTAAGAAAGTAAGTATGTTTAATTACAAGTAAACTTGGGTTAAAACATGATCTCTACATTACATTTAGTTCCCATGCATATGGTAAATACTTCACTGCTGTTGAACGACAATCACATTTCAATATCAATCATTAAATCTACAAATTCGAAAATGAAATTTCGCGGAATTTCCATAATTTAATAATGCGTTTGCGCACTATATGCAACATGCCACAAATCCCTGATGACTCGCCACAAACAAGAAAATATAAATGCAAAACAAAAGAAAATCGAAACGAAAGAAATCGAATGTGGCACGAAGGAAGATATTCAATCGGCGTTTACAAATCTCGATTGGCTAAAATGCCAAATAAAGAATGGCGGTAGGGAAAAAATTTTCGGCACCCACTTATTACGCGTCGGTCGGCACTTTGTGGCGCTTCCTACAGCAATGCAACCGAATGTCATGTGTTTGTTTTTGTTGTTGCATTTATGTGTTGTGCATTTCGCTTAGTTGATTTGCGCCCATATTTTCTGCGCATTTGGCCTTTCATTTTATGACCATAAAAAGCCACAACGGCAACCACTTGCAATGGGCAACGAGAAGAAGAAGAGTGAAAAAATAAAGAAAAATGCTGCGCAAAATGAAGTGAACTGAATTTTATGCGAGTGAATTGCTGGCAACCGCATTTTATGCATAAATAAATAAATAAAAAAGTGAATAAACAATTTATGCGCACAACAACAAAGCTGACCGCAACTACAACAGCAACAACAGCGACGACTGTGGTCAGTATGTGGCGCATGCGCACAACGCGCTCCAAGCTGCTTGCTTGCCCACCCAAATTGTTTTACTTCCCATAATTCAATTCATAAGTCAATGCGGTGCGGTGGCTGCCGCTGCTCTGGTGGACGCTGATGGTGATGGTGTTGAACTGCGAGTCGCGAACTTGCCATTACCAATGCGGCAAGCAAATGAGCGGCATAAAACACAGCGCGCGCAACAACAATTACAATTACAACAGCAATAAGAGATGCTTGTAGATTTCTTCACAGCACTGATTTAATATTTATTTGTATTTTTTAATGTTGTTGTTGTTTGCTTTTAACTGCAACTTTACAATGATTTTACTTGTATTATTTCGCTTTTGTTGTTGTTTGATTTTTTTATTTTTTGTTGTTTATTTTATTTTTTTTTCTGATTGCTGCTCTCTTTGGCTGCGCTGACTTTGACTGCAGGCCATCTTTCACTTTATCACCAGTTGTTGTTGTGTGCAACGTCATTGCATTGCAAATTATAATAACAAAAGCAACAAATACACGAAGCCAATAAAAGCCGAATTTGTACATGCACTCATGCACCGTTATATGTTGAACACTCAACAACGCGCGCTACACAGGTTCAACTGTTGCACATCTTGCGGCGGCAAGTTGGCACAGCGCTTTGTTGTTGCTGCATCGTTGACGGCCACAGATTGCTGTTTCGGTATCAATAAGTAGAGTGTAGTGTGTGTATGTGTACTCTTCGGCTTTTATTGTTATTTATGAAACACTTTATGCGGCATGAAGTCGAAATCGGTGGCAACAAACAAAGTGCACAACTTTCAGAGTTGAGGTCAAGTTGGGCATTGTAATTTGTATAGTTGTTTTTGTTAATATTATTGTTGGTTTAAACAAATATATACATATATGCTTTATATATACATATATGCGAAATAAGCTTCCTCGAGTAGTTTTGAGCTTACTAATATTGCCGACCATATGTTAGACTATATCAACAAAAAAAAGAATGCATACAGAGGAAAAAATTGAAAAAACACAAAATTTAACTTGAAAGCGATATATACCAAATGATCCAACCTTTTAGAAAGTTTCTATAGTAATTAGAATATAGTTATGACAGCTATTGAGAATCGCAATATTGTAAAAAATTATTTTTTTCATTTTTTTCATTTCTTATAAAATCAAAAATTTGGTCATAATTTTTAATTAGAATTAATCAATAATTGATATATTACATTTAACTGTATTTTATTTAGAAACACTTGTCCAATACTAGTTCTAAAGTTGGCCTCTGAGTAACTAATTTTTTCGAACAAAAAATATGTATATATTGATCGCAAGTGAGCTATTCCAGAATTTGATGGATTTAATAAAATTCAGTTTAAATAGGTACATTGCGAGACACTTGATTTTATATTACGCTAGTTTATTCTAACATTCAGCTCACTTCCGCGTGAGCTCTGAATTGCACCAATTCGGATTTATCAGGTTGATAATAGAGGTTACATTGAAGATTTAATTTCGGTTATGACACTTTCCTGCTATTCAATATCTTTAATTGAAATGAAAAAAATCTTTTGACCTGTCCACTTTTTTTATTTTATAATACTGAAAAATACCTTTCCTATACCTAACTTTCTTCATTAGTTAACAGTGTGAGACTAGTTCACTTGAAATATATTTAAATTCTTAATAAGTAAAATAGTTTTCTACAAAGGAAATATAAAATTCACTTTTCAATAAGAATGCATGCTACTCAAACGACACTAACTACACTCTCTGTAGCACAAACAAGACTCAACAATACCGCTGCCATATAAACAAACGCCTACATAATCCACTAATCTACGGGTAATAATAAAAACACAAAAGCAAGTTGCCATAAAACAATAAAGCCGCACTTGCAAAGGCAATAGAAATATTCAATAATAATAATAAAATAAAATAATTAAAAAACCAACAACAGCAAAAAATTTCGCCTGTGTACTGTGTGACGCACTGCACCACCGATTGTTGGTTAATTCGCCAAATGAACAAATGAACGGTGCTACCGAAACAAAAGACTGCAGACACAAACTTCGGCAAAACAAATGGACGCGTGTCTGCGACAGTCACTGCCACGACAGCAGCGACGGTGGCGGCGTCAAGTGCAGTTGTTGAATGTGAATGTTGTTTGTGTGTCAAATATTGCGGGATAAGTAGGTGGTATACAATACAGATATATGTATATAAGTATGGTATATTGTTGTTGTATTCTCTTGTATGGCACACTTGTGCGCTGGCGTTATTTGAATTATGTTCATTGTTACATATTTTCACCTACTTATTCATATTTGTTGCAATAAACTGAACTACATTACGGCCATAATGCAATTTGCCATTATTGGTCTCAGTGGCACTCCTTCTACATGGAGGAAAAAATAAAAAAAAATATTACAAAAACCAAAGAATAAACAAAAATTTTATCAACGAAATAAATTGAAAACCTAACAAGCGCCTGAAACCTGCATTTAATTGACAATATTAAAAAATATTGCAAAAAATTAAAAATCGAAAACGAATTCATCGCGTGACAATCTCATTCTAGAGCTGTTTTTTTTGGCAGTGTGTATATTGTTGCAAAAAAATATAGAATAAAGCCAAAATGTTCTTTTTTTTTCAAATTATCTTTTGTTGTTAATTTTTCATTGGTAAAAACAAATAAATGTTGACATGCCGCTTTGGCAGGCGTCCAATAGACGCTACCTTGAGGGCTGGGAACTTATTGCGTGTACCACGAAACCGTTGAATAAAGTTTAGAAATTATTTATAGCACATAAAAGAAGTAAAAAATATAATTTTGTTTGTGATTAGCTACAGTAAGTCATAAAAGTATCACATAGTTTGGAAGTAGCAAAATGATACAATAGAGTTGCCAACTAAATATAAATGACGAAATATTAAAACAAAATCATATTTATTTTTAAATGAAAGATGTATACAAAACTATGGTTATTAAAAAAAAATTATAAAAAAGTGTTGCCAGATTTTTAAACCAAAATTAAATATTATATTTTTTTTGGATTGGGATAATGTTCGGTGGATATATAAATGTATAATCCGTATGAATATTAAAGAAATATATATTAAAAAGGGTTGACACATTAAAAAAGATAATATTAAACAAGTAAGGAAGGGATAAGTTCGGTTGTGACCGAACATTTTATACTCTCGTATTTTATTAATTTAACGTTACATAATACACAATTTGACCCACATATTCGTCATATATGTATATGGTATAAAGTCCATTGAAAGTTGGAAACCCTAATATTAGGTTATAAGTACCAAGGCCCTCATGTACGATATATAGGGGGCTTGAAAGGCTATGCTCCGATTTCGGCGATTTTTAGAAAGGGTCTGCCACACTATAAATGCAAAGTTCAGTTCCGATATCTTCACTAGTGCTTACTTTACATATTGTAAAGAAAACGATTCAGATCGACTTCAAAGTTCAAAAGGTTGTGAACCGATTTGGTCTATTTCACAAAAATATCATTGGGATGCAAGGAAAATACTACAAACCAAATTTCAGTGACATTGGTCGAGTAGTTTCGGAGATATGGTTTTTGACCCTTAAGTGCCCGGAGCCACACCCACTTAAAATTTTGTATACCATTTTAGGGAGCCCTTATGTACCTTCTTTATAATGAAATTTAAGGTTTCTGGTGTTTTCCCTTACTGAATTAAAGCATTTTTAGTAATTTTCAACATAACCTCGTACGGGAGGTGGACGTGGTTAATCCGATTTCGTCCATTATTTGCCTGTATAAGGTAGTACCTTAAACAAACGATTCTAGTTTGGTTGATATAGCCTAAATAGTTTACGAGATATGTACTTAGTAGGGGCGGGGCCACGCCCACTTCTCGAAAGCAACCTTTCTATCGTGTCAAGAAACAAGTGTGCCAAATTTCATCGAGATATCTTAATTTTTACTCAAGTTACAGCTTGCACAGACGGACGGACGGACAGACAGACATCCGGATTTGAACTCCACTTTTCACCCTGATCACTTTGATATATAGAACCCTATATCTAACACGTTTAGTTTTGGGTGTTACAAACTACCGTTATATAAACAAAACTATAAACTTTGTTGCGAGAGTATACAAAATATTTCATGATTTGTATATCATAATGTTTAATGTATGTATCATTTCTGATACTTTCTATAAAAATTATAAGGTAGAGTTGCCTCATATCTAGAAACATATTTGAAAAAGTGATCTAGAATTTATGTTCTTGGCAACTTTGTATTGAAAAACAGGTTTTAAATGCAATAATTGTGTCCCAGTTTCCCACATGGTTGCCAATTTTTTTCAAACTAAAATTCGAATTAGAGTTGCCATCAATTCAAAAAATGTTAGAAATAAGTTAAAAAAAACTAACAGGATTGCCAAATACGATAATTTTTTCTCGAAAATGCATAAATCGTGCATGAGCCTATACTTATTGTTGTTATAAATTATAATTTATAAGCATTATATTTTCATAAAAAAATATAAAATAAATCATAAATAGAAATATTTACTGTTTATAAAAATTCCAAAATATTACTATAATGTTATATTTTTAAATCTCTCTTACGCGTTTATACTTTTCTGCATCACTGTAAGCGCTTAACTTTTCTTTAAGTAGCCATGTTCGATTTCTCGCTTGTTTTTCAGCACATTATAAAACAATAATAGAAGAAACTTGATAATAATTATGTGTGAAATAATTTTGGCTACGCAGCTGTCTGGTAATTTCTTGAAGTTCAATTTATTGCGCAGATTTCTTGTAATATTTCAACACATTGTGTGAAATTTGTGGTTTGCAGTTTATGTTGTTTAAGGGCACCCTTGACATTAATAATCACTGAATTTGCCAAACGATTAATGAGTTAGAATGTGTGTTCATTAAGAAAAAATAAATAAAAATAATAAAAAAATCAACAATTAATCTGCAGTGAGTGATTTGAAGTATACAGGGTGGGGCAGCTTTTATGTGGACATGTATGATATTGAAAAACTCTGTACTCTTTAGTGCCCAATTGAGTTGGTTGGAAATATGAGACGACATTAAAAACTTCATTCAGTCTCAAATATAAACGACGAATTTTTTTATTGAGATAAAAGTAGAAGCACCCTGTACATATCAATCACATGCCGTGTTTATTATTATTGTCTTTTGAATGTAACATGAACTTGAATGGCTGTATAAATTAGCTGCTGCGGTGTTTCTCAATTACAAATGACTTAGTTTGGCTATGGAAAACAATGCCTTTGTGTAATGAGATACTCAGGCATTCGAAAAGGCATGCGAAATATCTAGAAACAAACTATCGGAAACTGGTTACAAACAATATGAATGCATTATTACTGTATTAACAAATTTTTTCTAACACATTGTTAGATATTTTAGTATTAAATTTTTAGATTTTTCTTTATAAACCTTTATACATTGTATACCCAGCCAAAATGCACTTTGCTACTGTCTTTAGGTGGAAAATTTTCAGAAAACTATTCTCGAAATATGCATCAGCATTGCTATTTAAAGCATATTTTAATTTGTTTTTGATAAAACGTCAATGATATTTAAAATGCATAACTAATAATCTGATTTTAATATCAAATCATTGATATGCTAAAGTTGTCAATGAAATACAACAAATAAAAATCATAAATAGTTCAATGATTATGCTTATTTGTATAACAAGATTTTGTTTCACATTTAAATATTTATGGTAAGTGCATGTGTATTCTGAAGAAGTAAACAAAAATTTTATATCTAATTTAAATTACTATTTCCTAACCCCCCCTTAGGCTACAAATAAATATTTAACTAATTTTTGTCTTTGAGCTAGCGATTTGGATATTTAATATTTTTTTTTTCACTTTTCTGTAAAAACTCTCTGGCAACTCTAAGACAATTACCTGAAATTTCTGACATGACTCTTCTTATAGATGTTTTTTACAATTCTAAAATATAGATTTTGCTTGAACTCATTAAATAATTTTTTTTTTAATTCCAATACAATGGCAACCCTAAATTTACTTTTTGAGAACTATGTAAAGAAATTTTTTTTTGAGAAAAAATGTTTAATTTTTTCCTAGATTTCAACCCTTTTATAAAAATTCTTTCATTTTGTTACATAGTGTCATAAATATTGTCACCTTTGAATACTCTATATCGTATATTATATATTATTAAATTTATACATATATAATTGTGATCAATATACAGCATTAAAATGTAGAATGCATGTATAACTAAAACGGTGTAAATGGGCTGCATTCCCAGCAACAATAACAACACCAATGTCAAAATCAGCCCAATCAAGTATTGCTGCCGCTGCTTTTGACCAGCTCATCCAACAGTTCGCTTTTGTGCATTTTTTGAGCGCAATTAAATCGAAATCAAAATATTACATAATATGACAGACCAAGTCAACGAATGGATGGAGGACAATGTGACAAGCGGGACATCCGCGCATACATTTACATATTATACATTTGTATGTAATGCTATTTATAACTGCAGTGAGCTGTGCTTGTGCATTTGGGTCTGCTAATTCATTCATGCGTGAGTTATTGGATTCGATTTGAATTGGATTCAACACTATGTGAGTGGTTTTCGATTTTCTTATGCGCATTTTGTTGTGCTATTAAAGCAGCTGATGCTGTTGTCGCACATGTAAGCCACACTTAATTGTTGGTGACAACAAAATAAACACAAGCTTGAGCTTAAATGTGAAAGAAAATACAACGATATTTGTGTGAATGATAACAATAAATGCATGAGTGCATTCAGATCAATGTTTTGATTTTCTCTGATTCATTTGTTGAACAATATTTGAGATAATGAAGTTTAATTTTCTGTAAATTAGGTATACCGGTATATTCTTTCATAAATTTACAACTATATCAAAGAAACGAAAGCATCCAATTTTTATACTCTATAAATATGTACATGCCTTCAAGTTAAATACTCTTTTTAGACGCAATTTGATATTTAATTTTATTAAAAAATGTCTTTAGCCAAGAATTTTAAATTACGACACATAAAAAATTTCTAATTGAGCAATTAACTAATTGTCAATCAATTGTTAATAGATATTGGTTGACAATCAGTTAATTAAATGACAATTAACTAATTAAGTGACAATTAATTAATTCATTACCATATAGAACTGCCAAGTAAAATAAAACTCTCTGTACAAACGTGAATCATGAGTTCAATGCGAAGAGGAAACAACTATTTAGTGAGAACACCAAAAGGAATCACAGAAATCCAATCAGAATAGAATCTAAGGTATATTGACTCAGAAAGATCTATATTTTGATTTTACAAAATTAGTTCAATCTGATTCAAAGTTAAGTTAATAAAGATAAAGAAGTTGTAACCTATTTCGTTAGGTGATTGGCAATAATTGTTTGAGAGTAATGTAGTACATTTGAACATTGAACATAATTAATTAAGTTCCAAATACAACTTAATTGTCTCAGCTAATTGAATTAGAACGTTTTAATTATTAATTATTTACATTAAATCAGATTTAATTTACGATTTTATAAGAATAACTTCATGATTTCCTTTTTTTATCGCTTTTTATTGTATTTATTCAAACATTTTCAGAATTTTTATTCTAGTCGCTTAATGTAAAAATATCTAATAAAAATCTGGATTTTTTAATTCATAATTTTTAGTATTTCAATTCTAATTAAAATTAATTAAGGTTTCGAGTCTCGCATTGTTCAAAATTTTACTTTAATTTTTAGCATTATTTGACATAGATCGAATTAAGCCAATATCTTCGATACCCCACTTCTTTGATGGCTATGTTGCCCTCTGCTCTCTTGTCAAAGTATTAACACACGAAAGCATTAACAAAATTATCAACATGATATCAATAAGAGATAGTAAGTGATTGCCTCATTAAAGTTGTCTAACCACTTGCTATTTCAACTATATTTGATTGTTATATACCAGTTACTTGTTCAAATCACCACTCTCAAATATTTAGCTAATCTGAATAAGATTTTTGTTAAATATATTATTTCATTAATAATATTTTGTCTTAAATTTATTTTCTCATGCTTCCGTTCCGCCTTACACCGCCATATAATTAACATTTCACAATCGAAATGGAATTTGTGAATGCTTCTTCGTGCCTCTTCAGTGTGAAAGTCTTTTACTTTTCACCCAACAGCCAAACGATGTAACAATTTCCATTTATTAAATAATCAACAAAAACAATTGAATTTACATTCGCTCAATAGATTACGTATACGGTAATTAAGATAAACAATTTCTTATGGAAGTTATGCTATTGTATATGCATATATCTTTCCCATGCTGTTATAAAAACAACAATTAATTAATGATTCAACAATATTTGTAAATTAATGATTTTATCAATGGACTTTTCTGAGTGAAAGAGACACACACTTTCGCAAATATAGAAATATAAATGAAGCTTGCTACTGAAATTGATTGTTCATTAAAACTATTATGAATTTCACTTCGAAGAAAGTTAGCCAAAAATTAAGAAATTATGAATTATAATTATACATATATTTGGCTGTAGGTTTTATATAATCATATAGTTTGATTAATTGATTTAATACCATTGTAACGGTTTGTTAGAATTTATACTGCTATGGCGCATTCAAATTAAGCGAGCTTCAAGTCATTTCTTGTATTGCAAAAAACATTTAAAATTTTATTTTTATCCTACAGACTCTCTAATTATAAAACAATTCCTAAATAATGGCTTCCGTACTTCATTAACTAATTGAGTCTACTTTCTTACTTTAGTAAGAAAAACGCTATCCATTTAAGATCTCTTATATTATCTAATTTTTTAAATATTTTTTCGAATATTTTTTTTCTTACTTAACTTATTGAGTCTTAATTAAGTCTACTTTCTAAATTTAGTAAGAAAAACACTATCTAACATCCATTTAAGATCTCTTATATTATCTAATTTTTTAAATATTTTTTCGAATATTTTTTTTTCTTACTTAACTAATTGAGTCTTAATTAAGTCTACTTTCTAAATTTAGTAAGAAAAACACTTTCTAACATCCATTTAAGATCTCTTATATTAACTAATTTTTAAAATATTTTTTCGAATATTTTTTTTTCTTACTTAACTAATTGAGTCTTAATTAAGTCTACTTTCTTAATTTAGTAAGAAAAACACTATCTAACATCCATTTAAGATCTCTTATATTATTTCTTACTTAACTAATTGAGTCTTAATTAAGTCTACTTTCTTAATTTAGTAAGAAAAACACTATCTAACATCCATTTAAGATCTCTTATATTATCTAATTTTTTAAATATTTTTTCGAATATTTTTTTTCTTACTTAACTAATTGAGTCTTAATTAAGTCTACTTTCTTAATTTAGTAAGAAAAACACTATCTAACATCCATTTAAGATCTCTTATATTATCTAATTTTTTAAATATTTTTTCGAACATTTTTTTTTCTTACTTAACTAATTGAGTCTTAATTAAGTCTACTTTTTAAATTTAGTAAGAAAAACACTTTCTAACATCCATTTAAGATCTCTTATATTAACTAATTTTTAAAATATTTTTTCGAATATTTTTTTTCTTACTTAACTAATTGAGTCTTAATTAAGTCTACTTTCTTAATTTAGTAAGAAAAACACTATCTAACATCCATTTAAGATCTCTTATATTATCTAATTTTTTAAATATTTTTTCGAATATTTTTTTTTCTTACTTAACTAATTGAGTCTTAATTAAGTCTACTTTCTTAATTTAGTAAGAAAAACACTATCTAACAGCCATTTAAGATCTCTTATATTAACTAATTTTTTAAATATTTTTTTCGAATATTTTTTTTCTTAATTCCTCACCTCTCTTCCAAACTTGTTTGCATAATCACACAATATAGTCTTGAGCGGAACTAATTGCCTACTCATAACATTCAAGTAACCAAGCACTTGCACTTCTTTCAAGGTCAATTTGATTGTAGCATGTAATTGATCGGGTTAATATTTACGCGCATTTGCATGGTTAAGTACCTTTCAGCTTCCATAGCATACATCCAAAATACATAAAGCACGTTAGTTGAGTTGAAATACTTTAGGCTACTTCAAAGCGCAAGCTAACATTACCACGATTGTTTCTAGTATGTTAGAGCAGGTGGATAACAAACCAAATATGCAAGTAATAAGCAACTGCAAAACGAACAAACGAGTTTGTAATTAACATGCTTCTACACAAACATTACCATTTGCACTTCGAAAATGCTCAAACATTTATCTATAAATATGTCGAATAATAAAAATTAAATAACAATCAAATTTGCTATGGTAATTGACCCAATTTCAGTGCGCATTAAGATTTGGTGTGCAAATAAAACAAAGAAATTAAGATAATTTCATGAAAGAAACATGTGTTTGTACTTTAGTAGAGCTGCCTTGGCAGTAAATAGCTGGTGGCAAATTCTTTATAATGCAATCATTTGAAGTTGCAGTGAAAATACTATGCAGGCTGGTGATTTGAAGTCAGTTTAATGCTGAACAAAACCATGTAAATTATAATGCCTGAAGGAACAAAGCAAAACAAATAATGATTTAATTAGCTAATGGTAGTTTCATGTCCTTCATTTCCAATATTATATATTTTTGCTAAGTTAAATGAATTTTGTATATAGTGAACAATTTGCAAATATCATTACTAATCAATCATCTGGTAATACTCAAACAGTGCACTGTAGTTATTAAAGGACAGTTCTGTTACAGGCCAACTAACAGCTTATTCTGAGCAAGAAATTGAGTATACCTAATATCCTTTTCGCACAGCAATTAATTGATCAATTAACCGTCCTTTGCTCGATTAAAGCGCTAATTCAGATCGATACAGGTACATCAATACACAGGAAAATTCATTTTTCATTACATTAATTTTTAATCGAATAAAAATCGAAATTGAAACTGCAATACAACTGTGAGTATTGTTGTCCATATATCGATTTTACTGATTTTTAAACCTTTCATATTGCCTATAGGCAACATTGTACTTACCGGCTTCTAATTCTCGCTATTTAAATACTTTTGACCAGCGGTTTTTTCAATTATGTTGACTTATGTATTGTGCAAGCTTACAGTTACTTTTTCTGATATGAGCTGTGCACGTGTTCATTCAGTAAAAGTTCTCCGCAGAGAGAAATTGGCAAAAATCGTTTCGCGAAAAAAGTTACACAAAAAGTGTTCAAAAACATAAAAATAATTGTTTTATTTTAAAACAAAGTGAACTATATAAATAAATAAAGATAACAGAGTTATTTAAACAAAATATTTCATGAGACAAGTGTTTAGTTTATTTATAATAATTTAATTTGTGCCTATAAGCAACATCCTGTAACAATGAACCAGGATACATAGGACTTTGAAATTTTTATCACTTCATATTTGAGTTCAGACCAATATATATCTGTCCTAAAAAAAATGTTCGCTCCTCTCATTTTAATTCGGGCATGAGAGGGTTAATATACTATAGTGCTTTCGAGAAAGTGTCTCTGTGAAATTTAAATAAAATTTAATTTTTGAAAAAGTTGCCACTTGCTTGAAAAATCTTCTTTAATAACATTTATAAAATTTTACAAATTCGTTCAATATATTTCAAAACCCTTGGATAAAAAAATATTTTAAATATATTTCTTAGAAGTCAGTAAACTAATTTTGGCCCTTGGAAAATGACTGCTTAAAAACTATTTAATAGAGTTTCCAACTATTTCAAAAAGTCTAGAATCATTAAACTAGGGTTGTCATCTATTTAACCAGTCAAACTATAAGTTTACCACGCTAATAATGTCATAATACATAATATTCAACTATCAAATAATAAAATAGTATATAGATGGAAAAGTCTTATAAAATAACGAAAATCACGGAGTTTAAATTTATAAATAGTTTCAATATATATTCTAATCTTTAAAATATATAAATAAAAAGAAAGATAACCATTTCGTACTGTTAATGTACACTGTTACAGTACTAAATATACCACACTTGCATTGATGATTCCGATAAATTATCAATTGATATGAAAGAAATCATAAAAAAATATTGATCCTGATTAATTTGTGGCAACGATTTTGTTATATATATTTTTTTTTTTAAATTTTTTAATTGCAATTACATACGCTTAACACCCATAATTATCTACTTTAAACTTCATGTCTCTAATTTAAGAGTAAATTTATCCATATTTCCTATATTTTAAAAACAATTCACCAAAAAATATACATTTTTAATTTTGAATACAAATTCCATATTTATAAGCAGAGGGTTCAACGTCTAAATTCAATTAGCGCGTCTGAAACCCGTCTAAAGCAAAACCTAAAGCTTCCTTAAAATTTACATTGCAAAAATATCCGTGACATTTCGTTTTTACAAAATTCAGAAATATTAAAAACAAAAACAAATATTACATAATATGTTAATTAATGATCTCAATAAACACATTACAAATTTTCACATGAACATTCACCCCCAAAAAAGCCTGCTTACAACAACAACAGTGAACAGCAAATAGAAAGCATTGAACTTAACAGCTGCTTGTAACAGCTGAATGTTATTGTAACATTTGACAGGACGTAATAATTGTGTGCAAATATCGGCATTTGACTACTTGTTTGTTGTATTTAGAAATGTAAATTTGCTTAATATTGGGATATATTTGTGTGTAAAATTTGCGCATCTGCAACCTTGAAAATGATTTGCAAACGCGCTGTTCATTGTACCCATAGAGTGATTACAATTTTTTGCCAAAAGTGGCAGAGCAACAATTTGCGCGCTTGCTCGCTATTGATTACAAAGCACCGCAAGTAACGGCATAATGCGAATATTAACAAAGCTGTGTTACACATGTTTAATTTTACAGTTACCTTTAAATGCAAATCTGTGTTTGCGCAACACAAAAGCTGGAATATTACAATGGCATAGCGGCGCTTGTGCGCATGAATGTGTGTGTGTGTGCTTTGATAAAATGTAAATAAATCCAAAATTAATGCACAATTAATGGGTCATAAAATAGGCTGTGGTGACTTGTGCTTGTTTTTGTATTTTTTTATAGATGTGCTAATTTTTCCAAAAATAAATATTTTGTATTACAAAAATACAAAAAAAATTAAAAACAAAAAAATATTTTTAATCGGCGTTTTTGAGGGTGAATATTGTTTTTGTGGAAATAACTGAATTTACTATGATTTATGATAAATGTTATTTAATTAATTAATATTAGGCATTTTACATAATTTTTAATAAAAAAAAAAATAATAATAATAAAAACAAATAACAACAACTCAGCTATGACCAAGTAAAGGTAAACCACACAAGGCATCAAAAATTTTATTTCTGCTGCGATGGCATAGCTAATGGCAATAATTGTTGTTGTTTACGTTGTTGTTGTACACAAACCACATGAAATACAAGTTAAAGCAATATTGGTCACTGGTTGATATCGTAATAAATATAAACAAAATTATACAATTGCAAGTAATAAATGCAAGTGAGTTGTTCAGCCAAAGCAACAGCTGTTAAAAATACTAATAAATAAATAAACTTGTATATTTGTAATTTTAAAATATTTTTTTTGTTTTATAAAATGCGCTGTAATAAACTCTTTACTAATATTACGCACATAACTACATACAAATATTGCATGCATGAGTACTAATTTAGTTAACAGAAACCGCAATAACTCTCGACGCTGAAAACTCTATTGGTAATATATAAACACACACACGGTTACAAGCAATATACAGTATACAGTTATTTTTTAACTAACTCTGAAGTACCTTAATTATTTATTTATATGTAAGTAGGTAAATAGGAAGCTTAGCTGCGGTTCAGGTTGAATGAAATTAACGTGTGCCGGTGGAGAAAAAAATTGTAATTTTGCCTTATAGAGGCATACACAATCCAATTGAACACACGCATTCATATATATATATATATATACATACATATGTATATAGTATGTATATGTACATATATTTAAGCTTACATATTACATCTATGTAAGTATGTATGTTTGTTGTGAAAATCGTCGAATGTTGGTCGCTTTCTTCATAACAATGTAAACACATTCATTTCTGGTTGAATAACAAAGAAAAATTTGTTGCATTTCATTGCGAGCCCATTAGGTGGAGGTATTTATGTATTTATTTGGTTGCATGGCAAAACTGCATATTTGCTGTGTGTTTATGCAAGTTGGTGAATTTTGTAAAACTAAAAAAAAATGCAATGAAATATTTGCTATTTCGGCATATAAGGTGTTTGAAAGGAAAATTAATAGGAATTTGCTGTTAATAATTTTTTTCATGTCATAATTTGCGGCAATAGTTGTTTTAAATACCTTTTTTGTGATTTTGAAATTGTTTCTTTTTTTTTAATCTAATACTTTTGCGGTAAATAACTGCGATTGACTCTATTAAGCGGCAAGTCTAACCAGCTCTATTAAATTAAAAAATAATGATTTTTAATTAGGCGTAATAATGATTAATTAATTCAATTTTATATAACATATTACTAAAGTAAGGCATTTGGATGATATATAATATTGATTAACTTTTCATTGCGTTGGCAAAAATCCTCGAAGAAATAGAATTTTAAGAGCTTTGAATCAAATGTTCAGGTTCTAAAAGGCTTTTATATTTCTTAATAAAAACATTTTAATTGGCATTGAGCTAGAGGGGGATATAAGAAAATCTCCATAAAAATCATATCAGAAATTATTTCGAAAATAAAGTATGACATACATATTTTGAGACAGCTTAAGGTTACGACTAGGTTAAAAAATATTATTACTAAAATATTTATATTTTAAAGCCTTTTTTCTGTGCTCTGTTCTTTAAGAACGACTGCAACCTTTTTTTGATTTTTTGTACTAATTTCATTTTTTTTTTTCAAAAATAGGGTCACTTGAATCATATGATTTTCTCACTATCTTAAACCAAAAAGTTCTAAATATAACCTGAGAATTTAATTTCGATCCCCGGCTAACATATAATGCCACAAAGATTTTTGGGTTTAGTTTATATTTTCTTTCCTAAACTCTACAATTCTTTCTTAAACATATATTTGAAAAAAACTGAGAATGTGGGTAACTAAATAAAATCTTGAAAAAATTATTTAATAAACGAAAACTAGTTTCGGTTATAATTTCTAAGGCTTAGAACGTTAAACCCTTTTATATTTTATTTTCTTATATATTGTGACAGTTTTAACAAAACTCCACTTTAAATTAGAAACCATAATATTTTTCTGTTTGCTTGGTTTTGTCTGTTTCTGAAGGGAAGAATATTACTAAAACAGCTCAAATATTGAATGCTTTCTACTTTTAATATTTAAAATTGATATAACGCAAGGCCCTACTACGACGAATAAATGTTTAAAACATGAAGAAGAATGACCTCTGATACTGACCTCTCTTATACTAAAATAAAATATTAAAATCTGTACAAAATATTTTTAGAATTTTACACGGATTTATGAAAATAATATTCTCATAGATTACAAACCGTTATCTATTATTATTAATTGTTTTTTATATTAAAATTTGAGACCTTGTCTTTTTTTCAAAGGAACAAAAAATAGAAAAAACTACATAAAATAAAAAAATAACAATAATAGATAAAAATTTAAATATTAGGCGTTCATAAATCCCTTTCTGCATAAAAAAGTAATTTCATTATTTTTATAATTTTTTTTTGAACAAAATTCAAATTCAATGCTTTTTGATATTACATTTGGCAATATTCACTGAATTCAACTTAAGATATTCTCTTCTCCTAATCAAAACGTATAGAACAATTCTTTATAAGCACGCATATGCGTTTTCAAAATGCCAATAAAGCTCTCAATTCATTTCAAAATCAATACATAATGAATGAAGACAATTGCAGAAGCGGGTTCGTTGCTTAAGTCTTTTGTTTTGCATTTGTTCTATAGAGCGCACGCAAAGCTGATTGTTGTTACTTGATCAAACGAACACGCACTATTGATTTCATTCAATTAAATTTGACACATTTACAACATGCTGACGTTTGTTGGCTTTCAAAAAAGAGTAAAGTGACTAATGAAAAATGGCATCAAACAAAAAAAAAAGCGATTGTTAAGCAATTAATTGAAAGTGGCAAATAAAAAGTGGCTTTTCGCAAAAACAACAACTTTTTGCGCTCAAGCAAAATTTTAAGAAAAAAAATAACAACAACAAAAATATGTTGAAAAAATTTGTGTTGAGTAAAAAGTCAGTTGGCTCACAAAGTGTTAATGGCATGCAATTAGCACAATCAAGATTGTTATCAGCGGAATATTTAAATGCTAATGAAATGCAATTGCAGTTTAAATAACAATTTAGAACGAAAAAATTAAAGTGCGAAATGTGTGAGGAAAAAAGCAACAAAAGTTAAAATTAAATTGAAAAAAACTCAAGTGTTGAGATAAAGAAAAATGGCAAGCAATTGCTGGCCAAATATTTTCACTGCACTTGTTGCACGCACGCATGCGCCTTAGAAATATCAGCGTATGCGACAGCTTACATTTGTACAGTTGGACATGACATTTTGGACAAATGTACAGCTGCGTTCAAAAAATAACGGGAATTTCTGAAAAAAAAATTGTTTTCTTCTAATCATCGAAACACTTCTCAAACTCCATTTTTGACACTTTCAGCGATTTTTCGTATGCTTGTACAACGACGGCCCCTTAAGTCATGTCTGATAAATATAAAGGCATCGTTACAGTATTATTATTGGCAAGAATTCACGAACATGTAACGAAGCGTGAGTTTTTAAAAAACGAAAATCGCCAAGCTCATAACAAAAGTCTAACCTGAGAGACTTCTACAGACTAAGTAAGCAATGAATGCAACTGAAAATTGTATAGTACTTCTGGGGCATGTATATCAAGAAAATAAATTTTTTTTTTTACTTTTGAAAATTCCCGTTATTTTTTGAACACACCTCGTACATTCATAAATGTAAGTATTTTATATACTCATACCTCAAAAAACATTTTCTGTCTTTATGGCAACTTGTCTGCGGCCCGAAATTGCGTCCAACAAGACAACACGCCGCTGCGTAAATGTCTAGTTGACTTCGTTGGAGCTGTCAAAATTGCAACGCCCATTTTCGTGGCAACTGCAACTGTACTGCTGCCTCGACAAGAACTACATATTCTAATTTATGCATGCAGCGCTTGGTTTATGGTGCGCGATTAGAATCAGAACAAAACCGCAAAGGCAATGCAAAAACTAAAATAAAAATAAAAATAATATAGAGCTAATACAAAATCGTATTGCAACATGTCCACAACAGCACAGCAATGTCTCGTTTGTTGAGGCTAAATTATTATGTAAGTATGTACTGCTATGAGTTTATGTAAATTTGTCTGTCGCTGTAAACGTCCTTGACGCCACAAGCGATTCTACCAGTTATGGCAGACAAAATCAGTGCAACACTACACTCACTCAATACACTCATAATCATGCAGACCGGGTAAAGTAAAGTACGTTAAGCAAAGTTTATGCTGTTTGAAAGCATTTTTTTCAACGTTACTCTCATTGTTATTGTTGTTAAAACGCTGCATTTTTAATATTATTCATTGTTATGGCAAAAGTGTTGAGAAAATAATAAAAAGTAAGAGCAATAATCAAAGTTGTATAAAAATAGCATAAAATCAGCTGCATATTGCACTAGTTCATGACATTAATGTTGCTATCCATTACCACTAGAAACCAGCGTTCGCACATATGCACAATAACAACAGCGCCTTCGGCTTGCATGTGAAAAAATTATTGATGAAAGTGACTAATAATAAGATAAAATCACATGTGCAGTGAGTATATTACACATGTATTTTGCTTCGAGCTTACGTATTAATATCTAAAGTTCAGCTCTTGTCGCTCAACATGCACCTTTAACAGTATGCTGCTAGTGGCTGACCTTGCTTGGCAGTGGTTTTCATTAATTTAAAAATTTGAATATCATTGTAATTGATTGCATTTTAAATAAGTTCGGAAACGGAACTTGGCGTTTATTCAATTTTAAATGCATAATTTAATAAGTGTTGGGATTAATAACTTGTAAACTTGGAACAATGTAGAATTTAAACACAAATGTATCGAAGAAACTAATATAAATATATTTTTATTAGAGGCTTTATATCAGCGGTTTTTTAAATCATTTTCAGGAATATATATAACAGAATCAATCGATGCTTTTAGTACCCACTAAACTTAACTTATGTTTTTAAGTGCTTACTAAACATTTTTACCACCGGTTAAAAACTTTTCCCTTTAACAGATTTTATAGTCACATAACAATAACAAATATTTTATGTTAATTCAATTTTAAGCTTTTAACCCTCGATCCAACTTGTGGTAGATTTCATATTACAAAAATAATTTTCATATTTCTAAAGCCTCTAAGTTCGAATATTCTTTAAACTATCAAATATTATCTCATTTCATTTGCTCATAATCTCCTATCTCCGTATTAATAACCGCTATAACCTTTATAGGGTAATATTTTTCAGCAAGCAGAAACATTTTCATCAAAGTCAGGAGATTTAATTGACCTTTTTGTATCAGAAACACAATAATATACTTGTTCGAGGATCTCGAAAGTAAATCTTTGAATATATTTAACAATAATGATAAAGTTTCTAAACTCATATGTGGTTAAAGAGAGCGAAAATTATAGATTTATTTAACCTTAGAATAAAACATCATAGATTGAGGACTTAGAGGGTCAGAGGTAAAAAAAATTGGAAATCTTTCATAATGAAAACTGAACTTAAATGTGCAATTAGATTTCGGGTTACATCCATGTTTCCAAGAAATATCCAAATTAGTTTTATAATATAAGTACGCTAAGTGTTTTCTGAACTTTGAGTTTCACAAAAAATGCTTTAAAAGTACTTCATCGTACCATAAGAAGAAGACGAACAACATACAGGTTAGAAGACACTCGATGTAGCATGAACAAAAAGTATAACTGCCTGTCGTTTATGGAATATGTAATAAAAATATCCTTCATTGCAAAATATTATTCTATCTTAGGATCGAACATTGTTTATCTTATGTAAATCTTCTTCCGACTACCAGATCATTGTAGTGTATTTCAAATGGAGGTTACTGTAATTAAAGTACGCCTTCTTGTTCTGACAAGGAAGGTGCTTACAACAAGAAACATATTTACATTCACAGGCAGCCAAGCGACTTTAAAATCACTAAAATCTCTCAGATTGGGCACAAGGTTACAATAAGAACCCGGCCACATGTAAACACCTAATCGACAAATATGTCATAGAGTTGGCTGAGTGTCAGTGGAAGCAATCCCTGATTTACTCAACAAGCAGACAAACGTGGCCAGAATGAAATTTGAAATTTAAAAGGAACAATATAAGAACTCGGATATTATTTTACCACACGGTTCCTAATACTGTAACATCGTATAATATTCAGCTATAACTATGTGAATTTAATAAGCGGATAACCGAAATGTTACTGTGAGCAGTGATTTGACAAAGATGATAAAAATTTGTTTACTGAAATTCCAAAATATTTCAAAGAATCACAATTTCATATAAACATTTTCTAACTGGGTGATTTTAATAAAGTCTTTAAGTCTCTTTTACAGTTAGAATTTTCAAAAAATCGATTTTTTTTATTTCATTTTCTTAATGTACATATATTTAAGAATACACACAGAAAATTTCATATCGTTCCGGTGAATATTTTCAAAGTTACAAGCAAATTTGAAAAGGCGTTTCAGAGTGCTTGGAAGTACAAGGTCCAAACTTTAAACGCGTTTTTCTCAAAATGGTGTTTTCAAAGTCGGTGACCAACATTACTCGAAAACGGCTAGACCGATAAGTCTCAAATTTTAACACGACCTTCTTAAATATATTTTTTAGTAATTAATCGAAGATTTTTTCTCTCCGATAAATATTTTTTTTTTTACAAACAATTTAAGGCCGAAATTTCGGTGAAGAATCGATTTTTTTTTTGAGAAACCACCATTTTGTCAAAAAATTTTATTTTGCTTATTCCTTCGATTAATTAGTAGATTTAACATTATTTTAACGAAATCTGTTTGGTTTTTTAATTTCAAATGATCCAGTTCCGAGATATAGTGGTCACCGCAAAACGTCTTTTTTTGAGAGGAGCTCCTGGAGATCAGCTGTAGCTCTTTTTCAAATAAATATTTTTACTAGTACTAAGTCTTAAAATACAGTTAAAAGAAATCATAATATGTGTATAAATTTTTGGATCTATAAATTAAAAAGTTTTATCAGAAAAAATTCTGGAAAATTCACTTTTTTTCGGCCGTCTAACTGTATATAACCCCTTAAAGCTAAGATAAATATAAGAATTGCTTATCCCGCATTGCTGTATTCAATAAAATAATGTTAATTATAACTTACCATTTCATGGTTAGTGAAACTAGTTCATTTTATATCATAAATGATCCTCAAATCAGACGCATCAGAAATTACAAACTGAAAATAGAAATATAAAAATATTTTTTTTTTTTAATTGGAAGAGTATATTAATCAAAAACTATATTAAACATTTATTATTTAATAATACTTTATACATAACATATTCATAAATGTTATAACAATGTCTCACAATTATCATATTAGATTTAGTATTGATGTATGATTGGCTCATTTTCATGATTACAATATGCTAATACAGAAATTTTATAGCCATAGCAAATTTTAATTAGATTATTAGATTATTGTCAACAAACTGCTAGTAATTATTGCTGGTTATTAATCTGTTAAAGATAATATTGTACATATTTATTGCATGCATTCTCGTTGGGTTCTTGCTGATTTCGATTCGATCCGCCACTTTGAAATATGGAGAGTGACGAATTGAACAAATAACTTTCTTGGGGAAAATCAGACCTCAAATATAGCGAGCAAAAAATGACGAATCGAAGACGATATATATTTTATGATCTATACTGTGTGAACGTTGTAACAAAGACTTTGGATATAATTTAAACCAATCATTTGCATGCAATACCGGTGGATCATTAGACAAATTGTAAATTGCAATTATGTTACCATATCAAATGGAAATTTACAAAAGATGTTAACAAAACTCCAAACTCAAGACATTAAACGGTGACATTACACATTCATATATTTCTTTTTTGCTTTATAATTGAGTTTGTATTCGAACAAATAATATAATAGCAAAATATAATACTTTTTTACTTTTACTATGTCAATCAATGCATTGTTGTTAACATAATATGTATAGTCAGACGTAACAAATAAATAAATACAAATCGATGACAGTTAACGACAAGAGTATGGAAAAAGTTTTTGATGTCACTAGGCATACTTAAAGACAACCAAGCTAATTGTGCACAAATGCTTGAGGGCAGCTGTCAACAGTAATTTTTTTCATATTCATATACAGTGTTCGACACAATTATATCTATGTTATGAACAAAAACATAAATATATTTGTGTATATTTCATCTAGGAGTAAATAATATAAAGACGAAGCTGGGAAATTATGAAAAATAGTTTATATGTATATCTTTTTTAAAAAATATTTGGTAAAATAAAATTTGTTAAAAAATATGAAGAAATTAAAAACTTAATAATTGTTTCCTTTTTTCCGATCTCTCCTTTCTTTTGTGTTTTTAAACTAAATACCCTCAATATTGTATTTCGAACCTTAAGGCTACCAAGTGCTTAAAAATTAAGCTTCCTGTAACATCATCAAACACAGCCACTTTCTAACGCACATTTCACCGCTTACAGACGAGTATTACATAATGGCAAACGTCCATCAAATGTCAACTTGTCGCATATCGATCGCTGTAACAAGCATCAGTCGATCATTGGCCTTCTGGCCTACACGTGAATGCCCGAAGCTAATAACACACACATACATAAAAAAAAAATAAAATAAAGATAATCACATATATGGCGCAGCAATCAAAAGCGGTGGCATGTCGATCAGCCGCAGATCAGATTCAGCTAACCAGCTGGGCAGGCAGCTAGCCACCGCTTGTCAGGTTAGATCGTAAATCAAGCGTCGGTGCGCAAATAGGCCTGCAGGCGCTAGACTGCAAAGCAAAGCACAAGCAACTTTTAGTTGGAGATAGGCTACGTTTTCTAGCTTCAGCGCTTAACTGCGGCGAAAAGCGCACATCATCGCAGCGTTATCTGTTGGCGCTACTGCGACGCGGTGATTGACGGCCGCACAGCGAAGATTTATGCGTGTCCGGTGCGTGCAGAAAGTGAGCCAACATTAAGGCAGTCAGTCAAGTGTGGCGACGGCAGTGGCTCACTCTTTTTAATGAATCACCGTCCAAGCGCCGTGCTGTCAGCTCGCCGGCGTTGGCATAAGCTTTGGCAGCCGCGTGCGATGATGTAAACAATTACCCAAATTGACGGTGACAAAATCAAAACAAATCGTTAAAATCTAATTTTTTTGCTTCGCTTTTTGATTGTTGAAAAATTTTAGCCTTTGATTGCATGCTTAGTGGCCGTTAAATGTGTAGGAAATGCGTTGAAACGCATTAAAATTCAATAATTTTTTCCATTTTTCTATTTCTCTCCCACATCTCTTCGCATTGCTGATTGTGCTGCGAGTGAAAGTTAGGAAATAAAATAACACAAGACATTTCAGTATGTGTGCCTCCGTTAGCCATACATTTATTGATAGACATCATTGGATATGTGTCAAGTGACAAGCTGTCTTGGTCAATGCTGCATTTGACCAGTTTGGCACACTATTCGGTCTGTAGATAACAGTGTACCTACTTTAGCTTGATGTTGTATGTTGTTGTTGTGGTGCTGCTATTGTTGTTGCCAATTGTCCCATTATGTGAAATGCATTGATAAAGTTTTGTTAGCTTGCTTGCTTTGATGCGGTAATTGGTGTCTTGGCTTAGTATTTGCTATCGTTTTAGCTTCTGGTTTTTCTGTTGTAAAATGAAACTTTCAAGCCGCTTATTATTTTAAGGAGGATAATACTAATTATATTTAATTTACAATTTGAGGTCTTAAGACTAATATGGAAGACCAGGCATAGTTAGTGTAATCCAAATGACAAGAGAAGGTTTCAATTTTTCTGGAAGAATTACAATAACTACTAATTCCTTCAAAATTATACAAAATTTGAAAAGCAGTGTTGCCACCAAGATTCCCAAAAATATATTTCTTATCTTGAAATAATATATAGTCTACAAGGTAGCCCTGCATTGTGATTATATCTTCTTAATTTTAGTTTGGAACTAAGAGAAATCGCATAGCCCGAATCTGAAGACCGTGGTGGTGGAAGCCGATGCGTTGATATGAGATTTTCTTATTATGAAGATAAAGGTTTGTTCTATAGGTAATCGATGTAGATCCCACCTTCTGAGTCCCAAAAAACGATTATCATAACCTTTCCAACCGATGGGACAGCTTTCTCCTTTTCGAGACAGGTCAGCCCAAAAATTCGACTACCCCTTTTGGACTCTGGTATGTACCAATGTATCCAAGTTTTTTCGATAGTCCCGAAACTCCTTCGGATTAGGCTGGAAGAGCATCAAACACTTCAGTTAAGTGAGCTCATATCTGCGTTTATTGTTCGTAGTGAACAAACACGGTAACAATTCCGACAACAGCTTTATTATGTTTAATAACTCGTGTGTGATATGGCCCATGCGATCTTTTGAGATGCTTACCATCACAACTATTTCGCAGATCTTCTGTCGACGGCGTGTCAATAAGAGATCGTGGACTTTTGCCACGCTGAAACCAGGTCACTAGGACGTGGTTCATGAACAATTGATGTGCAACCACGTTGAAACTCATTAAACCAATTCATGGTGGCTATAATCGAAGAATAACCCATCTCCACACGTGGTTAAAACAACCGAGATCGTTTCATTTGAGTTTTTGATAACAGCTAATGCTAGAATGTACTATAGGAGAGCACTAGTTTTAAATCCCTTTTTAACATGAGAATACTGCAACTACGAAATACATTTGGCATTCAGCACTTTATTCAGCTCACAATGTCATGAGCTGAATAAGAGTTTCAGCTATTCAGCTTATAAGAATGCTAGCTGAATAAACCGACGAAAGTCCAAATGAATGAATAATGGGGCTTAAAACGCTTAGTAAGATTATACAATCGCCATTTAACAATTACTTTTATTTTACTTACTTGGAATGAAGAAGTTGTTCTTTGTATTGTTGATGAAAAAACAAATATTTTTTCGTTCTGATTTCGAAAATTAAGAAACAATTTTCTCCAATTAGTAAACAAAATATAGAAAAGTGTTTGTTATATTTCCAAGTCAAAATATTTATAATCGTTTTAACTCTTAAATCTCAAAAAAAAACCGTGCTGTTATGCGGAAACATAGCTGCCATGTTTAATATGTACTTAAAATGCAATTATCTCGATCATTTTAATGTCAATGAATAGTAACATAAAACTACTGTTAAATTGACTATTAAATCACAATCTCATTTACCATAAAATATTGTCAATTTTCTATATCTAATTTCATGGATAACCAACTAATTATACTGAAACAAGCTTAGATACGCCATAATTAATCGAAATAGAAACATTGAGGACAACAACATAAAAGTTGACATTCCGTTAATAGTTTTTGGTTGGTGATAAATCGTATGCATTTATTTTTAGACACCGAATAAAATTTTATGCAAGCATAAATAATGAATTATAAACAATTTGGCGCGAAATAAAAACAACAAAATTAAAAATTGAAAGTAACAACAACAGCGAAAGCTTCGATTGCAGCGGAACCAAAAGCAACGCTGAGTAGCTGTAGGTCTTTTGCAATCAAAGAGGCGCTACGACAACTATTTGGTTTCGGTGCACAACAGGTTTTCACAAATATTATTTTTAAAATATTTATTTATTTCTAAAATTAAAATTTGTTAAAAGCAACAACAACAAAAAAAGAAACAACCCAATAAGGCTAATGAGATTACCTGAGGATTTATGTAGCCTTATATGCAAATACATCGAAGAGGAGAGGCAGGCAAAACATTACAAGCTGAGCGCAAAACGAATAGCTCAACTACACTCATTATGTCGTAAGCAGCAACAAAGCAACAACATTCGATAAGCACAGCCGATAAATAAGCAAATGGGTTGTCATTAGCTGCGCGACTGCCGGTCGACCTGCCTGCTCGTTGCCTGATATTGGCAATGGAGCCATCAAAACTAGTAATTGATTTCAACACTTTGGCAATAAGCTGAGCGCGCGGCTCACTAACGTCATATTCGTTTGTAGCGAAATGGTAATGGAGTCATCTTTGAAAGTCGGCAGCGGCGGTGAGTGTTGAAAAATGCTGCAAAACCAATTTGCCGGCAATCGCACCGGTCAACGGAGTAATCAATGGCACAACAGCAATAGCAATAGCCAGACCTGCATAATGAGCTAAAGCTATTAATTCGTTATAGTTAAGCTTTTAATTAGCTTTTTATCTTGGCGAGAAAATATTGGGAAATATGCATTTGCTTCCTAATCAGCGAGTGCAATTTCAATATTATTTTGGAATTTCTTGCTAATAAGTTCAGTACATATTAGGCTTTATTGTTAATTAAACGTACACAAAAAAAGTGTGGCTATGACCTGGGGTCTTCTATGTGAACCATATGTTTTTGAGGTCGCTGAATCTGAAACCGAGATCCATTTAACTCAATAAGATCAAGGGTTTAACATAACCCAAAAAATTAATATGGCGACAGCTTTTATAAGAATTAATCAGATTCGCTTGAAACCCCCTACTTTGGGTCACGGATTACGAATCCGTCGTTTTTTTTGTTTTTTAATTCAAAATGGCGAATCCAATATGGAGGAAGTTGTTTGAAAAAAAAATATTCCCTCTGTATTTCTTTAAAATATCTGAAAGATATTCCGATAATTTCCGTAAAAAAATTATTCATTGGCACTGAAGAAGTTCGATATCTGGGGCCTTGAAGATTTATAGTCCGATTTTGATAATTTTTGGATAAACGATTTTGCAATGCAATATTTGAGCAGAAGTTTATTCAGATATCTTCACTAATATTTAATTTATAAATTATAAAACGAACGAATCAGATGAAATTGGAAATTTTGCTATATGAGATGTAGGTGTGGTTGTTAACCAATTTAATTTGTCAAATTCTTCACAAAACACATTTTTCATATTTTATAACAATTTGAGTGCAAGCTCTTCACCGTAAACTTTAGTGTCACAAATAACCTTTATGTGTACCAAGTTTCATCAAGATATCTCAATTTTTGCTCAAGCTACAGCTTGCACAGGCGGACAGACAGACATCCGGGTTTGACCTCCACTCTTCACCATAATCACTTTGGTATATATAAAAGCTGCTAGAGAGAATGCCTCAATTAATGAACCCTTTATTTAATTGGTGCCTAATCCTGAAAACCCCTGCAGTGGAAGCATTATCCAAAGCTAACATTGAAACCAGGTTCCAAATCAGTAACTTTTCACCTTATAACCCCTCTCCCAACACCCAATTGGTATCTATGTTCACACAACTTCTCAAACATATGTCTCATCCTGCTTATTGCAGTTGGAAAGCCATATCCATTTTTCTTTAGCCTCATATACATTACTGACAGCCAAGATGCTGCTAATTCAAACAACTTTTTTTCTCAAATACATTTCAAGGCCATCACCAGTAGCACGAGTTTTTTTTATATAAACATTTCGACTTCCCCAATTAGCTGCAGTTTTTGCAAACATTTTCTGTTTTATCACTTGTCACTGAACTCTTCAACTATCCCCACTCAATGGCTCAAGGCTGTCACATGTCAACTGCAATATCTTGACCAAATATCACAAAATTCATATTATTGCCAACAGAAGAAGATGTGCAATGCAAACGCTTGACAATTAATTTTACACTTTTGTTTGCATTTAAATCGCATTAGATAGTATACATATGTATATTACCTTTTGTTAACACATTTGTATTTTAATATTTTTTGCATAAAATGTTATCTTTCATTGTGTTTTGCTTTGTCACTAAACAATGGTCAGTTGACATCTTTTAAAGCGTTTGTTATGTGTTAATTTCTCGAACTGCTATAAATCACCTCATTTTTGCTCGTGTTATTGTTGACGGTTTGTTGACAAAAATGTAAAATCCAAAAGTAGAGTAAATTGACGGTTATTAACTGTGGATGTTTAGCGTTATTTGTTTAACTCTTTCAGTCGTGGTGGTTAGTGTTAATAACCACCTCTTTCCGAATTTTATATTAAAATCCACGCCATCTACCGACAATCGCGTGAATTATCATGAATGTTTGTACCTTTTTTGACAAGGTGCGACCGGTTAGCGGCATATTCGATGATGATACTTTCAGTGATATTTCAGCTGTAGATAATGCCATAACAAATAATCGAAACATTCAACATATTCTTAATCTAAAAGCGTGACTGAAAGAGTTAAGCTTATATTAATTAGGTAGCTTTAATATAAATGCGATCAAAATAGCAATAACGCAAACCAAATATATTTCTAACTTTTTTGACTTAAATAACCGCTCATCATAGGATTATGATTTGCATAGCTTTATAAAAGTAAACAATTTAGGTTTATTGCCTCCCAAGAAGGTATTTTGGTTATGTTTCGTCTATTTTTAAACTATAATTATCTGAGAAATTTAATAGTCTCTAATCACAAATGATGTGGGCGTTACAAAATTCCAATCAAAGAGTCAAATATAGCAAAAAAATAATAAAATTTTATTTTAGTTTCAATTAAATCTGTTATCTTGTGGTATGTTCAGCTGTTGCTAGAAAACTTAATATCGCTATGTTGAGAGATTTTTTTAGCAAAAACAAATTTAAAATATTTAAAAAAATATTGTGTTGGTTTCATTTTTTTTTGACAAAAATGTTTTAAAAAAAATGTTAAAAAATTTTTGGTTTTAAAACTTTTTTTTTTCCAAAAATATTAATAAAAAAAATTCGAAAAGAATTTAATAACAAATTTCTATTTTTTTCTAAAAATTAAATAACAAATTTTATTTTTTTCTAAAAATATTGAAAAAAAAATTTCTTGAATAATACTTTATTAATATTTATTAAAAACCGCAATATAATTTTATTGAAAAAATGTGTTAAAAAACATATATTTTATGCAACATTTTTTCTAACAATTTTTTAAATAAAATAATCCTTTTTTTAGAAAAGAAAATATTTTTATTTAGAAAAAAGATAATAATTGTTCTTAAAAAAATAATTCCGCATAAAAATATTTAGTCTAAATAGAAATAATTTTGTAAAAAACCATCTCGTTTATAAGAAAAAAATCTTCAGTTTTAAAAATGATGTGAGAAAACAAATTGTTGAAAAATAAAAATATATAGTTTTTTTTTCAAAAATTGAAAAATCATCAAAAATATAAAAATAAAAATTAAACAAAAATTTTTTTTTCGAACTTTAGCTTTTTTTAATTTTGATTAAAAACCAAATATTAATAATTTTATATCAAAATTTTTATTATTGAAAAAAATCAATTAATTACTATACATATGTTATTTAAAATATTATATACAATATTTTTTGAACAATTTTTTTTTAAATATATTGTTGAAAAATTATTTTTAGAAAATAATGCCGCATACAAATATTTTGTCTATATAAAAATTATTTTGTAAAACAAATTGATAAGCAAGTCTTTTAAAATTAAATTGTTCGACAAATGTTTTCAGAAAATTATTTTGTAAATATTAGATAATGATCTCTTTTATGAAAATTAAAAATTATTTCACTACTATAGTAATCTATACCAGCTTTACCACGCAAAATTAGTGACAATGACTGCCACTACAACTCGTCTATTTTCAATTATTTTCCGCATACCATTTTCAAGTTGTTGCATTGAACTCTTTTCATTGCTTCCCTTTGCTTACATTTTAGTCTTATTTTAAATGGCATATCTACAAAAGCTTATAACTCATTTACCGCCTTTCCCATTTTTTAATTATTTAACCGCAATTTGCACTTCAGTTTACCCATGAAACAACATCACACCATACACTGCTACGCTTGAGCAAACCCACATTTATTAGCACTTTTATTTCCTAGCGACAACGCCTGCGACTCCCAGCGCTTGCTATCCCCGGTCACTTGCGCTCTCCCTACACACTCCATCTACTTTTACTTGCCATGCGCTGGCACATGTGACCCGTGACACGCCCTGAACAGGCGACGGCAGCGCACAAAAGATCTGTAAAGCTGCGGTAGCCCCTTTTAAACGAAAGACTTCAGACACAAACTTGCTGCATGGGAAAAATTTACGTTTGTAGGCCCATAGCTATGGATAGTGAAAGACTTTAGCGGCGGCGACGGCACACAAATCTATATTTTTTATAGCAAAGCCTTTTAGTCATGCCTTAAATTTTGCATTTTCGCCACTTTCTGTGTACTTAGTAGACAGCACGAGTGCAACGGCTTGCATAATTCACTATTTTTAATAGAGTTTTTATAAACATTCAATGCACTCACTCTGGTTCACTTTTTAATGCGCAGTTCGTGCTATGTCAACTCAACTGTTTTCCGCGTATTTTTTCTCTTAATTCACTTTATTTTATTTGCGTTTAGGTAGCATTTTCTTTAGAAAGATTGTATTTCATATGTTATATAAGTGCATTTTGGGTCAAGTAAGGGCAGATTATGAGATTCAACATATGGAGGTTAACAATTGTGAAAGCTGTATTTTGTAATATGCTGACTTTGTTGCGAAAGCACAAATAAATTAGGAAACTTGTTATGTATTTTTATTTTGCAAATGTTTGCATAAGAAATTGTTCGCTTTTAGTCCAACAAAATATCTTCCTATGCCTTTTTATATCATGAGAAGCTAGAATCCTACTTCGGACTCTATAATGTTGTTGTGGTAAAAGGATAAATCGTCACATAGTTTGGCTCAGGTTGCTTTCTTATAGAATACTGCCACTCTAGAGCAAGCAGATCACACATAATAATTATTGCATATTAAATAAATGTATAAAGTAACAATTTTACACTTAAAATCTAATTTTTTTCGAAAGCCTTGTATAAGATAAAATCATCTTTATTGTATTTGAATCAACTTTTTCAGCAATTGTTTAGGTCTTCAAGTGAACAAATTCAGTTAATTGAGGCATATCATCGGATCTGAACTCGATACCTAGTCATAAGCCCTAAGCCTAAGTCTGAGTCTCAACTTGATGCTTTAGAGGAAGAGTAAATTAAGTATTTTCAAATCTTGGTTGTAACACAACCATAGCGTAATAGAATATTAAAAATCACAGGAAAGATCATGTTAATCCATTCCACTAGTTTCTGAGAATGAAGCCCATTGAAACGTTAGCTGACTATTCATAGAACATAGGTATGTATACAAGGGTATTTTTTAGAATGTGGTTTCAAGAAGAAATAAGACGCATATATTTATTATAAAGATATGGGTTGGCCATTAAGTTTCAAAAAGAAAAAAGCTCGAAAAAGCCCATAGGACCAATTTTTATATTTTAATATTATAATAAACTCATGGTTAAAAAATCAAGATTTTCTACGTCGTTTTTCTGTTCCCAATAGACAATAATTCGCACCGGAGAATGCGTCATGTAATTATTCTGGTCATAAAAATATATTACCTAAAGGCACATGTCTAATTCCATACAACTGTATGAAAAAAACAATTAATAATTAACATTTTTACCATCATAACTGTAAAATAATAGGTTTCGAAGGCAATAATATAGATTTATATGAGATGATGATGTTAATTATGATAAATATATGATTGCCTACTTTTTGGCGTGCATATTCGACCCGAATTGAAAATCGGAATAAAATAAAAATTTTTGTAACCAATAGCTCAATAAAATATACCATATTTTTGTTCAAGAAAAAGAGAAAAACGTAAGAGAAAACTCTTTTATATCAATATCACATTAAACCATTCGATTTCCCACCACAATTATACATAATTCATCCACAATTCCTACACGGAAGATGTGTTGAAACTTCCTACTTACATAACCTTTATTGTTGTATGTAAAAAAAATTGCACTTCCTACAAATACACCCCACCATTCCATTGCGCACCAGCCACGCAGGTTCATTGTAACAATTAGTGCGAACGCCTGCGACTAAGATTGCATGGCGGTGGCTCACCTTCAGTCAAGGTTGCTGTTGCCTGCCGAGCGCAAAGTAAAAATTATTGCCAAAAAAAGTAATAATAAAGAAAATAAAGCAATAAGGCAGAGGAGCAACACAGAGATACGACTACAAATGCAAAAACAATGTGAAAATTCAGCAAAAGTGGAAAGACACAAGACAAACAGCGGCGACGGCGGCGGCTGCTGCTACAGTGGCAACAGCAGTCACATCATTAAAAACCATAAACACACAACACAAATCGCAGCAACAATTTGTTGTTGTTGTCGGTGCAGTGCATTTTGTGGTAGTTAAATTCGAATAAAAATAAAAAAATTAAAAAAACAAAACGAAGAAATTTCGTTAATAAAAACCGAGCTCAGTTGGGAGTTACACAAAAATGTGCTGCGTCGTGAAGGCTGCGGAAATGAAAATGAAGCGCTAAAGTGCAGGCACTAAAAAAATGGCTAATAAAAGGCGATAAAGATAAGCGGTGCACAGCATTAAAAATTACAGTTGTGAAAAAACAAACATTGTTGTAATGTGTGTGCTGTTCGCAGCTGACAGCTGCGGCCGGTTCAATGACACCTCGCACTCCCACAGGTGTATGATGCTGCGTGGTGAGGATGGTGCCCCATGGCTTTACTGCTGCGGTAGTTAAAGGAAAATTTGCAAAAACAATTGCGGAAATATTTTTACATATTTTTTGGCTTAACATTTTTTATTTTTGGCAGCAGCATTATTGTCACGGAGACCGTGTGACTGCGACAACAACTTTAGCTGACAGCGGGAAAACGCAAGAGATGATCATAAAAAGTACTGGGAAAAAATAAATGAATAAGAGGAGTGTAAAAAAAACAAAAGAAGAAGAGAAAGAAAACAAAGAAGTAAAGGAGGAGTGAAAAATCTTCACTTTTTTGCCAAAAGAGAAGTTGCCATAGTACAGTCAGTCAAAAGAAACAAACAAAAACTCTAAATGAAAAAAAACTAGGAAAAAAATATTTCTCAGCTCATAAATTTTCCAGCATAAAATTCACTTTTAAAGCATATCTTTCTGCTTCTGCTGCCGATTACTCACATATAAGTCAGCACGCCGCTATAACCAGACTTGCGCCTACCACATGGCCTGCTTGGGACAGGTTGAACGGCTGCGATTACGACAGCGTTGCGACCTTGAAGCGCACGCGGACAGACAGACACAGCGTTGCATATGTGCGGGCATACATTAAAGCAAGTGAAAAAATTAAATAAATAAAGTAAAACAGTCTGAGCACACTTGTTGCAGGCAACATTGTAGTACGCCACAGCACAGTCCTGTCGTTATACAAAAACGCAGAAACAAATTGAAATAAATATCAAAAACACACGAAAACGTGTTGCTGTTACAATGTTGCCGTACTGTCCTGCTGTTCGCTGGTGGGTTGTAACGGTTTCGTATTACACACACTTTGCGTAGGGGTCGTTCCACGCTAGTTCTTACTACTTAATAATTATTAAATTATTATGCAATAAAAGTTATTTGATTTTAAAATGTTTAACAAAAAAAAATGTATTCAAAAATACTTTAGATTGAACTTTATTTTTTATAGGTTACCATATTCAGAAGAACTTTCATTAAAAAATGTAAAATAGTAAAATTTATAATTGTATCATTAGAACCCATTTTTTTGTATTCATATGTAAAAATTATTATATTCTTTTTTAAGGTGGAAACTCTATTTTTAATTTTGCTTCTTAAAGATGACAACCCTATTTACAATTATATAATATACTTTATACAATTTAATAATGAAATTATCTCCATTTCTAATCTTTTTAAATAAAACATTTTGTATTATTATTATATTAATAAGTTTTCAACTATATTATACTATATAATAATATGATTGATATAATTTTTAAAAGCTAACTTATTCTTTCTTTCTTTTTACAGGTTTGTACACAATATATCACTGATAATGCAACTCTTTTATTGTATGTATGATTAAATAAAAATGTAATGTATTACATGGAAAATACAAAATATCTAAAAAGGGTAATCTAAGCATTTTTCGCTCTCCGAAAATTTCAGCAAACAAATTTTTTAAACCGCATTTTCGTCTAAACTCAATCAAATGTTCAGTATAAAATAAATTTAACCTTAACTATAGTTATCTCTGCCTGAACATTCTCTGTGGGTGTTCCCACATTTCCTAACTTTATTTTGTTATACCTCGCTACCATATCAAATGTCAGTGGATTTCTTAACCATACAGTACGTATGTACCTACTGTAGTAGTAGTTTTCTACCATAGATAAGAATGTGATCAGATATAGAGTATGCCATATTTGCTGATTATATGTACATAATCTTTAAACAACTTAAAAAGACTTATAATTTATATATTTAAACATATCTTTAATTAATGTTACCCTCTATTTATTTGGAATAATTCAAAAAAATAAGACAAATAATTTGTACTATGTACTTGTCCGTAATATTGGCGTAAAATTGGAAGAAGTATCTCTGATGGTCTGTAAGTTCAATGCCTCTTATGACACAAGAAGCAGATAGTCGCTTGAAAATATTCTTAGGTTAATGGCACTTTATATGGAAATAAATTTCAATAACTCTCCCTGTAAAACTATTTATGACTATTCGAACAACTACAATGTTCATGTTTGTAGCATTATCATTTCAATGAACTTATATCTATTTATTTCATTACTTTTATACACAGTTAATTGTTTTATATTATACGAGCAGCGAAAGACTTTCGCCAAACTGAATTTTTATTGAAAGTTTTATTCATCCATTAACTCCACAAGTACCTAGCCATTTCGAATTGTTAAAAATAAAGCAGAAACAAAAACAGAAAATTACACAGGAAATCGGTGGTAAAGTGGTGGATTTTACAACTACTTAGTAAATGACCAAACCCAAGGAGCAGTGCAAACAAAAAATAGCAAAAATAAAAAAGTGGAGTAAATGATAGTGTTAGCTCTGGGCACACCCAAGTTACATCTTTCACTTTTCATTTTGCCGCCCATTTATTAAGTTCGAAGTGAGGCAAGCTAAATGAGTGCTTTTGTGGCCATTTCTAACTATATAAGTATTTAAATTTCTAGTTAACTAGACATCTCACGCTTTGCTTACGCTTGTACTTAAACGCAAGCCTCAATTTGAGGATTGGCAATCTGACGGCTGATGGCAAAAGTGCGCTCAGCCAACGGCTAAAATATACACATATATACATATAGACATTTATATATATTTCACTATAAACATATATACAGCTCAGTTGTACCCATCTATCTTGACCGCCGGCCATTGAGTTAGTGTTGTGGCGGCAATGTCCGACAACTTGGGTGAGTGACAGCAGGCAACCGTCACAACGCAAAACAACAATCGTGCAACCAATGAGCCATTAACCAAATTATAGTAAACATACTATAACAACAAAAACAAAAGCAAAGATAAATATTTAAAAAAGCATCGAAATATTCACCTGTTGCTTTATTATTTCGCAAGTAATAGTTTTCGTTGTTGCAAGTAAAGCAATCGCGCTTTGAAAATATGTAGTAAACAATTTAAGTATTAGAAAGTGCAGCACTAACTTCAGTTTAGTACATAATTTGGAGTTTGCAAAAGTCTGCATAATAAAGTTGAATAAATGAATGTTTTTTTTTTTAATTATGAAATATTGTAATAACTTATGTGGGCTGCAAAATGTGGGTAACTAAATAGTTTATATGAATTTTATTAAGAGTAGATAAACTAATGCAGGGATCTCATGAACCACTTGAATTATCTAAGCAAGACTTAGAGAGCAGTTTATATGTCGCCAAAACAGTATATGAACTAAAAATGGCTGAAACAATATTCATACCCGCCATCCATACGACGAAGTTGTCTTTTTAAAACTCTTTTACCGTCATGTTAACTTAACTATGCTTTTTTCATAAGTTATTAAATTAAATGCTAAATAGTAGCGCTGTTCCTAAAAATTATAGATCTACAACGTTGCCAGAATTACTTTAGAAATTACCATGGCCTAAATCTATAGAACAAAATTAGCAAACTTTTGGACAACATTAATACATATCGGAACATAGGTTAGAATAATAATGTGTTCTACTTTAAAACTGAAGTAAATACTTCTTTAACTTCTCTAAATTCTAGAGAACAGGCCACAAAACTTATCTATTTATATTATTTTTATATTAGAGCATTATAGAGATCTTTAATGTCTGCTTTTCAGTATATTAACTTAAGATTTCTGAACACTCAAAAATATGCGAACTAAAAGAGGTATGTAATGCCCACAGTGGAGCGCTTCTTACTCTTAGGTTAGGTTATACTGGTAGGTCAATAAGCCACACATAGACCAATTTTGATCCTTTGCGATGCCAGATGGAGTGCCGTCACCTTGTCTACAAGGAGGATGCCTACGCTTGACGCGAATTTTAAAAGGTTTTGTGGCTTCACTTTCGATACCTCTTCCAAATTCTCATATTGTGAGGTCCCAAGTAGTACAATGCAGGGCAAGTGCACAAGATATGTTTCAATGTTTCTATTGCACCTTGCTCCTGACATTTCCTGCAGTCATCTCGATCCGTAAGTCCCATTTTATGGCGTGTGCCGCCACCAGACAGTGGCCAGTGAGTATTCCCACCAAACTTCTACAGTCCCTTCTATCGAGTGAAAGTAGGAACCGAGGTTGTTGCCTTGATAGCTGCTTGACTGTCTCCATAGATATTGACTATTGTAGCCGGCTGCTGTGTTGAGGGCTATCTCTGCGGCTTTCCGAATAGCAAACAACTCCGCTTGAAAAATACTGCTGTGGTTCTTACTCTTGGGCCTTTCCACGTTAGATCTAATCAAGAACAATACATATTAAGTAAGATCTTTAGATATCAAAAGCCGATACAACCCTGAAAGTCTCAATGAAGTTAACTTGAAAACCGGAAGCAAACACAACAATAAAAGCGAATAATAAAACGAAAATAAATTAATTTTTAAGGTCATAAAACCCATTGCACTAAGCAAAATTACTTGGGACACTGTTCTCTTTGAGGGAGTTTATTTTAAATAGGCGTTTATGAATTCGAAACAATAAGCTATTCGTAATTAAAGTCAGAAACACTCCGAGAATAGATTTCCAAAGCAGTTGATATAACTGGGCGCACTTCCTGCAAAGAAGTCTCTAGTCTAATCCACAATCAAAGCACCCACAAAGCGCATGAAAAAGCAAAATCATTAAGAACAAAGCTCAACACAATTAAAGTATACAAATGAAGTAATTTAAATCTACAGAAATGAACAAAACGCATGTATTGTAATTTACAATAAGAGATATTATTTTCAATTACACAGACAACAAATAAGTCGCACCTGTTTTGGGAACTTGAGAACACCGCCATGATCAACCGGCTATAGAATTGAAAGTGAATGAGGCATAAGAGCATGAAAATGTTCGCACAACAGGAAATACTTCAGAACAATATAAAAAAATAGTTTTTATTGCAAAGACAATTTCCAAGTACTATATTCATTACCAGGGTCTTGAATTGTTGTTTCAATGTTATTTCAAAGGCTCTATTAACACGTTTCTGAGACCTTCAATTGATATGTCCAGAATTGAAAATAATATGGTTGCGGTAATTATACTGCTTGCTATTTGTGCACGATACTCTTTGAGTGGGATGAGAAGTAAGCAAAAATAATCAAATAAAAACTGGGGTTTATTAACAATGATTTATTAAAAATCTCAAAAAATATATATTTTTCTTATTCATGGTTACACATTGAATAAATGAAAACATACATTTTGTTTAAAAAAATAATAATTTTTTGCCGCTCTACAAAAAAAAATGTATAAAAATCCTAAAAAAGTAGATGTGCTCGCGATAGCAGAAGGAGAAATAATTATATATTTGGAAAGGAAAATTTTTTCCTAACCAGGGTTGCCAACTTACAAAAAATAACACTAAAAACTTTCACCACTTTTATCTTTTCAATTTCGTAATTTCATCATTTTTTTTCAACACAATTTCTATTTCCACTATACATATATCTTCTGCTTTTCAACACTACCAACCGTTGATGATGCCTCCACACGTACAGTATTTCTGACCTTGTCACCTTTAACGTGCGCATAAATCACACAAGATTTTACTAGGCGATGAATGGGTTATCGGTTGTTGGGGCGTGTGGCACGTTGATGTGGCATGCCAAGCATGAATGAGCGCACGCTTCAACGGCACGGCCACAATCATACATATATGCGCGTATAACTAGAAAATATTGACTGCGCTTGCGTACACACCAACGCCGTCTAGGCGGTCATTTGTTTGCAAATTTGGCAGTGTTCGCACATTTACGTTTAGACAAGTGCGCCTCCAACTCCAGCGCCAACATAACTATCAACTCAGTCACGAGCCGGCAATTCGATTAGCACCCAACGGCCAGTGGCATGCACCTCAGGGGCGCTATATGCCATACCTCAAGCGACGGGTGGTCCACGATGTGATTTTGCATGTGTATACCAATTGGTTGTTAGGCATTTTCATGATTGGTTTCATCGATTTTTCTACTTTTCATAAGCAAATAATAATAAATTTGTTTTGCTAAAAGTCTTTATTGTCCAAGTGATTTTTTTTTTAATTTTTAGAAAATGAAAGCTCGAAGTGAATGTTGTTAGTAGAATATGTATACCCTTAAGTGGATGAGAATTGTGTAAACGATCAAGCTTTCTTTGATTTTGTTTAAAAAAAATGTTTTTAAACTACACTTTCAGAATTCTATATTAGAATTTTAATACTTTGCAAAGGCTAAGACAAACAAGGAAATTAGTAATATTTTCCTCAAAGAAACAAATATCTGATCTCAGACTTATACATACATATATTTATCTAACTAAGATCATTTCGGACTAAAATTTGAATATCCCCACTCTATTTCTTCTATATTAAGCTAATATAAATATAATGAAAACCACCACAGTCATCATCATCATCAATTGACACTACAAACCGTGTGCCGGTTTTGGCCGCATCCATAAGCCTTCGCCAGCCGTCTCTGCACTGCGCGCCAGACAGCGCCAGTTGGGGATTTCAAGCTTCGCCAGGTCTACATCCGCTTGATCCTTCCACCTGAGTTTCGGTCGTCCTTTTCTTCATCGGCTGCCAGGGGGAGAGTTTTTCTCCATTCCAGCGATATGCCCAAGCCAACGCAATCGCTGTATTTTTATGCGCCACACTATGTCCATATCGCCGAAGAGCTCATACAGCTAGTCATTCCAATGAATCCGGTATTCTTCTACGCCCACGCGTAACGAGCCATGTATCCTTCGGAGGACTTTTCTCTCGAACTCTCTTAAAAAGTGCTCATCTTTGTTAGTCATCGTCCATGCTTTTACACCATACATCAGGACGGGTATGATGAGTGAGAGCGTTATTGTAGTTTTACGAGAGAGGGGGGGTTTGCTTTTCAATTGCCTACTGAGCCCGTGTTAGCACCTGTTGGCAAGTGTGATCCTCCAGTTTGGGGTTTCACCTTTCTTGTTGATAGCTCTGCCCTAACACTCCGGTTCCAGTCATTGGGCATGCGTTCTTCTGACCATATTTGGCTGAAGAGTTAATGCATGTGCATTATCAGAGAATCGCCGTCGTATTTGAATAACTCGGCCGGTAGTCAATCGGAGCTTGAGGTCGGGTTGATGTAATTTGAACCGATTGGTCCGAAGACTGTTTCGGAATTCATTCACGATGCTATAATAACCAAAAGTGCCGATAAAATGTATTCTCGAAGATTTTAACGACCGAGCATCATCTTCTTTTAGTACAAAAAATATAAACATTTTTATTACAACAACCAGCTAATTCAAGATCATTAACTCGTCAACGTATCAAACCAAAAACAAATGCTAGCAAGAAATATCAGAAACAGAAGTAGGAACTTTATTACCCTTTATAACAATTTCGAACATGTATGTTGTCTTCGGGGTGCTTAAAGTCAATTTTAACGTTTTAAGATCAGTATTTTTCGTAAATATCTTAACTCTTTTGTTGACTATAAAAATTAAAACAAAAAACTCTGGTAAAAATATTACTTACAGGAGCATACTCATATTTGAATATGATCTCTTTTCCGTCGTTAATAATACTTTATTGTTTTAAATGAGCCGCACTAATCACTTCCTATTCAAAGCGCAAATTGCTAACCTTGAAACCAAATACACCTCATTAATTTCCTAATCATTTTCATGCTTAATGAGCTCACTTTTCGTCACTTAAATGTCACATTACGCAACAGCACATCAATGTGTGCTTAAGTGGCGAAGACAGGCTGTAATTTAATTTTAAGTACACAATAGTCAGCATACGAGCGATGTCAATCGTACTTAAGCTCAATGAAATAAAATGCCTACAGCGGCCAAGAAGTTTCAAATATTCAATAAAAAACTGTTTTTTTTTCATTCAGTGAAACAATTTGTTTTGAAAATGTCAAAAATGTCACACCCACACACAGGGTTGCAGAGTTGTTGAGTGACAGCGCGCCGCATTGCAGCCTTGCCACTCAAGCTTATTATTTACATACGCGCAACAACAACAAATTTGTCATACTATATACACTAACAATTGGTAATTAACAAGACGTGTTGACAAATAGTGTACTTATAAAAATAAAATATTTTTTAAAATTTTGAAACTTTTTTTGTAATTTTTTTATGGCTCTCATTGAAGTGACGTTACGCTGCTGACAGTGCCACTCACATTTTCCTTGCGCAAACAGTTTTTAAGTGCATTTAAATGTTTCTTCGCGAGTTCGTTATTCGTTTATTACTTAATAACAAACTGGCTGTGCGGTTTTTCTCCTATTTTGTTTGGCGTTTTGCCTAATTGTTTCTATGCTTTTATTAAGCTCGCAAGCTAATTAGCTGTCACGCGTTGGCAGCACGCATCGAAAATTGCTTTCAAATTATTGCAAAAATGTTGACTTCGTTAATATTTTTGTTGTTATTGTAGATCATAGATCTAAAAAGACAAATATTATTGAAAGCTTTAAAGATGGCAGTTAAAAAAAAAAAGAAAAAAAAATTGGGGGGAACAATAATATACTTAAATACGATTTCAAAGTGATAAGATGATAAATGGAGAAAAATAGTGCAATACTATATGCAAATATACTTTTATAAACCTTTAGATCATTTGGTATAGCGGTTACAAGATCAGGGTTCTTCTGTGATGATCCCTATATAAGGAGACAAATCTAGCTTACTTAGTATATCACTGTCTTCTAAATAGAGAACAAATTATCATCCACTTTAGTCAGGAAGTCGATTAACTTTTTAGTGAATCGCTAGAATTTTACTTAGAATTTAAAGAGAGCAAATAGCTTAGAGAAGAACACAGCAGCGGTCTTCAGACATATTTGGTATATACGAGGACGGTCCAATATATGCTCAAACAAATTCTCAAGAAAAAATGTCCCAGCGATAAGGTTTTCGACTCGAATTTCTCTCCGCCGAGGCATTTTGGCCGAGGCAAAAAAACTCACACATTGCCTATCTGGAGAAGGGATATATAGGACAGCGTCGAATCAACCCCATATATAAATAAAGTCGATTGGCATCACTTTTCTGCCCGATATGACAGTATTCGCCCTTCTCTGAGTGAAGTTCACTGTTTCGACTGTTCCATACACTCTGGTAGTACTAGTGGATCCATGTTTCAACGACGTGAACGGTAGCTATCTACAGAAATGAACCCCTCGTAGTAAACTTGCCTTGTGATAGTTAGGCCATCGGAAGATGGAACTAAGTACTTATCGGAATACTCTAACTAAGGAACTAAGTAAGCTGGATTATGAAGAGAAAGTGATTTATTATAAGTACTCTGGTTCAAAGCAGTTCAATCCCTTAAACAGTTGTATAAAGTCTGGTATTCTAGTGGGATGCATTAAGTTTTGGAATACCATTAATCCTAAAATTAAAATCGACCAAATAAGTAACATTATTAAGGGAAAAGGGAACTAATTTTTCAGCTAGGGGTTCATCATTGGATATTTAGCCTTGAAATCTCACCTGCAGAAGCTAAATATGATAACATTTTTGGAATGTAAGGAATGCGCTAAGAATAATGAAATGAAAAGTTAAAAACTCACATTGAGGATAATAGCAAATAATCAGAAGTTCAAGAAATTGACCTACAAGGGTGGAAACATTATTTAGTCCAGCGAGTTTTAGCCTACTAATGGCCCAAATTAAGTTATTTCAACAACAACTTTCAAACAGTCAACTAACTAATCATATTTGTGTTAATTAATCAAGTTAACCAAAAATGTGATTAATACAAACTAATTAGGCAATAAACTAAAAACGAAATATTTTCGAATTAAATTTAATTTCAAAGGAAAAAATTAGAAAATGTGCAGTTCAACTGAAAGAGCAGACTTTTGCATACCAACAACAAACAAGTTAGAGTGTAATGAGCGAACTGCCTTGGCCTTAAACGAAATGACGGCACAACAAAAATGAGAAATATAACAACAATAAAAATAATAACAATAACAGTAACAGAAAAAAAACAAAAAAATTTAACAGCAAAACATAAACACAACAACAAAAACAAATATAAAGATACAGCCCACTAACAGCGCCCATTGACAACAACAGTTGAGCTGAAACAACCAATCAACCGAGCAGACAAGCAATAATCGACGCAACAAAATCAACTACATTACATGCATGCACATACATATATTTACTAAATATGTATATACTATATATGTATATGTAGACATACAGATGCATTCACGCATGCGCAGCAACGCACTTTGACTGCCTTTCAGCAGCCAATTTGTCTCACGCTGTTGCTGCTGCTGCTGTTATTGTTGTTATTGCCGTCGTCATCATTGACAGCAACTGACGCTTTAAGAGCAGCAACAGTAACAACAACAACAACAAGAAAAGCCACAACAGACGCACTTTTGGCAGTCTCACTGGCAATGGCAGCGAAAAACAAATTGGCAGCTTGGGCGTGTGTGATCTTGTGCATATTGTTGTTGCTTTTGGTTAGCTGTCATAATTTGCTTGATGACTGATGGAATAAATTTCGGCAGCCAGTTTGACTAGGCCTAAATGACGGCCTGTTTGACGGGCGAACTAATTTTTCTTAAATGAGTAGGGGGTTACTAGTGAGCGGCTGCAAGTGCGGCTGGTGCAATTTATTGCAGTTATTAGTCAGCAACAAAGCGATATGCATCTAATGATCTAATAGCACAGCTGCGTAGCTGTATATATGTAAATGTGAATATTTACTTTATATCGGACAGACTAAAATCACGTGTTGGACAGACTAAAATCATCAGGCATTCAGGCTCAGCGCGTTTCAACGTCATTTCAACAACTATAATTTGGTGCGCGCACACATTTTCACGGCTGTCAGCGGCAAGTGCACGCACAGACTCAGCCTTTTACAAATATTTATATTTTTATACTCTAGCAACATGTTGCACGGAGAGTATTATAGTCTTGTTCGCCTAACGGTTGTTTATGACACCTAAAACTAAACGAGTTAGATATAGTGTTATATATACCAAAGTGATCAGGGTGAAGGGTGGAGTTCAAATCCGGATGTCTATCTGTCCGTCCGTCCGTCTGTCCGTCCGGATAACATGAGTAAAAATTTAGATATCTTAATGAAACTTAAAACACATATTCCTTGACACCCTGAGGAGGTTGCTATCGAATCATTGTCATGCCAGCAAAATGGTGAAAACCGAAAACACATAAAATGTCATAACTAAGCCATAAATAAAGTTATAAAAGTAAAGTTTGGAATAAAGGATTGCACTAGGAAGGGGCATATTTGGATGTAATTTTTTTGGGGAAGTGGGTGTGACTCCGCCCCCAAATCGGTTATCTGTATATATCTCTCAAACAAATGAAGCTATATAAATTAAACATTCTGCAGTCGGTTTCCTTACATACCCAATCACACGACCATGAAGATAGTTGAAATCGGATAATAACCACGGCCACCTCCCATACAAAGGTTAAGTCGGAAATTACTAAAAGTGCGTTAACTCACTAACGAAAAACATCATGGTGGCGTCGCTCACTTATGGGTCAAAAACCATATCTCAGAAACTACTCGACCGATTTCAATGAAATTCGGTACATAAAACTTTCTTGACTCCCTGATGACACGGATGGAAAATGGGCGAAATATGGGAAAATAGTCACAACCACGACTACTACGCTTATTACTCAATTTTCATTTCCATTAGGAAGGTCGCGGAATAAAACTTTACACAAATACTGTATATCATCTGCGGCTTCACTAGTGAAAAAATTGTTGACATCGGTCTATAACTTGTCAAGGTCCCGAATATCGAACATGAAGAACTCATTGTCTAGGGGTAAATTTTCACCGAAAATATCGGTAAATCTCTCAGATATTTTAATTTGATTCAGGGGAAATATTTTTCTTCTAATATTGTGTCTCTGTACCAAAAATGGTTGAAATCGGGTCATAACATCTCCTAGCTTCAATACATCTATAGATTAGATATTATAGATTTTTCATACGGTGGGTACGGTCATTCCGCATATATTGTTTCATATGTGAGATATCTTAGCTAGATTAAGTGAGGGTATAGTGTACCTTGGTGGTGAAAATTAGTTAAATCGGTTCAGGAATTATACCAGCCCACAGTGGTTCGGCTTGTATGAAGGCGCGGTCATAAATACTTCCCGTTGAGATATCGCTATGAAATTTTCACCAAAAATCTAGAAAAATATTTTAAATATATATTAAAAAAATTGGCCCCATCGGTCTACTAGGTCCTATAGCTCCCATAGAACAGTAATTGGCATTATATGGCAATGATGCGCTAAAATACTTCTCATGGTCATAGTTTGAGCGTCAAAACTTTCAGTAAGGCTTTGTAAAGAAATTAAAGAAAGCGATACACAAGCTGAACATGATTTCTCGTTATAGTTTCACTCATCCAACCCCCACATTCAACCTATAAGAATAATATCATATAAAAAATTAATGTAGGGAAAAAGCAAATTATCAACCAATTTAGTACAGTTCATTTTTCACTGCCATTCAACACCATTATAATTAGAACAAAAACCTAAAATGTCTCCTCTAGTAAACCGTACACAGATTGAAATAACGACGATTTATCCTTCTTTCCAAGCTTTTTTTAGCCCAATTATTATGAGTTTGAACTTAAAAATAGTTAATTCAAAGGGCGTTATTATTTTGACGATTGCAAATACATCCGCAACTTTCCGCAACTTTCCGCACCCAACTTTAACACTTTTATTACCTTAGGACTCTGCTAAAGACAATATAAAATAAATCTAACGGGGGATCTTGGGGGAACACAGTTAAATCTTTATGTAAACACATTGAAGACGCAGAAAAAAGATACAAAAAAAAAAAAACAGGTAATATAAAACTCTTATTTCACTAAAAACACAAACCTCGTAAGACTTAATTAATTACCAAGTTAAAATATATACCTTTAACTTCAAAATCAATTAAAAATAATCTTAATTCGTTACCCTGATCAATTACCAGAACAACTTGAAGTTCGTTGATGCTGCGAGATTAAAAAAAATCTTTTGATTTGCTTTAAAAAAATACAGGTATTCATGCGTTTAAATCTATTTTTAGGAAGTACCGTTAGATTTTTAGCAAAACCCGGTTTGCAAATAGGAAGTTTGGACAATTTAGAAGACATCTGTATACATTTTGACAAAAAATCCTGAGATGGATTTTTTGATTTTTGGCCTATGGCGGAACCACTGTGCAGCCCCACAATACAATACAATCTGATTTTCGTTATTTTAGTGGTCTTTATGCTGAATAAATTATATATCGGTCAAATTATGTTATCTTAATAAAATTACATCAATAAATTCCGATTAGTATAAAATGCTCGGTTGCACCCGAATTTAGCCTTTCCTTACGCGCGTGGCCGACGCACATTCGTCTCATTGCAACATCTAATATTCAATAGCAATTAGTTGTAACTGCAATGCTACTGGCAAATAACAACGACAATTTGGTGTTTATATATTGCTGCAGTTGTTGATAGCCGCGTTAATTGTAGCGTTAAACATAGCCGCCGCGCATTATCGTGCAATTCTGGTGCGTGTGGTAATTTCAATAATTGCCATTGTTGCATTGCAATTTGTTTGCTGTTGTTGTTTCACAATTTTTTCGTATATTTAACGCACCTACTCACCGCTATTGTTGTCTGTGGCGAGTGGTCAGGCGTGTCGTATGAGTAACATTTACGTTTCAAATTACATTTATCTATATTTATACATAGCTCACTGTAACTGTATGCATATATGCACATATATATATGTTCATTTGTAATGCAATTACTTATAAATTTGAGTGCTTTTTAACAAATAGGTTTTTTTGCTTTTACGCACTTATCGGCACTCTAATGCGGCTACTTGCATGTTCTTGAATACAAATGGGAGTAATATATGAGCTATTTAGTCATTTAGTTAAATTTATGGCAATTGCGCAATTTAAGTGATTTGTATTTCAAGGAGAAAAAGTTCACAGGCCTAAGTGCCATAATAACAATTAACAATCAATTGAGTTGGTGTAGCACATTAATTGGTGCAACCTCCTTTCTGCACGCTGCCGCTGACGAAATCGATTTGACTTATGAGGTGATTCATTAATAGTATGAGTATTTAGGTGCTTATACATATATACACATAAGTTGTTTAAGCAATTTCAATTGTCTTGCTGTTATTATGTACTGAAGAATAATAATTTTATGTACTTTTTGAATTGTTTCAAAAATCGTCTTAGTTATATCTAGATTTGTATGCTATCGGTGGCAATTTAGATAGTGTCATATAACGATTGTATCGTAAAATTGGCAAAGTTATCTACCCTAACTGCTCTGATAGCATTCGTGTGGTTAAACATTACTGCAGGCAAGCGGTAGAATAATGCGCTCAAAGGCCGTAAACCAAGTGTCTCTAGTCTTTTGACCAGTTGTGTTCTAAGGATAAAAAAACAAACTTCGGTTTACCTAAATATTTGCTTCCAAGTATTAAGCGATATCCTTAAAACAATATATAGCAAATCATAGTGTGTGTAAGTACTCTACCACAATAGTCACTCCTAGTGGTGTGAATTCTATAGTGAGCACTATTTTGTTAGCCCTAGTATTTTTAGATCCGAACCATTCGATACGTGTGAGCATGTACAATATATACATAATATTGATCAAGTGAAATGTGGAAAAGATTTAATTAAACATTTTTTAAAACGAAAAAAGGTTATACTCAAACTTTTTGGTGACATATTTTTCTGAACATAAATCCCCCAAGTAACGAGTTTCGAGCGAATCCGATGAAGTTTTAAAAATAGCGTCCGCCATAAATTTTTAAAAACCGACACCAGATTCGTAATCAGCGACCCCGAAAACCTTCGAGTAGCGAGTTTCAAGGGAATACGATGAAGTTTTAAAAACGCTTTCCGTCATATTGGTTTTCTGGGGGTATGTAAAAATCCTGATCTGATGGGTTTAAGTGGACAGCGTATTCGGATTCAGCGACCCCAAAAACATAAGGCATACATAGTAAAACCCCGGGTCATGACAATTTTTTTTTGTTTAATATTGCCGCATTAATAGTCATAACCTATGTTCAGTGCTTTGGAAGTTGTAAAACAAGGCGGAATTTACCGAAAATTTCACATTGGTAAGGTTCTTTCAAACATGCGTTTATTTCATCCGCAAGTATTGGACCGAATTGTACAGCTATTCGCGAATCCACCTGAAGATATATAAAAACTTTCATTAAAATCGATATAGCCGTTTATTATTTAGGTAACTGCTCTGTGAGAAGTTCCATCCACGCGACCTCACAATTCTTTAAAAATTAGTAGATGCATTTAAGAATAGCTAGGAGATGTTCATCACTACATAGTATAAAATAAAGTCGCATTTTCTGTCCCTATATCCCTATGTGCGCTTAAATCTTTAAAACTACGCAACGGATTTTGATGCGGTTTTTTCCAATAGAAAGAGTGATTAAAGAGGAAGGTTTATATGTATAATACATGCTTCATATACTAAGGCAACATTGCTAATTTTAGAGGTTTCTAACATGATGTCGTAAATTAACGTATTTTTTTGTGCTTATTTAGCAAATTAGAAAAACGCTTCCTAAACCCTACGAGTTAGATCAAATTAATAATGTATACAGTATTGTACACCATAAAAAGGTCTACAAAAAAGTCCGCGAGCAAAACCGACCAAAAAAACCGGTTTTTCTACGAAAACCGACTACCCACTCGACGAAGTTTTTGCAAACCCGAACACTTTTTACCCGTTGTTTGGAACACTTCTCAACAGATTTATGCCGCACACCCCGTATATCTGGAAAATACGGACATATTTATAAAACGTGGCAGCCCTCAATTTAATTCAATTCAGAATTTACCTCGAGTATAGTATTTGCCGTTTATGCTTATAGGCTTTACCCATGTAGAATATAATACCCGAGACACACATGTAGTAACAATACTATTGTACGTACAAATACCAGATGTGTGTCACCAAATACTAGCACTTTACCATGTGAGCAATGTAGTATTTTGCTGGTAACAATATCGGCATTTTTTTTGTGGTATTTCACTAAACACAGCTAAAAATAGGTAAGAAACCTGGGAGAGAGCTTATATACAAAAGCTTTTAAAAATATTTTGTCAAAATGACTTTTCAAAAATAAATAAATAAAATGAAAAATATAAAAAATTTTCACAAGTTTTTTTTTTCAAACGCCAGGGTCATGTATCACCTTATTTTGATGGCCGTAAGCGACGGGCTTTTAAGATACATTTCAACTACTTTTGTTTTTTGTGCAGAAAATACATATTTTTGCCATTTTTTGTAATTTTAAAAATTGCTTTCTCCATTATACATATGTAAATATTTATTGTTTACATTTTTTTGAAATATCTCATGTCTGTGAAACAAAGTTGGTATTTCAGTTTACTACAAATCGATGTGTGTCAATGTACGTAGTAAACACAATACCATAATACTTTTATCATGGTATTGTTACTACATGTGTGTCTCGGGTATAACGGTGTAGAAATAAAGCATAAACGTAGTATATGTGAGCAATGTAGTATTTTGCTGGTAACAATATCAGCATTTTTTTGTGTGGTATTTCACAGCTGAAAATAGGTTTGAAACCTATATACAAAAGCTTTTCAAAATATTTTGTCAAAATTACTTATCAAAAATAAATAAAAATAAAGAAAAATAAGAAATTTGTCAGAATTTATTTTTTTCAAGGTAATGTACCGCTTTGGTTTGTTACACGATTCGGAGACCCGCCCTGGCTTCGCACGGGTGCAATGCTGATACTAAATTAAATACACTACAGATAAATAAAACTATGAACGTTGCATGGCCAACTGTATGTCGCTCTTTCAAGAGTAACCTCAAGAGAAAACATGTTTGTATTGTCTAATGACAAGAAAGCTGTGAACGTTGTGTATAAAGACATCCTGTAAATATTAATTGTTGTAAAAATAAAATAAATACCTAGGTAAAAATGTAAAAAGAAAATAATTAAAAAAAATAAATAAATAAGTATAAAAATTAAAATTGTATGAATTTAGATATTCTTCATAGTAAGTATAGGGAAAGAGGAATTGTTTTACTCCAAATTTAATGCGTGCAGGCCAAGGGCAGTAATGAATGAATCAAAAATACTAGATCGATTTTAATCATGTTTTCATTGAGTAACATAGGCATATATATAAAGGGTGATTTTTTAAGAGCTTGATAACTTTTAAAAAAAAAAAAACGCATAAAACGTTAGATTGGTTCATGACATTTATTTTTTGAAGATAATTTCATTTAAATGTTGACCGCGGCTGCGTCTTAGGTGGTCCATTCGGAAAGTCCAATTTTGGGCAACTTTTTCGAGCATTTCGGCCGGAATAGCCCGAATTTCTTCGGAAATGTTGTCTTCCAAAGCTGGAATAGTTGCTGGCTTATTTCTGTAGACTTTAGACTTGACGTAGCCCCACAAAAAATAGTCTAAAGGCGTTAAATCGCATGATCTTGGTGGCCAACTTACGGGTCCATTTCTTGAGATGAATTGTTCTCCGAAGTTTTCCCTCAAAATGGCCATAGAATCGCGAGCTGTGTGGCATGTAGCGCCATCTTGTTGAAACCACATGTCAACCAAGTTCAGTTCTTCCATTTTTTGGCAACAAAAAGTTTGTTAGCATCGAACGATAGCGATCGCCATTCACCGTAACGTTGCGTCCAACAGCATCTTTGAAAAAATACGGTCCAATGATTCCACCAGCGTACAAACCACACCAAACAGTGCATTTTTCGGGATGCATGGGCAGTTCTTGAACGGCTTCTGGTTGCTCTTCACCCCAAATGCGGCAATTTTGCTTATTTACGTAGCCATTCAACCAGAAATGAGCCTCATCGCTGAACAAAATTTGTCGATAAAAAAATTTCGAACCGAACACTGATTTTGGTAATAAAATTCAATGATTTGCAAGCGTTGCTCGTTAGTAAGTCTATTCATGATGAAATGTCAAAGCATACTGAGCATCTTTCTCTTTGACACCATGTCTGAAATCCCACGTGATCTGTCAAATACTAATGCATGAAAATCCTAACCTCAAAAAAATCACCCGTTATTATGCCCGTGCAAAGTCGGAGCGGGCCGCTATGTTTTCATATACAACGTTCATAGTTTTTCTGTAGTGTATTTAATTTAGTATCAGCATTGCACCCGTGCGAAGCCAGGGCGGGTCGCTAGTTCGCAATAAATCACAAATTATAGTTTGGTATGTGGTACTGGAAGAAACTTGTCTGCATAATTTCATCAAATCATCATTCCAAATCCAAAATCAAACGAGCTGACTACACCGAATTCAAAACATAGAAAGACACAACAGTCAGCAGACAAAATGTATGCGTCTATATTTCGGGATATATGGAAAATCAGCAGTATTTGAATAGAGAAAACCATCAATATGGAAATTAGATGGTTTGAAGGATGAAATCTTGGGAAGACGGCTCTATTTGAGTAAGAGAGAACAAAATGTTGCCTCATTGAGGATATGGGAGAAATAAAATAGCAAGAATTGGGTCTCAAAATACCTCCGCATCGCTTCCTTATTTCAGAACTTACAAATACTCACTAAGTTGAAAGATTTCGAGAAAGACATAAATTTCGCTAGAACGATTTGGTTGAACGAAGAGGTCGCACATTGCCTCGCCGCAAGCTACCGCACTTAGGGCACCGTTGGACTTATTGCCCTCCCCAAAGCATATGGGTTAATGAGTAAAATTCAAAAATTCAAAAAAAAAATTGTATTCGGTGGTTTACCATAAGCCTATAATTACCGCTAATATATACATGCATATATACATAATAAGCAATAATGTTGCAATAGAAAAATAAACAAATATATTTAAAGTGTCTTTATTGAATACTAAATAGATACAATTAAAAGTATTTACATTATTTTTAAATAAAGTATTTGGCCAAAGAGCCCACTTACAGATACAACTAACTGTTTATTTTGACTTCGTTTTTAACAACCACTTTATAGACACACCCACCCACGCATTAAAAATTCCGGACCATACTCAATTTTTTTATGAATTTTTACGAATAAATAGACAAAAAAAAACAACAAATTATAAAACAAACATTTTCAAATTGTATTAAGAAAGGTCAGTTGCAAAACAACCGAAAAATGGCTTGAAGACACCACTGAAAGTGGCTAAAGGCTAGCGGCTTATGGCGAAGCGCATTTGGTATTTTATTGAAATTGACAATGAGTGCACTTCAGCACGTCGCCTGTCAAGACGTCACTCAACAACAATCAACACGTTTGCTGCAAGTAGCTGCTTACTTTTTTATTACTGTTTTTGTTGCTTCTTTTACTTTTTTGTAGTTTTTACAAAGCGGTTGTGTTGCATCGTAAAAGGTTTGGAGCTGGCAAAAGCAGCGCATGTTGCAGTCAACACAAAATGCTTTTCCTGGTAGCAGCAATAACAAGAAAAAAAACCAAAAACAATAACAACGGACATGACAACTCTTGAATAAACAAAAACTGACGTGTGCTGGCCTCTGTCAGGCGACTAACTGTTTTTCCGCACGAAACACACAGCTGTCTGGCTTTTGGCCAATTGGTTGACCGCCAAGCCAAGCCAAGTTATCCAAGCCATTAAATCGCTGCCAAACTGAGCCGAGCCAATCGGTAGCTTTATTATAAGCTTCTTCTTCTTCTTCTGTTTGTTTTGTTTTGCTCGTTTGGCCATTAAAAGTGCCAAAACAAATAAACAATGTGAGGAACTAAATGAATCAACAACAAAGATAAAATAAAAAAATAAATAAAAAATAATAAAAATAAAAATAAAATAAATGAATTTGTTTAAATATAAAGCAAACAACAGAAAAACAACAAAAAACCAAATTGAGTGGCAATTTAAGTGGAGGATGTTTGTTTTAAATTTACAAATACGAATATTTGTATGCAGACGTGCAACTGCTTCAAATGCAACAACAACATAGCATAGAATGCAATCAATAACATTGCAACAATTCAATTTATGTTTATTCGTGACCTTAACGTTGCGCTGACAATGCAATCATGCAACACCAACAGAAGAAAAGGAAGACGTTTGCAACAACAAAAAATAACGCCGACTCTTTGCATGCAATTGCGTTGCTCTTGACTTTGTTGTTGTTGTTGCTGTTGAGTATGAGTTTATTGACCATTGTAATCGCACATTTTGTTTTGCATTTGTTTATTTGTTGCTTGTTGAATGTTGAATGTCATCGGCTTTATTAGATTGAGTTGCAGTGATTGTACATTGCATTGTAACGGTAAAAGATTGAAATACTTTATATTGTATTGCATATTCGAAATTGAATTACTTTAAAGCGGCACACGCTCTTCCCACGCACCTATTTTATAAATTTTTATTGTCATTCCAAGGACTACCAAGGTCAAAATGCATCCTTTTAAGCAAAACTAAATTCCTTTTTAACTTATGTACTGCAAAATATAAATGATTTTCTTTGAATGTGTCTTTCAAAAAGACAAGGGCAAGGATTAAAGGCTGAACCAATTTGAATGAGAAATTTTCGTATGCTTCAGCAATTATAGTTCTCGCTACCGAAATTTTCAATTTTCCGTAATTCACGTCAGTCGCACGGTATTAAATTCACATTGAATAAATACAGATAATATTGGAGGCCCAAAAATAGCAAATATCTCCCTTCCGCTTTTTTGCTCATTATTCAACGTTTTATAAAAAGTGATCGCATTTAGTTCAAATATGCGCCGTTTCGTTCGATAATCTGTCGGCAACTTCATAATACTAACCTCGTAGAAGCGCCCCTCTTTATTTGCGAAGAACTCGGACAGTCACTTTTCGCAAGCCTCTTTTGAGTTCAACTCTTCACCACCAAGGGCGTTCGCCATGGACAGGTACATGTGGTATTCACTTGGCGCTATGTCCGGGCTATATGGTGGATGGGATAAAACCTCCCATCCGAGCTCCCGTGTCTTAGGACTGAGTCAGCAACGAAGGGTCTGGCGTTGTCCTGGTGGAATAATACACACCCTTCCTGTTGGCCAATTCTGGACGCTTAAGAATTGAATCCAGAATCCAGTTGTTCACAGTAGATGGTAGAATTAAGCGTCTGGCCATATGGAAGCAGCTCATAGTGGATGATTCCCTTCCCATCCCACCAAACACACAGCAAAACCATCCTGGCCGTCAACCCCGGCTTGTTCACTGTTTGGGACGATTCAAGATGTATAGTATTGCCAGATACTAGCTCTATAGCGCTTTATACATAGCCGCGAAATTAAAAAGACAAAAAGGCGGATTTTGCCAACCAATATTATAAGCCTTTATTACGTGGTGAAAGATTATTAAATTCTTAGTACTAACAAGTTTAGCTGACATATTTAAAAAAAAAAAAATAGGGTTTTGTACTATACGGGATTATAGCTTGCCTATCTCGCTTCGAATAATAATAATGGGTTTGCAGTATTCGGATAGTCGTAAGTTGTCGACTATTCGATTAACCACTCATTTTCGACTATCCGATTAATCGTTCGTTGGCAACTATTCGACTAGTGCAAATTCATTAAATTTATATTTTTATTGAAAAAAGTGAAACTCACGGAAAAGGAGCATAATTGACATTTTCACAAATAAAAACTACGATTCGCAATGTTACGACTATTCGAATAGTATTCATGGGATATTCGAATACTAGGTTTTCAGGTTATTCGAATAAATTTAAGAGCCGTAGTACATACATACATAAACATATGACAATTTAAATCTGTAGATTTACAATCTGTAGTTTATTAAATACAAGTACAATTATTAATTGTATCGAATTAAAGAAAGTTCTTAACAAAGTTCCTACCTTTATCAATGCCATTTTAGATCGTTTAAAAGTGGTGATCAATAAAATACACTTAGTTATATTACGATGACCAACATTCTCCCTCAAAATAAAATAAAGATTTTTTCCAAATTCGAGAATACGAACTATATTTCTATCATATAATGTTTTAGATTCAACACTTAGAAACTACCTATCTAAAACCAATATGAAGTTCATATAAAAATTTGACAATATGTTGAACTATTGGTTTCGAATAGGCTTAGTTACCATCCTTCAATGTTTTCACACTCCTTGGTACTTCTTCAGAGATTACTATTCAAACAAAACAGTATAGACGAAACTCACACAGAACTGGGACGTCAGTAACATAAAATTATCGAAAGATAGCATCTAATTTAAATAGAGGTTAAGCAGTTTAGTTTTGTACACTGGCCAGTATCCATACGTCGAACATATTTTTTCTTTCGCTTAAAGAGTGGTAGAGGACTATTGCTCTATATTGTTACAATAAATTCCCTCAATTCCTCTTAAACCAAGATCAATGTACGATGACATACTAGGAAGCAGATTAGATTAATGACTGGTTGGACGTCAAGTACTTATGTTCTCATATATACTATTAAAAGATCTTCCAGATCACAGTACATAGTTTTACTAATACTATTACCAATTGATACAACGATTGTTATCCGATAAATTGAGAGTACTATAAGTCTCCTCAGGAAATTTTGTAATTAGTAAATTGACAGTTATGAATAAAACATAGTATGTTTGTTTTGTTTTGTTTTTTGAAATTAAGTTCACAAGCTGTGTTGGACCACCCAAGCTGTCCAACTAAACAGACCGTTCCTAAAAAAATATAATTCCTCCAAAATAGAGACTATAAATATGCAAATTGAGACATCTAAATTTGCCATTTCAAAAAAAAAAAATAAAAAATATATATATCATTTCGCAATGTAATTACGAGTAAAACCTTCGAAAATTGGATTATCCAAACTACAAAAGAAGAAACACACACTTCTTTAATAACAACGCCGATTAGGTAACCGAAAAAAAAGTATTTCATAAATAACACGAAACTGCCAAAAACACAGCGCCGTCAGAGCAAAAGATAAATGGGTTTTTGACTTGAGAAGCGCAAGAGCAATCGAAAATTTGCACAAGGGATGGCCGAAAGAGAGACAGACAAACAAGCGGATACACTGGTGGTAAACAAATGATGTTATTTGTAACAGAGGCATTTGATTATAGATTGTTGTTGTTGCTGCTATTTTTCGTGTTGCTGATTTAAATATTTCACAATCGTTGGCCGGAATGTAGTCGCTACAAATTTGCGTTGCTTGTTGCATTGTTCGCTTAGTCACATAAATCCAAATGGATTAGAAGATTTGCGAGGAATTGAGTGCAGCGGAAGAAGATTTGGATACGAACACACAAAAATCTAGAAAATTTGAATGAAAAATCGAAAAATAAAAAATTAAAAAATAGCAAACAATTGTGCCACACAGCGGTGTTTTTCGAAAGTGCAGCGGAAGCAATGAAATTTGTTGCAGCGCCAACAACATGTTGTATCGAATTAAAAAAAAAAAGGTAAAATAAACGAGTACATGAAATCGCTGGCCGCCCACAGGCAAGCGCCAATGTGTTGCATCCTACTTGTGGTTGGAATAACAATTTACTATGGTACAAATAAAGTGGCAACAATGACAATGGCGGCTAAAGCAATTGTACTTGCCGTTAGCTTTATAAATATGTTTGTTAGTGTGTATGTATATATCTGCGTCATAACTGGGTTAAAGTCATAAATCAAGACAACACGTTTTCTAGCACAACCGTCGGCATAAAAACCGCACAAACGTTAGACAAAATCCAAAACAGCGGACGAACACACATAAGGTATGTTCAAAAAATAACGGGAATTTTCGATTTTTTGGGACAAATATTTATTAATACGTCTACTTTACTGTTGTCGCCTTTAAAATAGTCTCCATTCAATATTAGGCACTTATGTTAGCGTTTCTTCCGATTCTCGAAACACTTCTCAGACTTGATGTTAGGGATAGCTTTTGGTTCTTTCAGTGATTTTTCGTAGTATGCTTGTAAAATGACGGTACTTTAAGGTTCTCTTTATTTTTGGAAATAGGAAAAAGTCAGACGGAGTCATGTCAGGCAAATATGGGACAAGGGCATCGTTACAGTACTGTTTTTGATCAAGAATTCACGAGACCGTTTAATAAACGAAAATCGTCACGCTCATATACAAAATCGTCTAACCCACACAATACAAAACAAAATATGGACTTTTGGATAATAAGAATTTTTGAAATTCCCGTTATTTTTTGAACACACCTCGTATATATGAAATGTTAAATGAAGATGCATGCCTGCCATATGATCAGGGCGGTACACACATAGAGAAGCGCAGACGGGCGCTATACTCTACGGCAGACGACTAACAACATGCAACAAAATCATTAACGGCACAAAAACAACAACAACAATAGCAGCAACCAAGCAGAGCAAGAGATGCCGGTAGCAATAACATCTTTGTTGTGCAGAAGAATGCACGTTATGCTACTGATATATACCTCATAGTCTATGTACACCGACAAGTGCCATACAACAACAGTCTTGTGCAAAAAATTAGAAGCAAAATAATGAGAATACAAAATTCAAGAAAAAAACACAAGCGCGCATTGCGCAGCGCCAACGAGCGTGACTGTGATGATGAAGCGCATCAGAACAATGCGATCACACGAGCTACGCCGACAACCAGCGGCAAGCGAAAGCCAAGAAGCAGGCTGAGAGATGGGAGTAGAAGTGGCGCGGTTCATAGCTGTTGCCAACGACCGCGCGCTGTTGCTTGCTGCCACATCACCGCCAGCATTTAACGCCTGTTAAGATCTCATTGTGTTTTAGAAACTAAAAAATCGTTAAAATTAAAGCGAGGCAGCGGCGTGCAACCATCCGCCGACATGAGCGCTGAAGAGTGAAATGCGTCGCACTGTGTTGCCGTGGCGTTAAATGTCGAAGCGCTTCGACAACAAATGATTTTCCTGACTTTTTTAACGATCGCATGTTTTTTTTTCTTGTTTAATTTTTTGTTTTTGTGCCGTTTTCTTGTTGCTTTTAACCGTAACACAGTAGCGCAGTAGCGCGCCCAGTTGCATGTACGCGCCGGCGATGAAGGTGATTTATGACGAGGTGACGGCAAGCGCCGGCCACTCAACTCGCCAAGTGGCATGTCAGCATTATGCGCTATCAATAGCCGAGTACTTAACTGCAGACTGTGATGTTTTCAGTGTAAATTGGAAAATGCAATTAATATAATTGTGGTGAAAACAGTGTTTCTTGTGTATTATACCTCATTAAAAAATAAATTACAAAACTCGACCTAATGGGCTAAATTATAATGCAAGAAATTATTAAAAAATCTCAATTATTAAACGCTTCTGATCCGACATAAGATATACATCTACAACTTTGCTTTCGCCGTTTTCCAATAGATGTCTCTAGGGTGAAGCACTGGTCGAATAAATCGATTTTTTTTATATCGATCTTGGACATTTGTGTCAACATTAACCCAACAAAATATTTGTAGAGATCTGTTTGCATTCCAAACTTATTCTCAACTGAAAATGTCGCAGACGATGGAACGATGAGCTGTACGATTTATACGACGACATTGACATAGTTCAGCGAATAAAAAGACAGCGGCTACGCTGGCTAGGTCATGTTGTACGGATGGAAGAAACACTCCAGCTCCTGAAAGTATTCGATGCAGCTACCCGCTGGAGGAAGACATCGCGGAAGAGGACGACTCACCCGGGTTTTCGAAAGACCAAGTGCAAAGTGACCTGGCTTATGGTGTTTCAGTTGGCGCCAAAAAAGCAAAATACCGCAGGACGATGGAACGATGGCGCGCTCTGGTGGATTCGGCTATAATCGACGACATTGAAGTTCCTACGCCAAATATATATATATATAATCCGACTTAAAAAGTACATACATATATTACATACTTGTTGAAAAACCTCTTTCAAAGAACTGACTATAAGAGCGCGATGGAAGCATAATCTTTCTAAAACTGTTAGAAAATGCCTTGATTATATGCAAAACGTTCCCGATTTATTATTTTAAAATACCTCTACATTATATCAATCGACGGAGAATGAGAATGGTGAAAGCAAACACGAAATCTCGAATCTGAATTGGTTGTACTAGAAATGTAGTGTGGGCTTTGGAAGCATATATATTCGTAAATTGTATCGGCCATAATTCCAATTCCAAGATGTTTACTACGAATTGTGAGTTCAGATTAAAAATATTTGTTTTATAGCATTCTCATTGCATAGACATTTCGAATGGAATCGCTGAAACGAAAAGTTTATAATTCTCCACTTGACACCCTTATTTCTAATTGAAATGAAAGCTTCGCAAATTTTGCTGAAGAAAGAGGTTTTATCATCTAGAGATTGGAATTATTCCTAAAAATCTGGGTCTGGGTTTCTTTTCAACCTACTTTTTTAAGAAAAAATATAAACTGCTACACATTTACAGCTAGGTCTCGCTGAAACCGCAAATCTCCGCCAATCAACCAGAACAAGCAAGGTCACCACTGTCACTTTACGCAATTTTGAACAATTAACTTAAACAAATAATGCAATATAATGAAATATTTTTTATGAAAATAAATGTCAGTAAATTAAGCAATCCAACAAAGAGGTAAGACAATCAACTTAAATGTCAAATTATACACCACGCTTGGCTTTTGTTTGCAAATTGCACCATCTTCTTAAAGTATATATTTACTCGTACTTTCAAAGACACTTGACAACTTCAAGTGACTGTCAAAGTGACAGTTCAAGTGTTAGCTTTCAGCGCCTACGCAACTGGTTGGTTGCCACAGTTAAACCAGTACGCTTCACGACGAGTTGAGACAAATTGCAAATGCATTTAAATTTGGGTCAGTGAATGCATGGAATATGTTTTGTTTTATTGGAACAACAAAAATAATTTTACTAACGGTAGTCACTACTATTGATATATTTTTATTATTACACCATTTATAACTTCATATGACGCCGCCAACCGCGAACGAGTGTAGCACACAAACGTAAATTTACAATCTACATACGAACGAGTACGAGTGCGTACGAGTATGATTATACGAACGAGTGGAGTATCTGAAAATAATTATCGGTTGCATGCAGCGCCTACTTGATACCTGAACACAACATTGTAGTGTATAAAGACAATTACTGGTAGACAACAGGTGGGTGGCTAATTGAAATGGCAGCATTCACTTTTTCATGCTCTATTTGTGAGCGGCTGCTGGCGGTGGTGGTGTATACTAATGCGAGTACATGGAAATGCTTTGGTTGCCGGCGGTGTCTCGTTTGATGTGAGAAGAAGGCATAAAAGAATGGTTGCATGCTCTGTAAAGCAGGAAGTACATGAAATAGTGTAGAAGTTCACAAATTAAAATTATTTGAACTAATTTTTAATTAACGATGAATAATCTTATAACAATAAAATAAAACATAAAAAATCGATCTGAATAACTATTAATTTTCTACATGAGGAATAATTAATCTAATTTAATCGAATATCGCTCATTTATTGTGGGAAATTAGGAAGCTTGGCTGCGAATTGGAGACAAGGGCTTAATTAACTGAAGTGACGGGCGATTTCCGTAGCAAAATATTTTAAATACGTGTCTACTTTTGGACAGCACATCCAGCATTTTTTAAGCTCCCGGGTATTAGGTACTTCAACCTCAATACGGCGAATGTGAGACAGGAGATGGTACTTAAATGATTCCACATCGTCTTTCTCATTCAATTAGCATTGCTAGAGTTGCAGTGAGATGAACTTTGCTGAGAGAACTCGATTCAAGGGCTGATTATTGTCCAGGGTTTGCAGAATTAATGTGATCTTATTATCCAGTTCTAGAGATCAAATAGACCACGGTCTACCGAAAACTGTCACCATAAATACTACAAAACTATTTATAGTTCTCATAGAGTCATTGAGTATCTTTAGTTCCTTAACTTTGTAATTTTTTTTTATTAAACCATCAAATAGAGTCCTCGAATTTCATTACCATTTGGCGTTCGAAATTGTCGGAAGAAGTAAGTAAATAAGTATCTCATGGCAGCTTCTCATATTATGAGTCGGTCAATAACGTCTGTATTAATTAGATTTAAGTCCGTCGCTTTCTTTAAAATTTTTCATCGATATAGAATGTAAGAATGTGAATAAAGTGGTAAATGAAAATATGTCTATTTTCTAATATGCGATTTTATAGGCGTTTCATACATACCCCTAATTGAGTCAATTAACAAAATTTTTTACATATTAAATCATGTTCAAAATGGTCAATTAACTGAGGCAATTAATATATAAATTAGCTCAAATATACTTAATTAGCCTCAAACAATTAGTATTTAACAGTTGTCTAAAAGATTATGATTTTATTTTGGAAAACTTCTATGTGAATAAAATAGATAAGAGGAATTGGAAGTCGGTTTAACCCGAATCCCCTGATAATTATTAAAAACGTTAGGAGGCAACTGTTATGGTTCCGTACTACGGACGCTCATTTAATGGAAGTCCTGCTTATTGGGTACTAATTTGGCAATTAGTTAATTGCTTCATTAAGTTAATTGAAAACAATTAGGATTTAAATACTTCAATTAGGAGTGTTTACAATATCCTGGGGCCAACTTGCTTAATTAATCTTATATCTAATTTGGGAATTAATTTTGTCTCAGCAAAGAACGTATCTACGGTCACCACCTACAAACACAATTACTTACTTTACTTTCTCTTAGCTAAGTTTCAAGCCACACAATCCTAAGAATCACTCTACTATACTACTACAAATCGCCTGCTCAAAACACCAACTTCGAAAAGTATACGACTTTCATACACCATCCATAACATTGGCAATGTACCCATTCAGTACGCACGTTTCGTACAATGAACTTCGAATATTGTAAAAATTCTCAAATAACATGTAATTAACGCAGCCAATCACTTTTAGTTTCGCCAAAACTACATTCGATAAAAATCGCAAAAAATTAACTAATTACCAATAAACATAAGCGAATACAGTGAGTATGAGTTTTAGGCACTTTAATAAATTCGATTTTAATGAATTCATTTTTTCCAACCAACGTAAATGGTAATTAAATGCGTAAAACCGAAATAAAAGCAAAAACAAAATGTCTTTTTTACAGTATACACTTGGGCATGACAAACACTTGCGGGCATCAATTATTATTAAATTTCATGTGACAGCATGGCCAACATATAATTAAATGTGATAAGTATTCAAAGTTGAAACAAGTAGAAGAAGAAGTAGAAACCGCACGCAGCAAAATAATAATTAAATTTGTATGCGTAAAACAAAAACAACAAAAATAGTTTTTTTGAAAATTTATCGCTAAATTCGTTAGGCGTTGAGTAGTTGCTAAAATTTTCGGCCAACAAAATGATTTTCGAAAAAATCGTATTTTTATTTTTATTAGAATGGTCGTTGTAAATGACCAAGCCGCCATCAGCGCTACTGATTTTGCGCCAGCGATATTTTTCGGTTTATTTAAAGTCTCCACTTTGCGATCACTCATGGGTCATAAAGTGGGTCAAATGTGGCCGTAAATTGTAAAAGCGGCAGGCAATTTAATGATTTTGTCGAAATCTTTAGAAATTATGGTAAATGCGGCACGAAAGTGTACATTAAATTGGAAATAACTTCATAAATTTACATGTGAATAAAATCGGTTGTATTTTATTGAGTTGAGTTGAGTTGAGGGTTGAGTTGTTATTGCCGCGTAAAGTTGTCATTGTATTACAACACCTTAATGACACTTAGTAATATAAATGCATCAGTTCTTAAAATATATAATTTAATTATATAGAGTATTCCTTAAGACCATAAGCAAAAAGCTTGAATATTGGGATAAAGGTCGACTTTCACTTTTTCAAAATCTATGCAATTAACCTAACTAATTTACTACTGGTATTGATGATTTTTATCAACTTTTATAGAAAATTACAACCACCGTCTCGTATTAGTCAATTTACGATTTAAACTTAATTTTAATTTTATGCAAACATTTTATTGTTTTGGCCTCGTAAGTCAAATGTAAACATTTTGGAATTTGTGAGCGTAAAAGCTATAAATCATGGCATGCAATACAATCGCAAGCAATAAAAGTGAATAGTTGACAACAAGCACCGTTATGTATCAATTGTTACAGTTATCAACAGTATTAGGGCGACCAATTTTTTGCAATAAAAACTTTGTTTGGGCGAATTTTCGAAACCAAGAGTAATTAGTATTATAAGATATGTAGTATGGATTTACCAACTTTTATTGGCTTTGGAAAAATTCGACTGTGTTTGGTTCCAATTAAAATTTTTAAACAATTTTAATTCAGCATGAAAGTAAGCAAGCAAAGTGTGATTTGAGGTTATAAACAAGAACATAAAATATAGTATTACATAATTTAAAATTTGAATGTAGTGCTTAAAAACAGTATGTACGCCATATATACTGACATTCAGGTGGCAAATCGTTTCAAATGAATTTGTATATATTTGTTTTTAACATTTTTGTTTTGTACTCAGATCTTCATCATACATATGTTTTTCCCAATTATTATAAATTATTAAAATTTCAAGAATTTTGAGAGAGTTAGGTTTGTTAGCCACTTATAATGAGTGATTTTCGTTTCATAGGTAATTTGTTACCACTGAAACTCTGATTATTACCAATTTTATACCACATAGCTATGCGTGAATACCGGAATCAATGAATATTGAATGGGAAATACTGATCTAAAAAATTAGCAACTGACTGACTTTCTCACTTGTGGGAGAACCAAATCTGTGCTTCTACTATTACACTGTGAGAGATCGAAACCAGTACTATGATGCTATTACCATTTGAATAATACTAGTACTTTAGTTATGGTTTCCATAATTAATAATTTAATTTCAAAATACAAACAAATCAGTCAACTGAATTTTTCAGGTCTACAGTGCGTATACGTAATTATCTCAAAATAGATTTATACATTTATTTCACTGTCTATTTCATTTATATTTAATCTATCTATCTAAAGACATTTTTGAGATCAATAATTATGTTTACACAATTCTCTGAATTCTTAAAATGTCTACAAAGAACTTTGGATTCTTCTTTAAAGAAATTTTAAATAATCGCTCAGAGGAAGATCTATGTATTATATACATATTTTGAAGACGTTCTTATGCAAAAGAAAAAACAAAAATTGGACTTTCTCTTTTCTCGACGCTTTTTTCTATGCAAAAGAAAAAACAAAAATTGGACTTTCTCTTTTCTCGTAGAAAGTCGCAATAATTTACTTATAAAGAGCGATCCATTTCGAGGATCCCGCGAGGTTGGCCGCGGCTACGTCTCAAATGGTCCATCTGTCGAGTCCAATTTTCGATAACTCGTTCGACCATTTCAACTGATAACTGGCGAATGACACGGTTGATGTTTTGCTCCAATAACTGAATCGAAGCGGGATTGTCGGCATAGACTTTAGACTTTACATATCCCCACAGGAAAAAGTCTTAACGGTATGTTATCACACGATCTTGGTGGCCAATCGACCGGACAAATTATTTGCTCACTGAAATGTTCTCTCAATAAATCCATTGATTGATGCCGATGTGTGGGAAGTGGCGCCGTTTTGTTGAAACCAAATGTCGCGTTGAAGCTCGTGTTCAATTTCAGGCATCAAATAGTCGCTTATCAAGGCGCGATAACAGAGTTGTTGCGAACAGCGCCGAATCGACTCTCCACGATCTTCGTGTATACTCTCAGCTACTATATTTTCTTCAATGCGTGGACATGGTCTATTCGGTCGAATATTATCCAAAAATGAATGCAGGGTCTTAAGATAGGTGATGGTATTCCCAATAGTAGCCTCAGTAGGCCAATGATGTTGACCATAAGTTGAGCGAAGCGCACGAAACACTTTCTTCTCAGAAAGTGAATTTTCGTAATAAAGTTGAACAATTTGTAAACTTTAAAGACGTAAATCTTTCCATGAAGAAATGCCGAACAATATTCAACAAAAATATCATGACAGCTTGACACGACTCACGAGTGATCTGTCAAAAAAAGGCTTTGAAAAAAGTACCTCTCTTTGGTTCACCCGATATAATTACCATATACACAGTAATAGGCCGTGATAATTTCATGGTCAAAGCTGTGCTCAACTCATGTAAATTAAAAGTCAGTACTTATAGACACACAATCTCTTAATGAAGTTTTTTTAAGCTTAAGCCAGCTCCAATCTTTTTTTAATTTTTTTTTTCAGCTGTCCCATTCTTTCCGACTTAAGTTTCATTGATATATTTTTCACAATAGCTGCTGCTAACTTCTGGATTAATTGTTGCTCTAAATTAATTGACCTACAACACTATTCTTTACTATTCTTAAGCCCGATAAATATAAACACCTGAGAAGTTAATTACTTGGCTTGAATATACGTATCATGCTACTAATGAACTGAACTGAAATTATAAAATAGCTATGTATACAACATCATGCATATCCATTACACTAGCATACACATAGTATAGTTAAGAACACTAAGATCACCATAATATTCACACCTGGCAGATTGTCTTCTTCTGAGATGGCCGCTTCAACACTCGACATAAATATGCAAATTTCTATTCTCACTATCAACTTTACCTTAAAGAAGACGTTTAGAGGTAATTAATATAAACATCGTTTCGCAATATATCATTTTCGTTTAGATAAATAAGATATGTCGAAAGGCAAAAAGATACAAAATTATTTCAAAGCTTAAAACAATTCAAACGAAAAGTGATTGTGTGCATAATTTGTGTGAACTGACCTTCAAAATATTGTTTAGTGTTTCTCAATAAGTAGTCAGTTTGTTTCAGACAGTTTCATTATAGTTAATCATACAGTATTTAATTGTACTATTTACATATTTATATTTATATATAAGAGTATATGAGTATCTAAATAGCTTTTGTTTTAATGAATGATAACAAAATATGAAAAATAGCTTGTTGCTACCATTTTGTTTATTATTTTCCTATTAAAAAAATAAACAAACAAACTTGAATAAATTTGGTATTCAATACAATACTATCAAGAACTGTTAATTATTCAAAAGATCACTTACCATTCATTGAATGTCTGTGGCAGTTGTTGTAGAAAATCACATTATAGATGATCGTCTTGAAGATATTTATTTTCTTAACTAATTTTTTCGCTTTTACACTTTAAATTTTCACTTGAACTATATGTACTTTTATAACACAAGCACATGATTTTTTTATAGTAAACAAGTGACTTATATCACAATATCAACACTTTTGAATCTGAAATGAGAAAATTTGTAAAAGTGTAATATTTACAAACATTTATTTTATTTTAAAAACAAATACTCTTACATTTCATAAGTAATTAAGTAAGTAATTAAGTCAGCCAATAGAATTTATAGGAATATGAATCCAACATTCGTTATACTATACGGCAATGGATTTTTTTCTGGGTATTGGACCAAACTGATTTTTTCCGGGAGATTGAGATATAAGTAAAATAATTGTATTCTACGGTTTTCAAAGTTAACCGCAAAAATCGAAATATTTGGTTTCGAAGTTCGAAAAAGGCCTTTTCTAAATAATATAATATTTATTAATAACAGGATATAGTTCTTAAAAAAATCCAGAATATGGAAAAAACCTACATATTCTTCTTGGTTTAATAGTAAATCCAAATTTTCCGCCAAGCTTATATGTCAGATGCTATAAGGTGTCCAGTATTTTTCGATAAATAATTTTTTTATTTTTTTCGAAGATCTATCTTTGGTCCTTCATTACATCTACCACTAGTATATAAAAATTGATGCAAATCATTATCATGTATATGAAATCAGGGGCCGATTTCATTAAAAATAGACACCAAACTACGCTTAATTCTGTTAAGACAAACGATATCTAATATTAACTGATATATTCTTATGTGGTATAAAATCTACCGCAAGTTCAAAAATTTTTATATTGGGTATATGAGAACATTACTGAACTGATTTTATTACTTTTGAATACCAGACCACATTATAGTCATGAAAAGGTACTCACTTAATTACTGTAAAACATCTAGTAAATTGATCAATATTATCCGTATAAAGTTTTGACATAGCCTTAGCCTTCATATTAAGTATCTGGGGGTTTAGAAAGTTATAGTACGATTTTGACAATTGTTAAAAATACAATTTCCACCCTTTAGAGGCCATATTTGTGTTTAATTCCAAAACCTTCATTTTTTGTATCAATTGTGTCCGTGAATTGTGTAATGTAGGTTCTGGAACGAATTAATTTCCACTAAGCTTTCTTGATATAGCTGCATTAATTTTTAGATTTTTTTCTCAAAAACATATTCAAACCATAAATGACAACACATTTATCATCTTTTCTATAAAATTGGGAAGCTGGAACTAATCAGAGATCTCTACCTAAAGATGAGTGACTTCGCCTCCCTTGCTCGTGACAGAAATTATTTGCCAAGAAATCCTTATTTAAATTTCTAAATAAAAGCAATTCACATTTATTTCAAACCACTGCCTTATCTTACATTTATCATGTGATTTCACACAACCATTGATATTCACATCCGCTAAAGATGAATTTCGGCTGTCAAAAAGGTGTTCCCATGCCAGTCAAAAATCATTTCACATGAGGAGGAACGCGTAGGTGTCGCAAATAAATGGTTATTTTCACACAAGGCATAGACATAATATAAGTACAATTGCTTGCTAGTGTCTCTCATTCCCATATCGATACGATGCCATTTATCATTATAATTGGAAGCAGTTCAGATTGCCACATACGTAGTCAAGTATTTTAGTTGGTCACATGTGTGCATTATTATGGAAAGCATTCACATTGTCGTCTATGAATGAGATTACTGTAAACACAATCAGACACATAACAAGAAACGTTTCATAAATAGATACAAAACATTGATTGCAACACTTTGGCGCAACGAACGACGGCTAACATTAAAGCGCACCCACCAACAGCAACAGTTGTTATTACCAACTGCGTCTTGCATACTTATACAATTATAGCATTGGCCAGTGGGCGTGTTAAGAAACAACTCCCCAGGCAATTGTTGAAATAATACAACAACAGCTATGACACAAAAGGATTGTCCAAATTGATTGAGAAAAAAAGTATTTAAACTGGTTACATTTGTAGAAAAAATATCTTTGCATAAAATATATCTATACATTAGGGTGGTCCTTAATTGGCAGGAAAACAAAAACTACACAACATGAATCTCTACCAATTCACCAGTATTAGTAATAGTTAAAAAAAACGTAAGATAAATATTTTAGTGGTCCCGTTTGTAGACAGTTTTAACCTTCTCGCATAAAGGTCAGAGGTCAAATTATTAATACTAGTCCCTAGTAATCTATTTATAATAATATGGTTTCACATATGAGTAAGTGATTCCTCTGATTATGGTTTACTTATTAAAGGCATGAAACTAAAAATATATATTAATTTCGATTTTAAAAGATAACCCTAACGCGTGTGAATACATATTAGTAACAGACTGACGCAATCATTCATTAATTTTATTTTTATAGTCGAGCATATAAAAGTATTCTAGTTTTTTCGCTTAACTGTTGGTATATGTTTCAAGACTTAACAATATATGTAAGTAATAAAACATTTGTAAGCAATAGAACTATTTAAAACTGCTTAAACCACTTTTAAAGAAATTACAAGAAAATCTCAAGTCATATTTTTGTAAAGTGTTTGCCATCCAATGGATGGAACTTGATTTCTGTCCTAAGAGCATGCCTTTACTCGTATACTTTTCTTAATAATCACGAAATCCTGATATTAAATTTGTTTTTCGAAATCCGTTTTCGAAATATTTTTAAGAACTATACATATATACCAAACCTTTTAGTTAATATTTAGACCTCAAATTAATCGCTTGAAAAAAATGTACCGACCATATAAAGGGTTTTCCAATAAGAAACCTAAAAAATTAATGAAATTATTTACTCCTGTGAAAGTACATTCGATGCCCGCTTGCAGAAGTCCAGCTTCTGAACCCAATTTTCCTGAGATACCACTCTCACCAAACTTGAATTTCAATAAATCGATCATGATATTCGCTGTGTGGCATGTAGTGCCGTCCTGTTGGAACCAAATATTGTCGAAATCCATATTATCCAATTCGGGCCAAATATATTCGGTTATCATTGAGTGGTCAGACAGGACGATTATGACGACCATGAATTGCACATAGCGCTCTTAAAGTTCGCTGACTCCGACTTTCGGTAGTAAATTTTAATGATTTCGACCTATATATGTATATATAAATATAATAGACTTCCAGATTTAGACGTCGTTCTTACTAGGTCAATTTCAACGCTAAAATTGACAATAATACAATCTTGAGCACATCTTATTTCACTGCATCGAGAAGAATTATTCAAATGGCAAAATGTTGTCAATTCAATTGTAGTGAGAATTCTCATTGACTTAATTCACAAGAATAATTTTGATTTCTTGTTAATTTGAATCGAAATGTGCTGTCATGAATTACAAAGAAAGTGACAATTATATTTATTAGTTTAACTTAGGTTAGTCACTGACTATATAGTGTACTATATCTTTAAATTACAATATGTCATTATTTTGTACTATCTGAAACCGTACAGAAAGAAACAAAATTCTAGAAAAATATATGTCAAGATTATCACTTTTTGAACAGTAAAAAATTTGACTGCAATAATGACATAATTATGACACGACCTTTATACATAGTAGTAATATCAAAAAATATCCAAAATATTGGTTTTTCATAGGATTAATACTTCGCAATCTGAGAATAAACAAGAGATATTTTTAATTCTTTAATTTAGTAATTTTTGCTTTGTGTAACCAGAGACGACCTGAGAGTAACTGTCAGTCGGTTCATTTATTTCCGCCTGCAGACATAAAAAATAATCAAGTGTTTAAATGTTTCTTAATGGAACCTTTTCGAAAGTTGTGCCGTTAAAATTGGTTGAAGGAAATCAATCTATTAACCACACCCGACTTTAAGATAACGGTAATTTTCAAAAAATGCATTATATTTATGATTTAGTATTGCTTTCCCTTACACATTTGCTTAGTATATACATAGTTATTTTCTAGTTAGTAGTCATAAGCTCACCACAAATATAAACTATTCAATTTATATATATTTAACTCATATACATACATATTTACTTTTACATAAAACGATTAAGTACTATAGCTGACAGCTAATTAAGTACATTAGTAACATATCTGCGGAGCAAATTCGCAGACAAACCCAGTTCGACCTTGACAAATGTAAAACAAGTGCAAAAGCATTGTTACCATTAAATTAAATTAATTACAAATTACTTATATATACGACTTTGTAAGAACTGTATTATTGCAACTCTGATATGGCAAGGGTTTGTATGCAAATTAGTCATTAATCCAACGCAAGTTCTTTGGATTTGGTGAGCGCATTGTTCTTGTACTAATTGGAAAGAAACATACATTTAGGTATAGTATATATTATAGTCCATTGGCGAGACAACGTGAGTTATGAGAGTTAGCATTTTTCAATTGTATACTGAGAAAAATTAATTTCAATTTCATTATTGAATATATGTATATTAATTACAATTTATTAAGTCGTATATTATCATTTTAATGTAATTTTCATTATTTTTCTCTTTTTACAGGTAAGTGAGGAACTAGTCGTATACCTTAAATCGTGGCAATATTGGTTAATAAATTAAAGAAAATAATATTAAGTAAGTACATAACAAACATAAAATTAAAGCTGAATCTCCTTTTGAAAATTTTATATTTAAATTCTGATGCTGTCTATCTCGGTTTCAAACAACTCGAACAATAAAGTGTTTTGACACGAAAAATATATATGTAAATAATATTAAGTCATAGATATACATACATTTCCTCAATAAATCTTAAGTTTAGCAACAACACACTGGTTACAAAAATGAATCATATTTCATTTTAGCTGAACTGGCTATGGTTTAGTGAAGGGTTTATGCAGGTCTATGATAGCCTGGTGTTTCTAGACCCGACCATCATGAAAACAACTTTAAACAGTTAATAATATGCTCGTTCCTATTGCGAAAATTTTTTGATGGCAACCCATCTATCAATTATTATATTTCCCCATGGCTCCCGTCTTTCAGAAACAACCAATCTGCTATAACAGGATATTCCTAGATATTAGTTTCTTCAATATCTCAAGATTTTATCCTTACATCCTTAGCTATCTTCGAAAAAGCTAGTTGATAGTTTAACATTGTCGGCATATAGTGATCCTACCATTCTTGAAACAACCTTATAAGGTTACAGTCGATTGTCTCAACAATTTAGAAACTCTTTGCCGATCACTCTTTATCAATAAAGCATGATACTCTACATCTATATAGAAGCCTTAGTTTATGACACATAATAAATGGACTGACAAGTTTTAAGCCATATCCGAAGAATTGACGAAATATATGAGACATATTCGGCGTATTTTCAATGAAAGAAACATAATTTTCAAAAACAATTTTTCAAAACTATATAATGCCGAATCTCATTACTTTTATATCGATTGAATTGATCCGTTTACTGGCATTTTTTACTACATATTTTCAAGGATTTTCAACTTGAAGGGACTTATAGTAGAATAGTATTAAAAGTACATATACATGTTTATATTTACCACATCTATGATGAAAAAAATTGACAAATTTCCATAAAGGTAAAACCCACACACGTTCGACAAAGAAAAACCTAAACATATTTAAAATCTCCGATGCATAGAATGGCATTGAATTTCAAAAATCATACCATTCTGCTGAGTCATGCGCATTTGAATATTTAAAACAAAAGTACAAAAATAAATCAGCAATGAAACGCATTTGTTGCAGTCACTCATTAACTAAAATATTGACGCATCACAATTCAATGTCACGGTGCACTCAACTTCGACCAGCTGAATAAACTCAGACACATTCGACATATCATCAAATCTCAGATTAGTAGAAAAAAAAATCAATTGCAATTGAAAGCTTAATTGCCGCGCTCACAACAAAGGAAACAGCGTCAACACGCCTTCTTCCATTCACGAAGCTTTCTGCCTTTCAAAGCGTGCCTGTTAGCAGCTGTCACGAAGCTGACAGCTTCTTCGCCACAACAAACCCCACGAATAGTCGCCTACGCTCAGAGAGCTTCCCTGAAAACGCTCAGCTAATGAAACATTGCGAAAAGTTGGCCGCCAGCAAGTTAATTGTTTTTGGTGTTTTCGTTTTATTTTTTTTTGCAATCGCGTTGAGTTTTCATTTTAATTTGCCATATCAGTGAGGAAAATTTTCCATTTTATCTAGAATCAATTTGAATTGTTTGGTTGCAGCAATTTATCGTGCAGCTGCAACTGCAACAGCAGCAACGGCAGCAAGAGCCTCCGGAGAATTTTTCTATGAATTTTTGTTTTATTTGCTGTTGGTAGATAAACGTTTGTCGTGATCTTCAATCGTTGACTGATGATGATGACTCTGTGCTGTTATTAGCATAAAATCGTTTGTTTCTTGTTTTGTGTTAGGTCACTTATACGTGTTGCAAGCAACTGATTCATAAATACTATTGAAGTTTTTGGTTTACTGGGGATTTGAATGAATGGATAATATTTTTAATTATTAATTATGGGAATTTGTTTGGTCGAATTCTAATGTTAGATAGGTTCCTTGAAGCAAGCTGAAATATATTATATATTTCCAAATACAAACGGACTAAGATTAATGGTTACTTTATCCATTAGTCGAAATCAGGAATTAATTATAATTTTATATACATAATCTCCAAGAAAACATGCCTTTCTACACTCCATCAAATTTTCTTGAGGTACCGTTATTATTGCTAAGGCATTATTTAAGTAAAGCGTTTTAACGACAGTAAAGGTTATATGGGTTCCAAGTCCATTACTATTATTAGATAAGATATATATTATATAAGATCTAAAAGCAAGAGACGCAAATTTACTACTCCTTCGAAGAAATTCATGGTCTTTTTTATACTTCTTCTTCTTCTTGACTGGCGTGGGCACCTCTTACGCGTTTATAGACGAGTTTACAACATCGCACCATTCATTCTTCTTTTGGCAGTTGTCATTGGTAAAAATTTAAGGCACTTAGTATTTAGAATTTCTACCCAAAATGAAACTCACGCTTTTAGATTTTACATTGTCTCCGACTTAAAGTAAATACAGTGTTAGAGTATTACAAATGTCGTCAACAGGCGCTACGCCTAGAATCAACCTTAATAGGCGATCTTCTAAAAAGAGTCCTCCATAGTCACCGAATATTGTTAAAGTATTTAATATAGTCACCAGTGTGAAGCAGTCACTAAGGCAGAATTATTTTGTGAAAATACAGAAGCAAAAGGTACCTTTAAAGTCAATATTCGAAATCGTAGGCACCACGTAGAACGTCAAGTGAACTTCTATTCCGACAACTCGAAGTCACACAATGTAAAGCCAGTCAAAAAGAGAATCGGTCGAGTTTTATTGAGGAACTCATAGAGCTTTATTCCGGTACCCTGTCCCGTAAAATGTCCAAAACCGGTCAATTGTTGTCCAGATGTCTTTTTACCTCCGTTTTCAACCAACGTATTCCAGCCTGAAAATGCTTTCTCACCTCGATTAGCAATTAGGAGTCGACAAAACGCCCTGAACCTACTAAAAATCTGAAGAGAGGGGAGACATTTCAGAAGAAAGTGATGAGATGATTCCACCTCGTTCCTCTTCCAAGCAGCCTCTACAGCTAGCGTCGAGTAAGATGTTTAACCTTACCGCGTGGATACCGATGAGGCAATGGCCTGCGAGAACCCTTACAACTAAGGAGAGGTAAACTTTACTGAGGGCGAAGAGCTCGGTAGATCTCCTGCGATTCAAATTAAGCCATGAGGATCTGTCGACAGCGCAATTGTTAGTGACTGAACAGCGTGTGCCCTGCTCAACCGAAGCCCATCTGTCCAGTAGTAAACCGCATTTGGACAATGGTGTTCCTACATGTTTCCATGCTACTGTCGTTCCTAATCTTGCAAGCTCATCAGCCCTTCAATTTCCCTCGATTCCGCTGTAGCGAGGAACCCAGACCAATCTAAACATAGTATTATTAATGAGTGATTTTAGAATGCATTTTTTATTCCTTTGTCAAATATGAAAGAATTAAACAGTTTAAAAAAATAATATTTTGTAACTGTACAAATTATATATCTACTTCCAAATGTAGTTATATAAATATGTCTGCTTGCAACTAGTCTACATTCTCGCTGTCATTTAAACTGCATTGATTTGCGAGCACATTTTTTGCCACTTTTCATTTATTTATCGTTTAGTTTACCTAAATATGTCAAATTATGCATTTGAAACAACTCTTTACAAAAAGCAATATTAAATAAATAAATTACGCTGACGTGTAATGTATACCCCCACAACAAGTGGGCCGTTAAAAATTAGCAATTTTAATTGTGCGCAAATTGAACAATATTTAAAGCGAGCAATGCATATATAACAGCAAAAACACAGCAACAAATACAAAAACTGACTTTAAAACTAAAAAACCAAAATGGACAAACTGACAAAAGCCGACAAGACGTACAAGCAAAATGATTCTATGAAATATTATATTTGCGGCAAATTGACTAGCCGTCGAGTGAATTGAGCTAATGAATAGCAAGAGAGTATTAGAGGCTTACAGATATTTTAAGAGTAGAAAAACAAAATGTTGAAAACAATAAAATTTAAAACAAAATGATTTATGTTCAAGCAGTGCTTACGGCGTAAAACAAAAGTTGCACCGAAGAACAGAAAAAATATTTAAAAAAAAAAAACAAAAAATTAAAACAAAAATCGTAAAGCACACATAAGAGACAAATAAATTAGAGTTACATTGAAACCAGCTTCTAATTGATCAGCGCAAATGCAGAAAACTGAAAATCCCACAGCCGCGCATGCGCAGTACAAACACTCACTGTCACACACAGTGAAACATACGCACAATTGAAACTGTCACCAATGTGCTGCCTTCTAACGCCTTTTAATGCGGCCGCCTCAGCTGTCACCTGATATCACGTGGTGTTGTCGCTGCCGCTACCCTCTCTCTCCCAACCCCTGCTTCGCCGTCCGTTTGAGTTGTTGCCTCACTCTGTCGCTAACTCCAAACAAATCTCGTAAACTGATCTGATTTCGCTTGTTTAACTGTTTGACTTGTAAGCTTGTTTAGTTGTTGTTATAATATGGCAGCAGAACATTGGCTCAGTCAGCATTTGTGCCCCCAAGTGCCAGACGAAAATGTGCGTACAACTCTATTTCGCAGTTGAATTTTCACTATATTGCTGTCACACATGCGCACAAACGCACGCACTGCTATGTAAGTATCTAAGTACACATGTAAGTGAATTAGATAGGCCTGTGTATAGATAGACGTAGATAGCCCGTTCAAGCGTTGGATAGACAAGTCGACAGCGCGACACAATGTTTCGGTGACACTGACATTTGTTTAGATTTTAGACAACTGATTCTTGTTGTTTTTAATAGAAATGTGTAAAACTAGATCGCCTGCAGGTGATTTACGTAAGACGTACACACTTTATTTGTACTCGTATACGGTTTCCAAGGTATGCATTTCCTTTAGGGTTGTTATTAAAAAAGAATATTATTATTTTTTTTTTAATTCACTTACAAATTGTATTCTGAATCGAAAACAGTAACACCCCACACTATTATCAGGAGTCCTTCAATCATTTTAAAATTTCTCATTTATTGGGACGACAAGACTATCGGTCGAGCTTATCATTCAAATATTGCCATAAAAGCTGAATAAGATTTCAGCCAGAGCTTTGGGCAGGCCATAGTAAGATATTAAAATTTTTGATGGAAACATTCTTTCGTAACCCGACTTGTATGTTTGGGCTCATTGTCCTGCTGGTATATAAAGTTATCTTCTAAGTCCATTTTTTTTTTGCTGCGGACTCTAAATTTGTACTCAGCATCACTTCGTAGGACACTCCCGTCATTTGCCTTCGAACATTACCGAATTTGACGGACCACTGTAGCTAAAGCAACCCCTAACTAAAACATTTCCACCTCCGAACTTTATGGTGCCTTGGATGTACTTACTTTGGAGCTTCTCGTGACTCCTTCGTCAACCTATTTGTCTAGCTTTTGTATTTTTTTTAATTCAAATTTCAACTTAGTATTTTCCAAAAACTTGGCGGCGTTTAATAATACTTTTTGGAAAATTCAAATCAAGTCTTCAAGTTTAAGTGTGATGAAGGAACAGTGGGATTATTAAAAACAAAGCTCCGAGTCTGTCCACATATAACACCAACCGCTTCATAGTGACGAGGAACATGTATATTAAATTACATTACGAAATCTGTAGACGAGCAGATAGACATCGTGAAATCAATTCATTCAGTATGTTCTTCTAAAATCGACCAATGAAATTTCATTTGAATATTTGTTGATATGTGTATAATATAAAGGAGATTTTTGTGTAGCATACTATTTAAGTAGATAAAAACTACCTGGTATTTCGAAAACAGTATAAAAGTATTAAGTTTCTCCTACAAATTTGACACAGTGCAACTATTTACCTGTACTTACCAGACGCCGAAAATTTTAGCACGCATTTTTGAAACTCATTGTAACCTTAAATATGTTTAATTTTGCTGCCCAGTATAAATTCTTATACTCGTATATAAATAACTCTATTTAAAAGCGTTAAATTTTACACATTCTGAATTGAATATCATTTTGTTCAGATCTATGCTTAAAATTGCGGCATCTCATCAAGCACTATACGAAATGTCCACTTGATTTTAATTGTCGCATTGTTTATTAAATCCAATCAATTCTAATACAATTTATATACGAGTATTAATGAAATAAAAAAAAAACTAAACTATGTGTTAGCCAATTAGTAACTAAACAATAGACAATTGAAATTCCACACCTTTTTTATTGGTCAACGAAATGTATTTTAGCCTGAAAGTCAATCTATCAATATCATTCAATGTTGGTGATGTCATCAAAGCAAATTTTATACAATTGAACAAAATTTGAGTTTATTTTAAATATTAATGAAATAAGGACTGATATTTTTTGTAGGCTATGCTCTTGGTTTTAGTAGGCCTTTATATTCGTAAGTTTGATAGACTGAATTCAAAATTGTTTGGTACTATAGATGATGGCTTATTGTGGTATTTTTCTTCAAGAGGTATCATCTTATGCTCAACCCAGACCGGAATAGTCAACAAAGTCTTTGACTAACAACACAAAAACGTATTATGCTTTCACGCATACCAAGCGGACATGCGTTTTTGTCTCGTCTTGTTCGGTGTGGATTGTCGCATATGAAGGTGTGGGATGTTATCGTATTAGACAAAAAAAGACGTATTGACTAATCCGATGTGGGTTGAGCCTAATATTACTATTATGTACGAGGGGTGCTATATATATTTCTGGCCTAGGCAATACTAAGTGTTGCCAGGTGCACTCTGACATTTCCATTGGAAAGTTTGACATTTTTTAGCATAACATCACTCAGAACGTTTTGTCATTTAGACGTAAATTGTTTTATTTACAGGGAATTAAAAAATTGATCTCGGCCAAAAAATGGAATTAACTCGTGAACATTTTCGTGCGATCATTTTTCACAACTTTCGACGTGGATTATCGCGACAAGAGTGCATCGATGAACTAAAATCTTTGTATGGCTATGAAGCACCATCTTATAGCACTGTGAAAAACTGGTACAACGAATTCAATCGTTCGAAAATTGGTTTGAGCGCATGCAAAAGTGTATAAATCTTGATGGAGAATATTTTGAAAAACAATAAAACCATTTTCGTTGATAAATATTCCTATTTTCATTATTAGGCCAGAAATATATATAGCAGCCCTCGTATAAGAAAAGAATCAAAATAGTCGTCAAATAAAGCACAGAGATTTTTATCGATACTTTTACCATAATTTCTATTAATTTCAAATCTAAAATTCGTTTCAATGGCTTTTTAATGTCTTAGATAGTTAAGTATATATAATTAAAAGTGAAATAATCCGATAGACTCAAAAAGGCGTTATAAAGGAAGTATATGTGATATACTCGTATACGTATGAGATTGAAGTCATATGCATATAATTTTGGACAAGTGGCTTGTGAGATCAGCATAGAAGATATAAGGACTTTGTTTTTATGCCTATAAAGGGTCACAATTCTAGTAGTATTCGATAGTTATGTGAGTATTTAAGATCAGTATGGAACTTAATTGCCTTCATCTACGCTATGCATACGTTAAACTGAAATTTCTAATCAAGGTAGTAGTGGCAATCGAAAGCAGACAAACCACAACAGTCAGACCTAGGCAATCTCTCAAAAATTGCTTGGAGAATGTTTTATACCACTACAACAACAACCCCAGTGAAAATATATGGTATCAACGATGCGATGCTGCCATCTTACAGTCACTCACCGTTACAGACTTAAATCTTACATACATATGAATTCAAGCAAAATAATGCGTACACCATTTGTAAATAAAAGCAAAACAAGCACGAATTCACGCTCCTTTAATAGATGGAAATGCAATGAAATGCAAGCGCTCCCATATTTTCGCAACACGCGCACACGCACATAGCCATTAAAGCAAAAATTGCGACATTTATTGCAATGTGCGCTACATTTAAGTGTTAGCTGTTGTTGTTGTTATTGTTTTTGATTTATATTATTTTTTTAATGTTGTTGTTGCAATTTGGCAAAGCGTTTGTTATTTATGTAACTTGTTTTTGTTTTGCTGCCACTCAAAAACAAACGAAATTTTTGTTTGGTGTGTGTGGCGACTTAAAAGGATTTTACGAGCAGGCATCAAAAACTCGGACGCCATTACCCACAGTTGCACACGTAAAATTACCGCTTTGCAAGCATTTCCAAAACATAAATACATATTTACAATAGCGTAAAATGTATATCGCAGCGCCGCAATCTCATTGCGCATGCGCACCCCAACAAGTGTGTTTCTGTGGCAGGCGTGCGGACAAAGCGTTCGCTTCGCTTCGTCGCGGCTAAATGGTGAGATTGTCAGATTGCCACATTGTCATTTTGGCATTTATCACATTTTAATCCTATCTCGTTCGTCTATCGCTGATTTCGCATTTGATATGCAGTGCACCGGCGATTACCATAAACGTGCGTAAATATGTTTGTAAGCATGTACGAGATTGGGTACGCATGAGAAACAGCACATAAAAGGTATTTGCGGGCCTTAATATAGTCAAACGAAATGAGCGCAAGATAAAAATAAAATAGCGGCATAACTTTATTTGGTTAGGCAGTTTTATCAAGTGAAAGCCAAGTCAGTTACAGGTTTCTTAGATACTTATGGATATGTCAGTTAATATAAATAAATCACAGAAATCTATTAAAACTTACCACACTTTTATTTTTATGCCTTCCTTGCTGGTCCTTCCAACCTCCAGGTGGATAGGTTAGCACTTATTTTTCAAATGAACGCCTTTCACACTTTTTTGACAGTTTTATTAAACTTTTCGTTTCATTACTGGATTTTCTAAAACAAAAGAACAACAAAAAATTAATAAATTTCTATTTTTTTTAATATTATTATTATCAGAAATTATAAGGATTATGGTTTTTAAATAATTAATAAAAAAAAACATTTTGATTTTATTAGAAAAGCTTCTTTGGCTTCTTCTATCCTTCTTAATTTTTTCACACATTCATTATAAATAATGCCGTTGATTTGCGGCAACTGTTTTTATTGTTCATAATTCTATTTATAAAAATAATTCTATTTACGTCGAAGGATTTCACATACCTTTCATTCGATACCAATATTGTATAATTTTACTTATTGATAATTTCATTATCAGGTAGCAACCTTTCTTAAAAATATTGTCGACAGATATATACAAAATTTTAAAGCCTTTTAGTTTGACACCCATGTCTTATAATTCACTCCCCTGCAAATTAGCTATCAGTTAAATCATATGATAATTATCAGAGTACCTACCAGAGATTACTGTCAATGTTTCTATGAGTTTTTTAAAGAGTTGATAAAATTTCCTAAATCACATACTTATGCAACTATGATCATTCATTCCTTTTCCTAAACACAGGACTGTTGAGATGAAACTTGCTGGGTAATTTTCTTGACTAACAAGTAATATCAACTGGATGACATTCCATGCTTAATGATTTTGATACCCACATTATAGTATTTCTTTTATATTATCAAATTGATGGAAGCAAAAAATGCGTACAGCTCTCAATATGGAATCCCGCTAACAAGTCCAAGTTAGTAGGGAACAATATACCTTTGGTATACGATTCTGGAACTATTTCATTATACTCATTTCAAAACTATATTCAAGCAGTTCGAGACCCACACCATCCAATATTCATCAAGTAGAATAAACTAAGAAAAATATTTCGTAATTTATGAAATGTCTTAGATAAAACGGCATGGAATAATTATAAATGCTTTGAAAATGAAAAAAGATATAATTTCGATGCTCAGTCATATCTATAAACTCATATAGCGAAAGACAATTTGATCCAGCTGGTTTACGATGTTAACTTTTTCGTAGAATAATACGCAAGATCTTAAAACACTACCAATATATGACAAGCATAAAAATAACTTTAGAGAATATAGTTGGTATAAAATATACATATATCAGTGAGATATGAAATACTACAGCTGAGCTGAAGTCTACGAGTGATATGTACATATGTATGTATGTAATTGGCGTAGGAATCGTTTATACGATTATAGCCGAATCAATAATAGCGCTCTATTTGCCTCTTTCCCTAACAATTCGGCGTCAGTTGGAAATCCCAAGCGAAACCAGTTCGTCTCCACCTGATATTTGCAACAGAGTGGCGACCTTCCTCTTCCTCTGCTTCCACCCGGCTGGTACTGCAACAAACACTTTCAAAGCTGGAGTGTTTCCGTGCATTCGGATATACTGTCATAGGATTTTAAGAAAAAGGTTTCAAGATTGAAAGATAAAACTCTTGTGAGCAACAAAGAATTGCTAACTATTATAATAACTTGATAGGTTTCAATAGAAAAAACATAACATCTCTGGCTGACTATTGAAAGACTTATTTTCAAGCAAGTAGTTATTACACATCTATGACACAAAGAATAAACCATAGGTGAGCTTAAACCTTCTAATAGCCGATAAAACGTGAACGTTTCTGCTGAGTATGAAGTTTAAACTAACATTTAAAATCTCCCTATCTCTGTGAAAGAATGAGAAGGTGGATCATTTTTCAGTTTTAGTCGCGGAAAAACCTTTTATTGCAAAAATAAATTATTTCCTTATATTTTGCTGATGTAGTTTAAACAAAACAAGGAAATTAGAGCAAAAATATTAGCAAAAAATGTCCTGTATGTATTTTAAACAACATTTCCTGTGAGATAATTCACACTCTACAACAAGCAAATTAAAAACAATTTCAACAGCACTCATGTCTCTCATTTATTATTTTCTGCATTTCGCAATTGATTTATGTTGTTGTTGCCACAAATGTATTAATGCACATAAAAGTGCTGAAATGTTTTCACTGAAGTGTAGTGTGCTTTGCAAGTACACGTGAATTATTGCGTCCGTTTCATGTCGCACAGCGGCAAGTGAATCGTTTGAAGTCCGTCCGCTGCTTTGGCTGTTGCATGTGCTAATGTTGCCGTTGTTGTTGATGTTGCTGTTGCGGCGGCACATGTTGCAGACACCTAAGGCATTAGATATCTTCGGTAAATAGAGGATATTTATTATTAGTTTTTTTTTTCGTTTAATGGTTTGTGGTTTACATTTTTCCTCATTATTGACATGCAATGTTAGAGGATGTGACAACGGCAAAAACGTAGTTAAAGGTGTATGATTCATATAAGCGGAAAATTACCGTTATTACAGCAATATTTCAATATAATAATGTGTGTGAAATCTGAAATTTATATAAATTTTGTATATAATCTGTTTTTTTATTGTTTTTCGAAGATTTGTTTTTTATTTATTTACTTAAAGAACCTGTTGCTCATTAATCGAACATCTGACATTACGAAAATTTTCATTTCCGAATTTCTTTCAATTCCTTAATTGCTTTTTTTCTTTTTCAACTCCTTTTTTCTTTCAATTTCTTTCAAACAACTGCTTGTCATTCAAAATTTGTCAAATAATATTTATGTCTGTTCAGTTATTCAAATATAAGTATGTGTCTGTTATTACATTGCATTTATTGCTCAATAAAAGTGGCATAAAGTTGTAGAATTCTTAATTAAAAAATCATTAAAAAAACTATAACTCGACACCAATGCATGGCCATAGATTACCATATCCCAGCAGTAAAATATCAAACTAGAATCTCTTAACTAAAAACGAACTAGTCTGAAAAATACTAGACTTCTACCAAATTTTCGATAGTTAATTTAAAGTGTGCATATGTATTTTCATCAATCAGTATTTTTTCAACAGAAATGAGACCAAAAACCACAAGCCGAATAAACAATTTTTTCAAAAAAATTCAAAAATTCCCGTTATTTTTTGAACACATCTCTTACAACCGAAGGAAATCTGACGATTAATATTTCATAAAAGATTAATATTTAGAATATGAAATATTTTTTTTGTTTTCGTGGAAAAATGAAGTGGACTGACTAGTTGAGCTTACATTTCACAATAGTTTGCAACTAGTTAAATTCTTGTAGTTATAGTATATTTCTATTTATGTCTGTACTACATAAAGTACGCGTCTAGTATTATTATATTTTCTGCATTTTATGTTTACTCTGATTTTTCAAATGCATTTTTTGTTGACTTAGTAGTTTTTATATGCATATAACTTGATTTTTTTTCTTTTCTTTTGTATTGGTAACCATTTAGAATGTGGCTTGGTTCGATTATGCAATCGAAAGGCGGCCAAATGATAGATAAAATCGGTTTGTTATACATAATTTGAGACAATCATAAAAAATGGTAGCACGAAAAGCAGTGTGATAAAAAATTTAGTGGCTATATAAAAAGAAAGAACTATGAAAACAATTAAACGAGTCTACTAACATATATATAAAATAGAGAAATAAACAAATTTAAAACAAATAAAAGTGCAAATATAAAGAAAATAAAGAATGCATTTTTTCTGGTATCTAAAAAATACCTGAAAATTCATTTTTTAAGTTTTAGGTATGGATGGAATGGAATAATAATTGGTTGTGTCTTGGGAGCACAATGAACCTTATTATTGCTTCCATACCACTATTTTACACGACCAATACCTATGTAGTATGCAATTTATGTATGTTAGTGAAACTAATGTCGAAACATTGTAAGCCAAAAGGAGATTTTGTGAGATTATTCGAAAGGGCAAGCTATTCTGGTACAAGCCTCGGAGGATGATGTTGATGCAATTGTATAAGATGACCTTGTATGTCATAAAAATTCTTTTGAATTGTGTAAAATGTTACAATTTTTTTCGGTCAAGATCTCGAAGAAAATGTTGTCTAATTAATTATCGGTTAACATCTGGTTATTATTATATGCAAAAATAGTTTAAAGCATCCTTTGGATTAAAGACGATATACTGTGAATTTTAAGACAGAAAAGTCTCATCCCTAAGCGATCTGGTCCTTATGTTTTTCAAAATCGACGCTACAAAAGTAGACCGATAGGGATAGCAATTGACGCCATATTTTTTCACGCTCTTTTAACATTTTTCTTCAGTAAGGATTGCCATTTCATCATTGAAAGATATATGATCCAACAACGAGTCGAATTTATTAAAATTTTATTAATCGTCCTGTATGACCTCACAATAAACTTAAAACTAATCGATCCAAACAGGGTTAGATCGCCGAAAGGGCAGCCCTTGACCGGATAAAATCCGGGTCAACTCCGGTGCGTAGAACCGGCTGCTGTGGGAGTTGACCTCACAATGATAACCCGTGTTGGCCCGAGTTGAATAATATGAACTTGAACAATACAATTGGTTCCAACCTGGTTCCAACAGGACGGCGACGCAGCCACGCAGCGAGTGTCACAATTGATTTATTGAAGACCAAAATTGGTGAAAGTGGTATCTCACGAAAATTGGGTTCAGCGCCTGGACCTCTCCAAGCGTGTCCGTGGTGGCCATGAAAAATAAATCGAGTTCCATATATATTGCTTTCGAATGTGCTTTCACAAGAACAAAGAATTTCAAATCCGTTTTTGTTTTATTTAAACTTTTATTGGTCTCTTATTGAAAACCCATTTATAATTGTATTATATTAATCTTCATCATATTAAAAATTAGATTATCTTTTAACCAGCTAGTTATGAAAACTATATTTTCGAAGATAATCGGTTACTAACTGACTGTCTTCTTTCATACAATATGTCTACATTTTTAATAAGTTCATAAAGTATTGCAACAAAATTGCCTTCAAGCGTTTACAAGCTGTTGCTTGTAGTATGCGACAGTTTTGAAGCGACTTTTGCAACAAAATTGAAATAAAGCTGTGCCATAAATGAGTGCTTGACAGCGCGAGAGACAAATGAACATGAATGTAAATAAAAATTTGTTTTATGCACTCGAGTGGAGGAACACATACGTAAATATGTTAAGGCACTTAAACGAACTCACACACACATACATGAGTGCATGGTTGATATTTTACATTTGATCAATTGTGTCAAATTTCAACTGTCAAATGTCATTTGTGGCGTCAAATTCAATTTTTTTGCGCAACCGTTTGGAAACTTAAATGCAATGCAAACACACACAAATCAAAAAGGTAGTCGTAAATAAATAAAAATGTGTTAAAATTGTTTTTGTTGCTGTTGCCATTGTTAAATGCGTAGCTTGTACTGGCTGTAAGTGTCAGAAACTGGTCCACTGCAGATTTAAGCACGCACTTATGCACGCATATAAGTGAGTAAGCATACAAAGCATATTGCACAGCTTATTATTTGCCGCTGTTATTGTTGTTGTTGCTGTTGTACGACACATGACAAGAAACAAACGGTTTTGGCGTTATTGTGGCAGACAGAAAGGTCAAGCACTTGGCCCATTGCAGCTGGCAAACTTGTTAAGTCAAATATTTGTTTAGCAGCAAATTTGTTTTCTTCTCTCGTTGTTTTGTTTTGCCTTTTAAACACTCCAGCGACCTACCTAAACAGGCCCACGGCCTTAATGGCATACTGAGTTACCAAAAATAATAAAAGAAATAATATTGCAACATGCAACCGTTTGTATCAATGGGGCTCGTGCACGCAAGTGAAAGGCAAACACTAAGCCACAATCAGTTTGCTAAAAAAAAAATAAATAATGGAAAATAATCAAAATAATAGCGGTGAATTCTTTAGAGTTATCTAAGTAAACAGTATAATTTTAAAAATATATATAAAATAAATATTAATATTTTATTATTATTTTAATGCATATTTTGTAATAATATGCAACACTTCGAATGGTTCTTTAGAAACGATTGGATGTTTAGAATAGAAGAGTACAAATCTGAGCTCTGAATAATTGAAAGCCACTTCGAAAAAGGTGAAATGGTGGTGGTATGTGCTCTAGAGAACACTCAAGAGTTTTGTGGAGACCTAATCACACTAAACTATTATTAATGGTATCTCCCGACAGACCGAAGGATCTTAAACAACCCATTCAGAATTCCTTGTTAAATTTTTAGAAACAAGTGTTTGTCAACACAAAAAAAATAGATATGGTTTTTAGGGATCAAAAATCATCACTTCATATTATGTTAGAATTACATACATAATACATTTGGAACTGAATACTGTCGCATAGATGGACTTGGATCGAAATATTCCAAAATTAATTAATCATAACCCGACTTAGGCATAATTCGATCCAAGCGGAGCAAATATTAATGGGGTATAGACTTAAGGACCATTGCTTCATTCTCATTATGTCAAATTTTGTGACTTCATATTGACAAGAGCTTAACTTCGCCTTTAAGGTTTTTTATATGAAGAAGAATTAAATAATTAGAAAAACCCTGTCAATTTCGATTGAAACTACCGATAAGAATCGAAAAATGTTTTTTAAATTTTTCAAAAATGAAATAAGGATTTCTACTTCGCTATTGAAGTAATTAAATTTGACATATTGAAGAATACACATTTTAAATGAAATAATAATATTTACTCAACATAGCCTTTACTATAATGTTATTAATGTGGTATGACTGATAAAGACAGGGGTGGTGTCGTTAAGTATGTAGACCTTAAGATTTAAGTCTAGTCTATCGAAGTCCCCTGGAAGCTCTAGTTTATTTAATAATAAAAATCTTAACTTCTATATGCTTCTATGAGATGGTGCTCCTTTGTCCACTTGAGTTCGAGCGCTGGATCTATGGACCTCTCGCGAGCTCGGTAAGCGTTATTTATCAACTAGCACCTACATGGATGCGAGAATGAAGAACATAGTGGAACACAGGAAGTCTTCTAATATACTTATATATTTTTATACTCTCGCAACAAAGTTGCTAGAGAGTATTATAGTTTTGTTCACATAACGGTTGTTTGTAACACCCAAAACTAAACGAGTTAGATATAGGGTTATATATACCAAAGTAATCAGGGTGAAGAGTGGAGTTCAAATCCGAATGTCTGTCTGTCCGTCCGTCCGTCCGTCCGTCAAGCTGTAACTTGAGTAAAAATTAAGATATATTGATGACACTTGGCACACTTATTTCTTGGCACCATAAGAAGGTTGCTTTCGAAAATGAGCAACATCGGACCACTGCCACGCCCATAAAATAGCGAAATCCGAAAACACATAAAGTGCCATAACTAAGCCATAAATAAAGCTATGGAAAATTTGGTATGAGTGATCGCACTATGAAGGGGCATATTTGGATGTAATTTTTTTGGGGAAGTGGGCGTGGTCCCGCCCCCAAATATGTTTTTTGTACATACCAATAAAACTATATAAACCAAACTTTCTGCAGGTTTTTAAGGCGCCATATATCGAACACGAGGACCTCGGCGCTTCTAACCTAATATTATGGTTTCCAACTTTCAATGGACTTTATACAATACATATATATGAAGAATATGTGGGTCAAATTGTGTATTATATAATATAAATAAAGTTAAATAAATAAATTGCGAGAGTATAAAATGTTCGGTTACACCCGAACTTAGACCTTCCTTACTTGTTCTATCAATGTTCGTCTTGCCGGAATTGTAGGAGTTCATGTGAAATAGGCGTACATACGGTGAGACTAAAAGTCCTGTTGAACCTAAATATCCCAATTTGTATGAGGAAGACGTGGTCGCTTTCTCCTCCAATACCCAGCTTTCGCAAAACTAAGATTAAAACAACTTGGTCGTGATGTTTTCGGTGAATATGTTAGACTCGAGATAGCTGTCTCGACAAATTTGTGACGAGGTCAAAGGCCTTCCATCCATTCGTTAGAATAGCTGTCCAAGTAGACAGCCTAGCCAAACTTAATCAGAATGGACCTGGATTTTTATCTCGACAAGAGTTGTCAACTCTACCTTAAATCAAGTGCAGATTCGATGTAAACTGACAATATTTACAGCAGAGGTTACTCTTGGAGTAAAAATACTCAATTACAAAAACTATATTTTTTTTAACTATTGGATTGGACTAAAGGAAAATTAAAACCGCATTCTCATCACATTCCATTAAAAACAAATTGTGATACTCACTACCATATTGCTACAAAAATTTATATACCAAGAAATTAGTTTCCACCTTAAAGCGGAAATGAGAAAATTGCATTTAAATACAAACGGAATGCCGACGAATTTCCTAAACAATTTGTATAACTCACATTTTTCATGCCTCACCAATTCGCTGTACTTCAGCATTATAGCCAAGGCATGAATAAGCTGGCGAAGATGATTAATGTGGATATATTTTCACTTGTAGATTTAAGGAAGTGCAAAAATGTTGGGAATTCGACAAAAACAATAACAACAACCAACTACTTAATGTGCAAGACTTTCAAGACTAGACCAAAATAAAAATACAAAAATGCAAATTCCAGGCATTGTGTTTTCCGCATTAATTCATAAAAAACTATACAAATTGCTTAACAAAATAAAAAAAATTAAACAAAAATTGAAATAAAAGCTGTTTCCTTGTGAAGAATTCGGCAAGAAAATCCCAACAACAGCCGAGGCGAGACCATGCAAATTGAATATTCGTAATATGCCATGGCGACAGCGAAGCGGAGGTGAACAAAAAGCACGGCAAAAAATGCATAATTGTCATTTGTTGGCGATGGCAACAGCAACAACAATAGCAACCTCCGCAGTGGCAAATGAAGATAGGAATTACCAAAAATTTTTCGAATTTTTCTTATTTTTTCGGCTGTCATCGAGACACGCTCATTGGCTGACTGCTGCTGTTGCTGCTGGCAATTTATTTTACGACGCGTTTGCATTGTAAGACATTTATTTGATTTTTTACACATGCCTCTAGCTGTTGTTGTTGTTTACTTTTACGACGGAAATTGTGCAAAGCGCACAGGTGTGAATTATTAACCCTCCGACCTTGACAGTGAGTATGAGTACATAATTTGCACCTCATAGCGCACAACGCGTGTGTGTGTAGCACCGAGCTCGTTGCTTTGGCAAATTGTAGACTCTACTTTGAAAAAGCGAGTTGAGTGTCTCAACCGCGCCTCTTCTTTCTGCGCTGTAGCTTCAAACTGCCACGTGTTGTCGTGTTATAAATTGGATTCTTAACGGTTCGTTTATTTTATGCTACCAAAAGTATTTTGTTTTTGCTAGGGTTTATTAATATTTATGGTTTTAAAATACTTCTTTAGTATATTAGAGATATGCAAAATATTTTCAAGCTCCGTTGAGTTGACATTTGCTGGACAGAAGCTAATTATAGAATGCAAATATAAAAGAAACCAAAGTCATCACTCTCCTATTAGATATGTGGTCTTGGCCAAAATACTTACTCTTTCGTCTCTACTGCTGAGAGACAAATATTTCGAAAGTGATGTGGCTGTAGGTCAGGCTGTTTCAGGAAATATTACGAAATCAGAAATGATCATGCTCTGTCTTGTAAAGAGATTGGGACAAATATGGATCAGTTTTACCCATCCCTCAAAATATCGCACATAGCTATTAGCTAATATTAACGGTATGTATCTGTAAAGATATGTAGCGATAATATCCCTTTTTAAAAGGAAATTACCATTTATCAGGGATACTCAATTATTTCTTGGGATAATTATTGCAAAGTCAAATACGGAATTCGGTCTTTAAAGCTTTTGTGAGACCTATTATTCTGAACAATACCGTCGGATGGGATGTGGCTTTGAATGAGGTCCAATTTTTTTCATTTTTTCGTTTCTTCAGAATGTAGTGTAATTAAATGTTTTTTTGGACGTAGCTGCTTAAATCGTCTATGACGCATGTTCTACATGAATGCCTTGGTCTTATCGAGAGAAAATATAAAAATCCTTGATCTTGCCGAGAGATCACCACAAACAAAAAATCTCTCACAGTTATAATCTTAACTATAATAATGTCCCAGTTTCATCTAATTATTCTCAAGTAGGACGAAACGTGACTCTACTTATAAAAAAGAGAATTTCGCGTTTTGATAAAACACTGTTTCCTGCTGGGATCTTTGTAACCGTATCAGTATAAGAGAATATAAGAGAATATCCTATTTAGATAGGTCACAAGTGGCTATAATACCAGAAGTAATCGTGATAATTCGTGGAATTTTGTTGAATGATATAAAATTAAGCTGAGGAAATTAGTTAACAGCATTAAGATCTTAAAGGAACGCGTAGGTCATATCACTCACGTATTTTTACAATTGAACAATATTGCTTTGATAATAAGTTTCAACGATCGGTGATCCCTTGGTAAAATTAAACGAATCTTTTTTTATTAAATCAATTCCGACGCATGTCAAGACACGTTTATTGAATTTAGTGGGGAACAAAAAATTAAAAAATAAAAATTATTGAAGCTATTTTAATAGAAAAACTTATCGTGACATTTGATGTTGTAAGAAAATCTTAAATTTTAATGATGCAATTTCCAGAGAACATCTATAATCGCTTGAGTGTCACAACGCTAAGGCATAATCACGATTTTTGCAACCTTCAAATAATATTTGTGACATAAAAAGTTAATTAAATTTTCTAATGAAACCTTGAAGATTCATGTATTCAGATATGACAATTTCTTAGAACCGTAGAAAAAGTAATAAATTTAAACTAATTTAGGCATAAAATGAGATGTGAAACTGAAAATTTACTTCGACTTTTAGAGAGTTACTTAATTTATAGTAACTCAGAATTAGAAACTCAAATGTGAACTTATTTGAAATTAGATGTTAGCTTTGACGTTAACATTTTCGGGGCATGTCTTAACCCTACAACGACGCTTTAGTAGGGATAATTTTGACCTAGAAAACTTTAAATATGCTTTCTGACAATGAATTTGTCTGCACTGACGAAAAATATAAAATAAATAAAGAGCTATTAGTCGAGTTCTAAGTACTAGTATTTTATACTCATATCTGAAGTAAATACCCAATTTTTCACTATAATTCTAATAAATACCACAAGCTAAAAATAAATCATATCTAATGCATTTCTCATATATCTTCCTACACCGTGATGATTGTTATCACTTATCTAATCAAGTGGCAACACCACCTTAACGAGCTTATCACGCCGCGTTGAACTGTCACTAAAAATAACTAAGTAGATGCATATTTCAGCGCATTAATGCGGTTGATGTAGTTGATTAATATATCAAAATAAACCAGCACACCAGCCAAAGTTAATGCTGAATCAAACAACAACAACAGCAAGACGAAGAAAAAATCGGTTTATGCAAAAGAGATTATTTATTTCGCATTTCATTGGGCGATGCGCAAATGAGCAACGCTTATCGCGTTATCGTCTTATCGTGATGTTGCGATTTGATTTGTGTGCCAGCGACGCGCATTAATATACAGTGCGCAGGCGCAGTGTGGAGCTGAAGAGAGTAGCACCGCAAGTAGAGCAATGTAGAAGAGTATGTATGCCACTCTGTGTGTGTATGTGCGGCAGAAGGCGTTAAAGAAAAACTGCTTTAAATTTGATTTATCACCATTGCGGTGATTATGCAAATACGCATGCGCACCACTCCACGCGGCACAGCAGCGATACGCACCGTTAAGCGAAGGCAAGCTTACGCTGAAGAGACGCGGCCGCCTTGAGGTGGAGCTGCGTTAGAGGCTCAGTGGCCACTTAAGTTGTTCTTGTTGCTCGTTGGTGCCACATACCACGCCGTGGCAGAATTATAAATGGTCCAGTCTAACACGACCAGATTCGGCGAACCATCTCCGGCGCTTTGGCAATTGCCATTGGCTGCTTTGATATTCGCCGCAACACAGGTGTGTGCGCTAACAGTTATTCCAACGCGATAAAATCATTGTGGCCGCGCGTAAAAGCGCGCCAATCCACGCAGACGCATTGGCACACTCGCACTTGCAACCGCCAAGCCAGCTACGAACAAGCGCTACATACACTACTTTTCCGCTGCAGCCGCACCACATTCAAACTTAGCTTAGCATAGGCCGGCGCAAAAGTAGTAAAAGGTGATTTATGTTATGCAAATGCATTCAAATTGTTTGAAGGATGCGATAAACTTTAGCCAGCCGCCTCCTTTCGCCAGCGCCGCAGTGAGCGCCTGCATGACTATGGGGGGGGTCGTTGCATTTCATTTGGCCGCAGTTCGCTTTGGTCTTTGGTCTTCCCGCTCCATGTTCGTAGTGATATTTATCAATTAGTTTTTATTGATTTATGCGCGAAATGCAAAATAGTGGATGAAATATGTTCAATAAATGTGTGGGGTGTGGGCGCATTATGCGAAAGATTTACTGCCGGCAATACATCTTAGCGGCGATATAGATAGGCGCTTACATACAACTAAATAGGCACAATGGGGCACGGCTGTTTGGTACGCACCGATGCGGTGAAAATTAAGTGGATAACTTAATGAACTTATTGATCGATTTATTTTGGTAAGTGGGCTGTATATTATCAGATAAATTAAACTCGCGAGGTCCTGCATTTTAACCAAGAGGCAAACATTTCTCTTATATGGAGATAAAGAAACTTCATTTTCTGGAGAACTTTAGTTCGAAATAGAGTAGATGTGTTTTCAATAGGATATACAGTAGTCCTTAAGCATTTTATAAAACAAAGCAGCAAGCTGACAATAGATAATTGAATTTGAATATAATCAAATGCAAATATTAGCCTTTTGATTTCATAAATGCTGCTATTAAATTACCGCAATTCTATACTCTATCATAGGTAAGGAGTAAGTATTATTCTGAAAATCTAGAGACAAGAGGTTTCAAGTGCAGACTCGAACTCGATTAAAGAAAATGTATATTCAAATTATATAAATATATCGGTTATAAGCAGTTACTAGAATAGTAGTTGCGAAAACCAGATGAATATTGTTTAAATTAGGGGTTATAATTGATTCTAAGAGAGTAGGTTAGAGGCTTCATCTAAATAAGTAGCTAGTAACATATGGCGCTCGTTACATGAAGAACACACATATGTAGGTCTTATCCTCCAGAAGTCAACTGTGATAGAACCTTATATATGGTTATTTGGAGGTTACCTTTCGATAGGTTAAAGAATTGAAAGGCAACGAATAAGTTAGAATAAAACGATTATTATGACGGAACCCAATCAACTACGAACCAAAGCAACAGAACCTACTAACGAATATTCGACTAGTTTAACTGGAATGAAATTCCAAATTATCTCATTAGCTCCATTAACCTATTTTAATCATGACCAAACCCAATTTTAATTTCAACGATAACCTCCGACAACCATTGCGTATACAAGTACAACGAGCAAACGTACTTGGAGATCCTAAAAGCGTTTTCAACTAACAATAAAGATATAGAAAGAGTGGATACCATACAGACATGTTTCTCACTATAAATGTAGAGTCAAACTCTTGAAAGATAGTATATCTTCTTCTAGCTTTGTTACTTACTTTTGAAAAGTCGGTGATCTCGTTTACTAATAAATATTCCTTTGACTTCCACTCGATAAAGTTATGATAAATATATTTGAGTAACATTGAACGAGATTCAATTGGCAAAAAAAAATACACTAACGATGCTCCAACCTCCATATTCGCGACTTTTTTCTATTTTCACAACCAAAGAGAGCCTTAAAGAGCATTTAGTCATTTTACAAGCATACGATAAATAGCTGAAAGAGCCAAAGACTCTCCCAAAAATCGTGTATGAGAACACACTCGTTACTCGTTGTCCAGTAGATCTGCCCAAAATGTAGTAAAAGATCGAGTCACTTATTATAAAGTTTCAAGTAGCGATACTCATTTGAAGTTTTAAGGTATCAACACGGAAGCAGACTTCTAGATAATGTAAAAGTTATTGTTGGGTACTGTACTAAATGATCGGAAATTCTTCGATAAATTGGACTTGGTTTAGATTGTTATGAAAATTGAAAAACCTCTGCCGCTACTAAATATGGATATAATCAAGAAACAAGTGATTGATATGACTGCTAAAGTACATTCCACAATAGAAAATTTGATCTTCAGAGTCCAATAACTTCGTTATTCAAATGATTTACACCCAGAAAATCATAAATCACAAAATTTCTTTGACGTTTGGCAAACCTAAATTCCCAGCATTTTTGCGCTACGCAAAATTTCGCAAAAATTGTGTAATTATTTATCGCGCAACAACTTAACTGACAATAAGCAAAAACAGCCACAGTAACAACAACGAACTCGTTATAGCGCAAAAACAAAGCATAAATAAATAAATTGTCAAGATAGACTACAATCAAGCGGCAATAATTTGCCAAAGGCTACAAAATGCAAAGCAAAATTAAAAAAAAAAATTGCGAAAAAAGTTGCCATATTTCCACGACAGCCGGTTGTAATAGACTGTTTTATTTGTCGGAAATCCGCATAAAGCACCGTAATGCCGTAATAAGCTCAACCAAACGAACGGGACTTGGCGACGGTCAAATGTTGCGTAACCGAAAAAAAACAAAAACTGTACTACAACAATTGAATGAATAAAAACTGAAAAATCACAGGAAAAACTTGAGACGTCAAATGTTGTCAACAACAACAAAAGCACTGCACTTTGAATGCGGCTTGCATATCGTTTATCATTGTAAGCTTTTGGCCGGGAATTCGCAGTTTTGTGTGTGTGGTTGTGTTTATTGGTGAGAATTTTCGCTCCACAAAATAATGTCGGGCTTAATGCAATACAACTGAAATACACAAAGCAGCAAAAAAAACTCGGTTAAATTGTTGTGGTGCAATGACCGTAAATAATTTTAGTTTTTTGCAATGATTTGCACACGTTTTTAGTGTTGTTATTACCGGCTGCGGGCTAAATTAAAATTAGAAAAAAAAAAATCAAAAACAATGGCAACTATGCCATTATAGCATGTAAATGGGTCAAAAATTTGTTTTCATTTGATTTCATTTATTCAGTTATTCATTGACACCGCATTTTATATCTTTAATCGATTGAATTTGTGGCGAGGGCGTAATTATTTTTATTAACCAAAGAGTTAGACCTTGAAGAGATTTTAGCGCGCCATTGCATTGAACTCATTGATACTCACAACACTCATTGGGGTGTTGTTGTTGTTTTAAAGGTGTGCACAAACTAATTTAGCACACGAAATCGAAATTATCACGAGACACGCGAGAAACGAGTACGGAAACGGAAACAGTACAATATTTCATGTGTATATATATTTACTACAGTATAAGTAGAGAAAACTGATTAAAACTATTAATGGAAATATGTGAAAATTCACATAAAGAAGTAAATTTGTATTTATAAAAAAACAAGTAAGGAAGGGCTAAGTTCGGGTGTAACCGAACATTTTATACTCTCGCAATTTATTTATTTAACTTTATTTATATTATATAATACGCAATTTGACCCACATATTCATTATATATATTGTATAAAGTCCATTGAAAGTTGGAAACCATAATATTAGGTTAGAAGCACCGAGGTCCTCGTGTTCGATATATGGGGCCTTAAAAACCTATGGTCCGATTTCGGCGATTTTAATAATGGGGCTGCCACACTATAAACATAGTATTTGGTCAAAGTTCTGCACCGATATCTTCACTAGTGCTTACTTTATATATTGTAAATTAAACGTTTCAGATTGTCTTCAAAGTTCTGGTATATAGGAAGTAGGCGTGGTTGTGAAGCGATTTGGCCAATTTTCACAACATATTATTGGGAGGTAAGGAAACTATTACAAACCAAGTTTCATTGAAATCGGTCGAGTAGTTCCTGAGATATGGTTTTTGACCCATAAGTGGGCGACGCCACGCCCATTTTCCATTTTGTAAAAAAATCTGAGTGTAGCTTTCATCTGCCATTTCTTATGTGAAATTTAGTGTTTCTGACGTTTTTCGTTATTGAGTTAACCAACTTTTAGTAATTTTCAACCTAACTTTTGTATGGGAGGTGGGTGTGGTTATTATCCGATTTCTTTCATTTTTGGACTGTATTAGGAAGTGGGTAAAAAAAACGACTGCAGAAAGTTTGGTTTATATAGCTCTATTGGTTTGCGAGATATGTACAAAAACTTAGTAGGGGCAGGGCCACGCCCACTTCCCAAAAAATGACATCCAAATATGCCCCTTCTTAGAGCGATCCTTCATACCAAATTTTATTTCTATAGCTTTATTTATGGCTTAGTTATGGCACTTTATGTGTTTTCGGTTTTCGCCATTTTGTGGGCGTGGCAGTGGTCCGATTTTGCTCATTTTCGAAAGCAACCTTCCTATGGTGCCAAGAAATAAGTGTGCCAAGTTTCATCAAGATATCTTAATTTTTACTCAAGTTACAGCTTGCACAGACGGACGGACGGACGGACGGACGGACAGACAGACATTCGGATTTGAACTCCACTCTTCACCCTGATCACTTTGGTATATATAACCCTATATCTAACTCGTTTAGTTTTGGGTGTTACAAACAACCGTTATGTGAACAAAACTATAATACTCTCTTTAGCAACATTTGTTGCGAGAGTATAAAAATAAATAAAATAAGGAAAAAATTAGATAATAAAAATACTTCTTTTAATTTTAGAAAATATCATAGAGAAAAAAATATTTGAAATTTAAATTTTAATTTATTACAAATAATTTATTATAATTCAAAAATCTTATGTTTTGATAATTCCAAAAAAATGTATAAAGAGAGGCATGTTCAAATTAATGTGGCTTCACTGTATAAGCAACCATTCATACACATTTGTAGGTTTTGTACAATTTTGTTTGTTGACTTAAAATGCACTAATCTAAAATTTTACTTGTTGTTATTGTAGCTTATGACTCAACTTAGTTTGCTAATTCGAAAATCTAATCAAGTCAATTTGATTAATTTTAAAACGAATTGCAACAGCAAAGAATGTATGACAGTCACGACAGAGTTATTTTTAATTTCCATTTTTTTTTTTTATTATTTCTGGAAGAAAAATATTAATAACAAAATTTAATCAGAAGATAGTAAATGTATTTGGAAAAAGATTTTCATAAAAAAAAATATTGATTTTAATGAAATATAACTTAATGATAGTTATAATTTAGTAAAAAAATAATAATATACATCTTACTTGAAGAAAATGGTCACATCTGACACCATATCACCATACGTGGCGTGTTCAAAAAATAACGGCAATTTTCGTTTTTTAATAACTATTAATTGTTAAATATTTCAAAATTTGACAAAAGGACGCTGCAATAACAGAAATATTTCATTTTGATAACCATGAAATATAGTTATAAACGCAACAACAACAACTTAACCAATAACACAGCATTTATATTTCCGATAAATTTCAAATTCTAGGGCTAAGGTCATCCAAACTTGGTCTACATCTGAGGTTACATTAAAAATTGCTATTCGAGACCGACAGACAGTAGCTCACCAGAAATCGGAGAAATCAAAAATTAATTTTTATAAGAATATCATAAAAATTTACGACAATTCATTTTCTCTACGAGAATGCTCTCTAAAATATCCAGGTTAGGTTAGGTTAAATTACAGAGGAAACCCACTTAGACTACTAAAGACAGTCCTTTGTGAAAAAGACGCCTCCCTTAGATCTACGTATCGGCAAAAAGTCTAGATCCTACCATAGAACATCCACAAATAGCTACTTACGGTGTAGAACAACAGCTTCGTGCTGAGAACAGTACTAAACTAAGACTAAACACAAAATGTTAAGTCTATACTTATAAATCTGGGTAACTGAAATTCAAACTGAAACAAATTCTTTAAAATATTCTAGAACCATTTCGAAGTCCGAAGCTGATATGTCACTTTTCCTTAAAGGATTCATGAAAGACTTTCAGTAAACTTTAAAGAATATTAGGAGTTTATAAAATACTAGCAGACCGCTCCGGATTCGCACGGGTTTAAAAAAACATTTCAAAAGTTATGAGTTTTAACATACAAAAGTAAAATGATCTAAAACTTCATTACGACCTCTAGTATTTGGTGCTCGATGTCTTTCTCTCTGATTATGAAGGCGTTGGGAACGCTCAGAGTTAGATGCTCTAGTACGAGCTTCTATATTTCTAATATTTTGTTCTTCAAAATAGCCGCAAGACGATTTTCAGTTTCAGATTAAGATTCTCCATCACGGAGTCTTTTTGATACACTCATCTGGCAACTATTTACAGAAAGTTGAAAGTAGCAATAAATATAGCCTATGTTACTCAGGGTAAATTTAGCTTTCCAATGGTAAAATAATTTTTGATTTTATTCATTACATACATACAAATCTTTTCTCTTTATAATAGTGGTATAGATTTACAAAACATTGTGGTTTGCTACGAACAAATATAGAGAAATATGCGACTATGGCAAATTTTAAGAACTTTAAGAGCTTCAGAGCTTAAAATATTTCTTTATTATCGATGATCCCTTTTGTGAATTTCGAAAGAAAGAGTAAAGTAATAGTTCAATTTCATGGAAGAATAGGTATGAAAGCGAAGTAAAGCGTTTTTCTTTCTCATTGAAATTTTACTGATAATAATATTTACTAGTTACTAGTTATACTATATTTTTTGAGTTAGATCCAATTTATCCATTTGAATATAGCACCGAAATATAATCTAAAAGATCCTTCGCACAATTATTTCAGAGTTGTCAAATTAACATTTAGAAAAGGAGAGAACACGTCATTTTTGGTTCACAGTAAAAAAAAAATTAAAAAAAATCTCAATATTAACTAACATTAAATTTGTAAAAAACATTGGTGGTACACAAAAAGTGCTTGTCAACCAATCATGTCGATAAAACCCCGTTACTGCATTTGACTAAGAATTATACCAATATAATGTATGTCAAATTTGTCAGAGACACAAAAAAACAAAATTTTACCTCAATCTATTTGGCCACTTTTAATGGCTTTAAACTTGCCCGCAGATAACTTTTTATGGCTTACTATAAACTTAAACGCGATCAAACAAAAAAATTTTACTCGAAAAAAATAATTTACACTTTTTATTGTTGCAGAAAACATAATTCGGATTAAGTGCAATTTTATTGAAATCAACTTTCAAAAAGACATTTAAACTCGATCTTATTTAGAGCTAACGCGTTGACATACAACCCCACAGCAAACGAATGTGCGAAATTTCAATTAAAATTTAGCAAAAACTAGACTAAACTTTAGCCGAGGTTTGACAAACATTATGCGCGTCAACGCGCTTGTCAAACCTTTTTGTCACAAATGTGGCCGAAATAATTGCACAATAATATGTGACAGAATATTACATTAATGGGCAAATTGCGTAAAGTGCATAGAATGTGAGAAAAAAGAATGCAAAGCCAACAGCCCAAAGCCATAAAAGAGCCTTAACTAGAAGAAGGCGTAGACAACAAACCCAGAGCCTCGAGCGCATGCGCACCGCAACACCAACCACCCAAGCAGTAGCCAGTGCGCAGCTGCAGAACATGCGCAGGCAATTAACTTGAACGCCGAACTATGCACAGTTTTGTTGGACAAACGCACTCAGGAGAATAATTGAATGTACCGCTGTTTGTGTGTCTGCGCATGCGTGCTTGTTAACAAGCGAAAGAGTAACGCACAAAATTGGATGAATAAAAATTTGAAAAATTGCGAAAAATACCGCGCAACAAAAGCAAGTGATCGCCAGCAATAAAATTGGACCAAATAAATAAACAATGTTGAGAAAAATTGAAAGCTTTCAATTAGGTGCATGTAGGCACTTTGGCGCTGCGCCATTGGCACAAGTGAAAAACTAACAAACGACCAGACAATTTGCAGTTCGAGGCTTTACTTTTATACAAGTAGTAATTGCAGTAGCAGCAGTATGGGCTGTGAGGCTAAATGAACCGTCGTGTTCGAATAATTGGTTAAAAATTGCCCTGAGATATGAGCGTGAGCCCAGTAAACTAAGTGGCGATTTGTTGAAGTAATTTGATTAGATACACTTTGGGGGTTCATAACTAAATAGCCGAGGAGCTACTGCGGCGATGATCGAATACATGTCTTACTTTAGAGATTCTGTGCCTAGGCGATATCCTAGATCATTTGATATTAACAAAGGTTATGAGTGCTTTATTGTCACGAATAGATTCAAAATCCTTCCTTAAGCTATCGTAAAATAAATAATCGAAACTCTCTCTGTCAGTCTGTCATATTCGCCATAGGCAAATATATCCCGCTTTCCTTTCTTGATCTCGATATACCTTTCATCCAACTTTACTTGTTCCAAAGTCGCTCACGAGCATTGAGGAAGCTGCCCTTCTTCTGCCGTTCCGCAACATTCACATAGCAACATTTTAGATTGCTTCTTAGTTGATACTCAGAGAGTGAGAAATGTGACTCCACTACTCTCGTACGTACAGTTATTAAACATTACTTGCAGAGACAAGTTGAGTAACGAATCTCCTGAATATCTCTCGCTGCTGCAGCTTTTCAATAGCTTTTTAACGTTGATTTTTCTTCAAGTTTAAATTATGGCATGTGAGTTATATTTTCGCCTTGAACTATCTTGAGATCGTTTTGTAACAATAATAAATGTCATAGTTGGATTACTTACTTCCAGACCCTGACATTCAAATATTTTTGTTATATTTTTATTCGGGTTCTCATCTCGGAATTACTTTGGACTCCGTTCTTTCACCTTAATCACAAATCCTTGGCTGGTCCGGGAAGTTAAGCAGTCATGTGGATGAATCATTGTTATTTATGGAAGGCATGCCCAATTTGACCGCTAACAATTCATAATCCTTAAACTATTGACCGCAGTCGTTAGAAATGTAACACGCTTCATCTGATCTTTAATTTGATTCTGAGTGTTTCTGAGGACGCCGTAACCACATGCGTGACCAACCACGTAAAGGCATATTTATACGAGACAAAGGTTATGTCGAACCGAATATATATTAAACAAATGCAGCTCAGTTTGATTTAAAGAGTAACAAGGTAACTCATTGTGAGCCCGCTGATACACGAGTACAGGTGGAACCTTATAAGTACTTAGTAAGTGCACTTAATACTCTTCACATAAACGTTTGCTAATGGGAAACTGCGGATCGTAGCAGATACTGGGAAGTCAGGGTGTTTTGGACAAAAGAATTGAAGATGAAAAGGCCTTTTACAAAGAAAACTTTTCGTAAGATAACTTGATTCTCTTCGCGATATTTATTATTGCTGTTGGGAAATTGTGGATCATTGTAGATACAGAGGGTTTCGAACAAAACAATGGAAAAGGAAAAGACATCTCAGCAATTTCTTCATGTCTATACTGCACTGGCTACAAAAAAAACTTCAACTTAGTAATTCGAATTTGTATATTTAATCCCTACTTCGTCTTGGACCTCTGTTCTTGCGTTTAAATTTTAATTTTTAAATTCACAATACAGTTGTATGATTGAACTCCTGATTTCCACCTGATTTTCTAACTCTATATTAATTATACCAGTCTAATTGTTTTATACCATTTGCTTGTTTGATACGCCAATTTCTAAAACAATAATTTAATCAAGATATCCATCAACAAGTTTTTTCGGTGATGCAACTCAAAATATTTTTTACCAACAACAATCAATTCTATATAATTTCCCTGCCATAATATTTATTATTAACAGTTTATATTTTTTTTCCAAATTGACCAATAAAGCACCAACAGCTTAGACTGTCAGCGCATTTGTTGTGACTGAAGAGACAGGAGATCGCAAAAAAACTACAAATCAAAACAGATCAAATACTGTTAAATGCCTCAAATCACCTTAACAACTTTAAACGAGACGTTGTGACCAGTTAAGCCTAACCAAAAGCTGGCAGGCGGCAACAAGCGCAAACTCTTTAACTATTGCCATACCGAAATGGCCACGCCTTGTACCGTAACGGGAGCGTTTTGTACGACATTGAGTGAATAGGCGATTAGGCAAACGACAAACACAATTTCAGTACGAATCTTACAAAATCAACACAAACGGAGGCTGTAACGCGGTTTGGTTGTAAAAGCGGGCGCGAGAAACGCCATTAAAATGTTGTGGAAAAAAGAAACAAAAACAAAAGTGAGCTTGGCAGCTACTACGCATGCGCGTGCCTTTTGCGCTCGATTTGCAACGATAAATTAATGTGGTTAATTGCCTTTCCTGTGTATTTGTATGTATGTGTATATGTGTATAATGACTAGGCCACCGGATGACTGACTGGCTGACTGACCGATTAACTGAGTTTTATTTTTCTCCCCGGTCCAACACACACACACACACATTTCATAGCCGTACGGCGCGCATGGGTGTTTATAGTAATCACTTGTAAGCGCTGAAAAGCTGCTCGAAAGCCATTAAAACGCTCGCTTAGAATAGCTTAAAAATGTCTGCAAAATGCCGAAATGTCAAAATATTTCAACATTTTGCTGTTTGCGGCGGCCAAACGCAAAAATCTGAAAATTAATAATATTAAATACCTAGAATTTTGTGAGAAAACAACAACAAAGCGACTTTGGTGCGTGAAAAAATGACAAAAAGCAGAGACCAGCATGCAGTTAAAATGACAAATGCAATCAAATTGTCGTACGTAGTCGTAAAATATATGTGACGGTATATTTTTATGTTTCATACAGCTGTGCTGTTGGTGTGAGCGAGATAGCCTTACAGTACAGGTGATTAGCAGCTGACCATTTTAATATTTGGCAGCAGAGTTTGCGCAATTATTCTTGTGCGGCTGATTCTAATCTTTTGGCTCGAGTCACTTGTCAGCTGTCACAATGTTAGTATTTGAGACAGGTGCGTAAACAAGCTTAGGCGAAGCGTCTTTGTAGAAGAGTTAAGGTATTAACTTTTTTAACCGAACTATGTAAGAGTAGAATGAAATTAAAAGGCAATTTTAGGAATAGATTTTAATACAAATTTATTAATTAACATCTACTTCTTGTTAATGAACACATTTATATTAAAAGACACTATTAAAGTCACTTTAAATAGTGTTACAGTTAATGGTGCATTCTCCACAGTGATTTTTAAACAGTTTTTAAAAATTGTATTGTTATACTCTCGCAACAAAAGTTGCTTAAGAGAGTATTATAGTTTTGTTCACATAACGGTTGTTTGTAACACCCAAAAGTAAACGAGTTAGATATAGGGTTATATATACCAAAGTGATCAGGGTGAAGAGTGGAGTTCAAATCCGAATGTCTGTCTGTCCGTCCGTCCGTCTGTGCAAGCTGTAACTTGAGTAAAAATTAAGATATCTTGATGAAACTTGGCACACTTATTTCTTGGCACCATAGGAAGGTTGCTTTCGAAAATGAGCAAAATCGGACCACTGTCACGCCCACAAAATGGCGAAAACCGAAAACACATAAAGTGCCATAACTAAGCCATAAATAAAGCTATGAAAAATTTGGTATGAAGGATCGCACTATGAAGGGGCATATTTGGATGTAATTTTTTTGAGGAAGTGGGCGTGGCCCCGCCCCCAAATAGGTTTTTTGTATATATCTCGTAAACCAATAGAGCTATATAAACCAAACTTTCTGCAGTCGTTTTTTTAGCCATTCCTTATACAGTCCAAAAATGGCAGAAATCGGATAATAACCACGCCCCCCTCCCATACAAAGGTTAGGTTGAAAATTACTAAAAGTGGGTTAACTCAATAACCAAAAACGTCAGAAACACTAAATTTCACATAGGAAATGGGCGTGGCGTCGCCCACTTATGGGTCAAAAACCATACCTCAGGAACTACTCGACCGATTTCAATGAAACTTGGTTTGTAATAGTTTCCTTACATCCCAATGATATGTTGTGAAAATAGGCCAAATCACTTCACAACCGCGCCTACTTCCTATATACCATAACTTTGAAGACAATCTGAATCGTTTACTTTACAATATATAAAGTAAGCACTAGTGAAGATATCGGTGCAGAACTTTGCACAAATACTATGTTTATAGTGTGGTCCTATTCTAAAAATCGCCGAAATCGGACCATAGGTTTTTAAGGCCCCATATATCGAACACGAGGGCCTCGGTGCTTCTAACCTAATATTATGATTTCCAACTTTCAATGGACTTTATGCACTTTATATGACGAATATGTGGGTCAAATTGTGTATTATTAATATAAATAGAGTTAAATAAATAAATTGCGAGAGTATAAAATGTTCGGTTACACCCGAACTTAGCCCTTCCTTACTTGTTTTTATTTTACTTTATATCATAAATTCTATAAGTCTTATAATTAAAACGTGTCTACAACCATAGCTAATATTATCAATAGATACAAATCTTTTTTTAGAGAACGAAAATTTCCCGTCAAAAAATTTAAGAAAACAGATATCCAACGTGTAATCAATCTGCTTCCAATTCAAAATATGTTAGCCAAAGGATACTTTACCAGTGAAAGCTCTTTTCCGTTAGTTTTCGCTAGCCGAAAATACGCACATGATTATCGAAAATCCAAAGTATCTATCAATAAAGATAGCGTATGCAGATATCACTACTAGTAAATTTTATGTATGATTTTTTTAACACCATCCCATTGAACATATTGTTATAAGTTTTCTGATTTAAAACTTCACTTTATTCTATAAATGTTTGGGTTTCTTCGGTTCTTATGCTCCTCTTACAGCTATTCATATTTGATTCAGCTGAAAAGAGTTACTTTTCCTTTATATTTTAGCGATAAACTTAAGTTTGAATGCTACTCTTAGCTAATAAATATTATTTACCGGACTATTTTTGTTGTTAAACTTATGTAATTAAACTGATGACGACAAAATAGGAGCAGCAATTATTTTCTTCTTAGCAAAAGCTTTTTAAATGTTGCTAAAAGTGCTATAGAGAGCACTGAACTCCTAGATTTAGACTAAGGCAATTTTTTCTACTCTAATTCGCCTAATTCTAAGAAATTGTCATATCTGAATACATTAATCTTCAATGTTTCATTAGAAAATTTAATTAACTTTTTATGTCACAAATATTATTTGAAGGTTGCAAAAATCGTGATTATGCCTTAGCATTGCGACACTCAAGCGATTATAGATATTCTCTGGAAATTGCTTCATAAAAATTTAAGATTTTCTTATAACATCAAATGTCACGATAAGTGTTCTATTAAAATTGCGGCAATATTTGCATTTATTATTATTTTGCCGCGACTAAATTAAATAAACGTGACTGTTAGTAAATGACATGTGTGGGAAATATGCAATAATAACTTTACCAGAATTGAGTTTAATAAAAAATATTCGGGATGACTGGTTTTTGAAACTTTTTTAAGCAATATTTGTCAATTGTAAAAATTCGTGAGTGATACGCGTTCCTTTAAGATCTTAATAACTTCTTCATTTTAATTTTACGGTCACCCAACAAAGTTTCACAAATTATTACGATGTCTTCTGGTGTTATAGCTACGTGTGACCTATCTAAATAGGGTGATTATCTTGTGCTGGTGCGGTTACGAAGAATCCATCAGGAAACAGTGATTAAAACACGAAATTCACTTTTTTATTGAAAAAAAATTATGTGTAGGATCACTTTAAGACCTACTTGAGAATATCTTGATAAAACTTTGACAGTATTATAGTTAAGATTATCACTGTAAGAGACTTCTTTTGTTGGCGATCTCTCGACAAGACCAGGGATTTTTTTATTTTCTCTCGTTAAGTATGAGGAACGAAAAAATGGAAAAATTAGTCCTCAATCAAAGATACATTCCTTCTGACGGTATCGTTCAGAATTATAGGTCTCACAAAAGCTTCAGAATTTCAGCTTCGAATTCCATACTTGACTTTACAATAATTATCTCAAGAAATAATAAAGAATTCCAATATACGGTAATTCTCTTTTAAAAAAGAGTAGACTCGATATATATTTAATATGAATAATGAACACCTCATACAAAGATCTCCTCTTAACATGCGCAAAAGTGTTGCATCATTTTCTTTGATGGAAGAAACTTAAAACTACGAAAAAAAAATGTGTTACCACTTTGTTTCTAGCTGCGTCCATCCTTACGATTTATTTAATCAATTTGAATTTATATCAAGTTAAAAATAACCGCTTACTCTCTTGTACGAATTCAACTAGATAACTTTGTTTTGTAAAATTTTCGACAAGTGTGCAACGCTGAAAAATAGCAAGCAGAGTGGTGACCAATCGAATACAGCTTTTATGTAAGCTACTAAAAAAATGAAAATATGGATATACTCAACCTCAAATGACAAAAGATATAAATTATAAGTTGGATAGGAACTTTGAACATTTGAAAAAAGGAAAAAAAAAGAAAAACTTAGTATAGTCCAACAACCAGAGAAAGAGATTTCTTGGATCTCACTTTATAGAGCAGGCACGCGAAATAGCGAATATAGAAGTTAAGAATCTCTGCAGATTTGTAATAGGTTCAGGGCGCTTTGTCGACTTCTAATTGTTTAAAAAACTATTCGACATTTTCCTTAATAATTAATAAGATTACATATATGGTTTTTATACCTAACTTTGGATTAAGTGATTATCCATTTTTAATTACCAATAGTACAAATACCAATAAACAGTATACGTGTCGAAGAAAAACTGCAATTTTTCACCAGCCATTTACAATTTGTACATTTCACACAACTCACGACGCAAACAGCGGCTTTATCAATCACCTCGTCTATTACACAATTGTATAACACCACAAACCCAGTGAGTAAATATGTAAACAGACAGTCACCCAGCGACACGTTGACCACTTTTTTGGCCAGCAATAGAAATGCAGGAAATAATTATGTATTTACTTAGATGAAAGTGAAATGTTGCGCATACGCCAGCGCGTACATGTCAATGCGCACATGCGCGCAGAACAGGTAACATCTTCAGTGTGCGCATTTACAGCGCAAATGACTCTATCAGCAATAAATTCACATGTACAAGCATATAGAAATTGTACTTAAAAAGTAAATAAATTTTATTTTATATATTTTTTGTTGTTGCTGTGTACGCACCAGTTCGCCGCTTGCGGCTTCCTGGACATGATGACAAAGGCAACGCTGGCACGCTTGCCAAATAGAGATGCGCCGTCAGCGCTAAGTGTTGGCTAACAAATGCTGGCGCTTCAAATAATGAAAAGAAAAAAATTCAAGCCGCAAACGCATAAACGGCATGACCAGGAGTCCGGTTGGCGTTTGCCTTGCCGTTTGGTTAGCTGTCCGCCATACATATTTGCACAGTGCAGGTGGACAATTAAGTAATCCATTATATTTAAGGAAAAGCCGCATGTCATGCGTGTAACTTTCCAAAATCAAAATGTACACACATGAGTGCATAGCAAACTGAAGACTTAAGCAACAAACTTGCTTTGCGCCGCAAAATGCCGACAAATCGCACAAAAAGCGTGGATTATTAGAGAAGTCATCAAATATGTGTTGTTTGTAAATAAGCCAACAAAAACAATGCTAATTATGATGAGCAGTGGAGAATATGCTTACAACAATCAGACAATAAAAAGCAACATTAATCGCTAACAACCTGTCAAATTAAGTGGCAAAGTAATCACTTGGCGGCGGGAAAATGCATACACTATGCAAAAACAACAACTGCGTAGAGATAAGAAAAATAAAATCTCATATATTTATATGAGAAATATATAAAATTTTTTAAAGCTTCATTAGACCCTTTCAATGTTTATTTAAAAAATATTTTTTTTAATTAAAAAATTATTTTTATATATTTAAATCTTATATTTGAGAGAAAATTAGATAATGGTGATTTTCAAATAAAAAAAAAAAATATTCAAAAAAATTTTAAGACTTCATTAGACCCTTTCAATGTTTATTTAAAAAATATTTTTTTTAATTAAAACATTATTTTTATATATTTAAATCTCATATTGCAGAGAAAATTAGATAATAGTGATATTCAAATAAAAAAAAAATATATTTGACATTTTTTTGAGACTTCATTAGATCCTTTCAATGTTTATTTAAAAAATATTTTTTTTAATTAAAAAATTATTTTTATATATTTAAATCTCATATTTGAAGGAAAATTAGATAATAGAGATATTCAAATAAAAAAAAAATATTTAAAAAAATTTTAAGACTTCATTAGACCCTTTCAATGTTTATTTAAAAAATATTTTTTTTAATTAAAACATTATTTTTATATATTTAAATCTCATATTGCAGAGAAAATTAGATAATAGTGATATTCAAATAAAAAAAAAATATTTTAAAAATGTTTAAGACTTCATTAGACCCTTTCAATGTTTATTTAAAAAATAAATATATTTTTAAAATAATTTGTATATTATATAAATAAATTACTCTTGAAGTTTTGAATGAATTTGTGTCAACTTGACTTCTATAGAATAAACAACCTCCCATATAGTTCCCAAAGTTTCACTTTTCATTTGTTGCTGCAAGAATTTCTCACTCGTTTGCAATAAAAACAAAGCGTTGCACATTTTTCACATGCTTAATGGACAATGCTTGTTTGTCAGCTAAAGCCCAGTCCGCCTGTCGCACCCTCTATACACACACCATTGCGCTTTGACGTCTTGTCAACACAGCCATTGTTTGCGCTAAATTTTCCAAAATGCCTGCATTTAACAGTTTTCACTCAACACGCTGTGACAAGACAAGTTCTACACAAAGTCACAATATTTACATACTACATATGCGAGAATATACACATATTTAATTATAAACCGCAGTTTTATTTAGTTGTAATTATGTTGTTTACGCTTGCGCATGCATTTAAATGCAACAAAGTAGCAGCCAAGCACAGTCACAACAATAACAGACAATTTAATGTGAATGAGTGTAAATTGGTACGCGACGATTGCATTGTTTTGTTGCCTTTGACAATTTATTGTGGCACAAGGCTGTGTGTTGCATGAACAACTATCACTTGCTGGGTGGAAATAAGAATAAAATAACAATAAAAAGGGAAAACGCGTGGTGTGTATGGAATTTAACTGCAATGAAAAATAAATTTTGTACAATAAAATTAAAAAAATTTAACATGTGTTTTAAGGAATTTGGCACCTTAATCGCACCAAGAATCAATTCAGCATTAAACAATCAAAAAAATATTTATAACTAAATATATCGATTTTAATATCATAAATCAATTTGTCAAAATTCTGACATTATTACACTCAAATCACTCACAGTTTAAAAATGAAGGCTTCAAGCGAAGACACCTTTGATTTGCTAAAGTTTCTTTATGACTTCAGCTTTTATGTCAAATTTAGTGACACTCATAATATAATCAAGAAACAAGTAAGGACAGGCTAAGTTCGGGTGTAACCGAACATTTTATGCTCCCGCAATTTATTTATATAGTTTTATTGAGATAACCCACAATATGACCCATATATTCGGCATAAAGTCCAATAGAATAACGAAAATCATCATACATAGTATATGAGGGCTGAGATAATTCCCAAACCGATTTCACGCATTTTCACCATCAAGTTACACTATATTCAAGACTAATGCTCACTTAATTTTGCTAAGATACCTCACATATTAACCGATATATGCGGTATAAACCCCACTGGAAGTTTGATAATCTGAATATAAGGTATATGGGAGCTATGGGAAGTTATGAGCCGAGTTTAACCATTTTTGGTACAGAGATTATTAGAAGAAAAATATTCTCTCTGAATTACATTAAAATATCTGAGAGATTTACCGATATTTTCGGAGAAAAATTACACTTAGGCACTGAGTTTTTTATGTTCGATATTCAAGGTCTTGAAAAATAATAAACCGATTTTGACACTTTTTCCGCAAGTGGTCCCTCAGCGCAAATGCAGTATTTGTGTAAAGTTTTATTCCGCTATCTTCATTGGTCCCTAATGTTATATATTATAAAGTGAAGGAATCAGATGGAATTCAAAATTGAAAAATTTTCAAGAAAATGTTATATTCCGAATTTCATTTAAATCGGTCGAGTAGTTCCTGAGATATGGTTTTTGACCCATAAGTGAGCCATTTTCCATTTTGTAAAAAAATCTCAGTGCAGCTTCTTTCTGCTATTTCTTCTGTAAAATTTGATGTTTCTGACATTTTTCGTTAACGCACTTTTAGTAATTTTCAACATAACCTTAGTAAGGGAGGTGGGCGTGGTTATTATCCGATTTCAACTATTTTCAAGGTGTGAGATGGGTTTCGTAAGGGACGACTACAGAAAATTTAGTTTATATAGCTTTATTGGTTTTCGAGATAAAATACCCAAAAATATTACATCCAAATATGACCCTTCCTAATGCGATCCTGTGTACCAAATTTACTTTTATAACTTAATTTATGGCTTAGTTATAACACTTTAGGTGTTTTCGGTTTTCGCCATTTTGTAGGCGTGGCTATGGTCAGATTTCTCCCATTTTCAACAGCAATCCTCTCACGATCCCAAGGAACATGATCGTATACAAAGTTTCGTCAAGATATCTTAATTTTTGCTCAAGTTATCCGTTGCACGGACAGACAGACAGACAGACGGACGGGCAGACAGAGTAAGAGTAAACTTTTTTAAATGGTGTTAGTTTCATAAAACAGAATATTTTTACAATTTGTCAAAGAAATGTCATGAAACCAGAGCATTAGTTTTTAAGTATTCGCATTTAAGGTACATAAGATTTAGGAAATACATAATTCAATAATAATTATGAAAATATCTATCTAGATATTTATAACTGAAAATGTGAGTTTTTCATCTGTTCTCATCTTACGAGAAGAGTTCTAGAAAATAATTTAATGTTGTTTTTTTATATTATGGAGTTGGAGTTTCCTTTAAACTTTTCTCACTATTTTAATTATCTGTTGTGTGTTAAGTCACTAATAATGTTCTAGAACTTTAAACAAAGCAATAACAATTAGCAATGATCAAGTTTCAACACTACAATTAAATTAAATTAGCTGCTAGCAAGCATTAACAACGTTGCAAAAGCATAAAGGCAAAAATATATAATTATTTAAATATTTAATTATTCGCAAATTAAGGCAGTGTATTGATTTACGCCTACTAAATCAATAGTATGAGCTTGTAATAGTTTAAGCACTCAGAGGCTGAAATATATTTTAATATAAGTTAGCAATTATTGCCTTTGTAAGAATGCAGTTAACAATATTCATTACTCATTGCCTATATTATACATGCGTAAAATCTCTGGCTATATGTTAACGGAGATTATAGTATGTTTACATATGAAAATAATCTTGTCCTAAGCTCGTTCAATAATCTAACCGTTTACATATAGCCAAATGAGATTATCAATTGTCAAATGTGTTGCATTTGTTGTTGAATTATACATATTTCTCTCGCTGTCGGCCATTGTTGTTTACATTTGCATTTGACATTTCTCCTTTTCTTCGCAAAATTATCGATAAACCTAGGAATAACACCGAAAATCTAGTTGTATAAAACGAGATAATTTTATAATCTCGGATTATCCAGAGAGGAATTTTGTATGGGAAATCTCGTTTCTTAATTACAGATTACCGAGTTAAACTCGTAAATGAAGATAATTTCGTTATATGTAAACATAGTATTAAGTAATACATAACGGCCGCAAAAGGTTGCCAAAAGGTTAACAATTAAAATTCTCCCTCCTATACATACATATATCATAAAATAAAAAACGACGTGCCTCAATTAAATTAATTATTACCTCTATTAACTTGAGTACTTCTTAATTAATTATTATTATTAAGAATCGTTGAAATTAGCATAGTGATGTGATATTTAACGCAATGTGATGTGATAGTGCTTATTAAACGCAATTCAAATTAGAAGCCGTTCTTTATATATATAAATATGACCAATATAGCATTGAATAAAACTAAGGCAATGTTGTAATAAATGTTTTTAATTGAATAATTAAAAATACAAATAATTAATTTTAAAGACAAATATTAATACCAATATATATACAATATCTATTACAATAGAGGTAGAGGTATAGATAATTCAGAATGCTTTAAATAAAAAAATAAATAGTTTGTAGAGTTGCCACTTAGCTTTAATTAAAAACTTTGAAACCTGAGGCTTAGGTAAAAAAAATAATAAAATAGGATTGACACTTATATCAATTTCAAATTGCTCAAATTTGGAAAGAAAAACAGTTTTTCTTATAAAACTAGTGTAATTTGAAAAAAATATTTCATCTGATGTGTTATTACTTTGGTTCGATATGTCCAAGAAGGACCAAGGAGTAAACGTTGCTTTAACTAGGTTCTTTTATGTAGTGATTTGAACTTGTTGTCTTGGTTTTTATTAAACTAAGTGTATACCTTTAGAGAAAATTGTAAAATTTGCCTAAAAATATTGGAGAAGCAAAGGAACGTTATGGTAGTTTAGGCGTTTTTGTTTCAAGTCTTCTTCGGTATAGGTTCTTTAATATTAAGTTTAATAGACATGCATCGAGCTTGTGGTATATGTAGTGAGAGGTATATCGTAGATTTTTCATCTTTAAATTACAGAGTTAAACTAGATTTAATCGTATAGTTCAATGTTGTATACTATACTACGCACACCTCAGCACTTATTAATAGTAATAGACATATATTTATGGAAAAAAAAATAATTAAAATGACCTATGTTCGCTTTACAACTAAAATAAGCTCACAAAAATCAGTAATTACCATTTACTCAAGAAGCAACTGTCATGCATATATATTAATTACCCCAAGCAGTACATCTATTACTCGTACATCTGCCAGAAGCATAATTTACATAAAAATGTTTAACAAATTAGCAAACACTACACAGTAAATTAATTTTTTTCTACAATTTATATTTTTTTTTATAAATTTCCTTAATATTGGCGACACATTCTACTGCCTTCTGTTGCTAGTAGCTGCAATGGCGATGCGTAAGCTACTGCTGACAGCTTCAATTAATCGCAGCCGCTACCGCCAACAGCATGGTTGTGACTTGTTTGAACACAAATTTTTTTTCTAAGCTAACAGAGTTGAAGTTTTGTGGCCATTCTGAGCGTGAGTGTGTATTAAAATGACAAAAATAGCTGCATAAGCCACTTCTACTATGCAAATAATGATTTGGCATGTGTTGGCTGTCGCAAAGTATTAGTGAAGTAGGAGAAGAATTTCGTAATGAAGATCGCAAAAAACATTTCACTTTAACTTTTTTTTCTGCTTTGAGCACAAACACATGTAGTTTTTTTTAAATAAGATATACGATTTTTTTTCTGTTTTCTATAGTAATATTACTTAGATAATTTGACAATCATTTAGTAACTAATATTTACATTTTTTGAAAATAAACTCTTTTATATTTAAATAATTACAATTTTTTGTATGCGTAAGCTACTGCTGACAGCTTCAATTAATCGCAGCCGCTACCGCCAACAACATGGTTGTGACTTGTTTGAACACAAATTTGTTTTCTAAGCTAACAGAGTTGAAGTTTTGTGGCCATTCTGAGCGTGAGTGTGTATTAAAATGACAAAAATAGCTGCATAAGCCACTTCTACTATGCAAATAATGATTTGGCATGTGTTGGCTGTCGCAAAGTATTAGTGAAGTAGGAGAAGAATTTCGTAATGAAGATCGCAAAAAACATTTCACTTTAACTTTTTTTTCTGCTTTGAGCACAAACACATGTAGTTTTTTTTAAATAAGATATACGATTTTTTTTCTGTTTTCTATAGTAATATTACTTAGATAATTTGACAATCATTTAGTAACTAATATTTACATTTTTTGAAAATAAACTCTTTTATATTTAAATAATTACAATTTTTTGTTTTGTAGAGTAGAATAGCGTAGAGTAGAGTAAAGTAGAGTACAGTATAGAGTAGAGTAGAGTAGAGTAGAGTAGAGTAGAGTAGAGTAGAGTAGAGTAGAGTAGAGTAGAGTAGAGTAGAGTAGAGTAGAGTAGAGTAGAGTAGAGTAGAGTAGAGTAGAGTAGAGTAGAGTAGAGTAGAGTAGAGTATAGTGAGTACAGTAGAGTACAGTAGAGTGGAATAGCGTAAGTGAGTAAAGTGAGGTACAGTATAGAGTGAGGTAGAGTAGAGGTAGAGTAGAGTAGGTGAAGAGGTAGAGTAGAGTAGAGTAGAGTGGGTGGAAGATAGAGTAGAGTAGAATAGAGTAGGAGTAGAGTAGGTAATGGAATAGAGTAGAGTGGAGTAGAGTGAGGTAGAGTAGAGTGGAGAGGTGAGTAGAGTGGAGGTAGAGGTAGAGGTAGGTAGAGTAGAGGTAGGAGGTAGAGGTAGAGTAGAGTAGAGTAGAGTAGGTGAGGTGGTGAGTGAGGTAGAGTGAGTGAGAGTGAAGTAGAGTGAGGTAGAGTAGAGTAGAGTAGAGTAGAGTGAGAGTAGAGGTAGAGTAGGTAAGAGTGGGAGAGTAGAGTAGAGTGAGTGGTAGAGTAGAGTGAGTGAGGTAGAGTAGAGTGAGTAGAGTAGAGTAGAGTAGAGTCGAGTAGAGTAGAGTAGAGTAGAGTAGAGTAGAGTAGAGTAGAGTAGAGTAGAGTAGAGTAGAGTAGAGTAGAGTAGAGTAGAGTAGAGTAGAGTAGAGTAGAGTAGAGTAGAGTAGAGTAGAGTACAGTATAGTAGAGTACAATAGAGTAGAGTATCTCAGAAATCACTTATTCAGCCTACTTTCGGAAAAAGTTAAATCTAGTTTATTGATGTGTGGAACTAAATTTTTTGTAGTCATAAAACAGCATCATTTATGATATTCAAGACACTTATAACAACTATGTAAATTACACTCTGGCAGATCTGAAAGCTAATAAAACACTCATTTAGTCATATGATACTAATTTTTGTTAAATGGAAAACTGCACCGATTACAAAAGTGTAAGCATACTTGTACCTAAATAGATACCAGACAAACACACGTTGTAATGTTTTTTCGAAAATAAAAAGGCATTAATTTCAGTGTTCGCACATTTTAAACAGCAATTTATAAAGTGACAAATAATAAACATTTCCTCATCATTACAACATGCAGCATGAGAGAGCTTATGAGCAGCGCATACAAAAAATAAATATTTAAATACTTGTAACTGTATATATGTATGTATAATACAAATATATATGTAAGCATGCAAATATTTTTTATGTAGATTATGGTCACCAGCTTCGCTAGAGTAGTCTGAAAAAAGCCTGACTCCCGGCATCTAAGCATGAATGGACGCAGCTGAGCTAGCAAGCCTGCTCCAGTGCTCCAACAAGGCAGTAAAAGTAAATAAGACTCAACAAGATTTTATCTATAATGCATGCAACATGTGTCGGCAATATTTGTGGCATCAAACACACACCTGCTTTCCTTATATATAGTATATGTGTTGGGAACGCTAGGCGGAGCAATAGTTTGCATGCGTTGCACGCTTACGCGTTGATTGGTTAATTACGCATTAGCGATGCCACTTAATTATCCTGCCTGCCTGCTCATTTGGCTGTCCGAGTCGCTTGACCGCTTAGTCGCCGCTCGCACGCTCGCTTAGGTCGCTGCTGATCAGGTGCTTTGGCGCCGTTCGCCAGGCAGGCAGGCAGGCAGGCCCACTAAGCAACACATTTATTTTGCTGTGACAACACGTCAACAGCAGTGCAACTGTGACTGGGCTGCGCCTGCGGCCGTATCTTTGCCGGCTGCCGTGGCTACTACAGCGGCGGCGGTGCATCAATGCAGCGCCCATTGCATGTCCAATTCAACACGTTTGCCTGCGGGCAGGTGACGTTGTTGATTTCAGGCTTTGCCATGTTATTTATTGAACTTTTAATCGTGTTATCTCATTTGTTGCAAATGCGCTCCTGCTGAGAATGTTGCTGCTGCTGCGACAGGCGAAATGTCGACGGTGATGACAACGCATAGGAAAATAACGGCAATGCGCGCGAAGACGTAGTACGATGCTTATAATGTTTACTGCACTCGTCGACAACAACAAAAATGCAACAACCAACCAACACACAACAACAACTACCAGCAAGGTATCCGGCAGTAAGCAAGAGTAAGCGGCAGCCGCGCAACAAACGCCACTTGTGGCAGTCAGTTGTCTTGCGGCAAAGAAATGCGATAAAAATTAGAGTTTTATTCCTTTCAAGTTTTCCGTTAGTTTGGCTTGAAAGATTTATTGCCAATGATAATTAAATTAAGTATGGAGTTCTTCCTGAAATGTAGTACCAATAAAAATGGTAGCAAAGTTAACGGCATAGCACCATGTAGCAACAACAACAAGGATAAATGAAAATAAACACAACAAAAACATAAAAAATATCGCAAGCATCGTTTTTGCAACAATAACAACAACTACAGCAAACACTTTGTTGCCCAATTGGCCAATAATTAAATGCATTTGTTGTTGATTATAAACACGTATTTGCTGCTATTTATGTACATAAAACTGTCAACACACAAATATAAAATTATCTACGAAATGTATATGCGATTAGACACCTCAGCGAAATTCATTAAAACTAAATTTAGAATTAATTTACACACATACTTGTCGGGCGGTGATTACAACTTGAAGCCTGTTGAATGGCAAATTCAGCACGCGAAATCACGATGTCAAATGCACCTAGTGTGCAATTCCTGATACCTGTCACAGTCAAACCGAAAACAAAAAAGATAGTTATTTCCGTAGTTTTAAACGACAGCGAGTCTAGTCTGGGAACGTTGTCCTTCCTTGCAGACCTTAAGCATTTTAATTTAAGGCATAGGTTATTTAATAGATTTTCAAACAACGACGAAATAGTTCGTGGCGACACCGAAATTGTTAGCTGGTACGTTATCCTGGGCAAGAGCATTATTTTCTTCGCCAAAGAGGGACGTATGTAAATAATTTGGCATAGCAGAGCCCTGTGACCGTTTTACGGTCGCAGCACCGGTATGGTCGCCTGGATGCAGCGGCCCGCAGCAGAGGTATATACAGACGTGTCAGAACACCGCACTCCGGACACCTACAGGATGCCTCCTGAAAGAACCCCACTCATCTAACGCCCCTTTCTCTTTGGTCCGACCCCGTCGAAACAGCAAGTTTTCTGGCTTCCCGTTAGATGCCCTCGACGACAACTAGATTCACGCGGTCTTTTGAGATTTATGCTTTCCGTTACGGCAGTGAGAAATAATCGTTACAAAAACAACATCCGTTAGGACAGTTTTCGCCTTCTTCAGAGTTTGCCAGGCAAAGTCCCGTGAATCCCAGGTTTGTCTACGATCATGAAAGGACGGAAAAACGTCTTCTGCAGTGGAATGGACTCACGGTTGCACTTGTTTTTATCCCTACCGCTTTCTCATGAGCAGTATTTCAAACAGGATATGACTCAAGCGGTCTTTTGAGATTCAAGCTCAGGTCTCTCGCCTCTCAATACCAACGTCTCCCAATACGAGATCGATAACTTTTTTCTCATTATTTTATACGACGACACTGACATAGTGAAAGGCCTCTACGCAGGCTTGTGTCATGTTGTTCGAATGAATGAAAACACTCCTGAAAGTATTCGATGTAGTAACCGATGATGGAAGGCGCGGAAGAGAACGACCCCAACTCCGTTGGAAAGACCAAGTGGAAGGTTACCTGACAGTACTTGAAATTTTCAAATGGCGCCAAATTGAAAAACGGAGAGAAGAATGGACGCTCTGTTGGATTCGCCTATAATCGCGAAAGCGTCGCGGTCGCAATCGGTAGGGTGAAAAATGTCCATGTACATCAGCAAAGCGCTCGTCGAGTTCAATGTAATATTTTCTATGAACTTGAAAAAACCTTCTGTGAAAATGTAACTCGTGACATCATCGGGCAATGAGTCTAAGTACTTATTATATACCCCCATGAACCACCATTTTACAGCAATAACAAAATCTTGCAATCGTCGCAGCACTTCCCAAACTCGATTTCTCTAGATAACCTTTAGGTCTTTCAGCGACGCTTATAAAACGACGGTCCTTTAAGGTTCTCTTTATTTTTGGAGATAGGAGCAACACTCATACGGAGTCATGTCTGGGGAATGTTTAGGTATTGTTTTAACCAAAATTCACGAACAAGCAACGAAGTATGAGCTTTTAAGAAACGTACATCGCTAAGCTCATAAAATTACGTCTAACCTTAGCGGTTAACCTTTAGCGTTCTTCAGAGGCATGTATATAAATATGATAGAAAAATTTTTAGCAATTAGACTTTTCAAACCCGAAATTTTAAAATTTTCGTTATTTTTTGAACACACCTCGTATGTTCAATACTATTTCACTCTTATTGTCATAGGCTCATCTAACTTAAGAACACAAACATATATTTTTGGTTCACATCAAACAAGATGTGACTGCCTTACTTTTTAACGACACTGTACGCCTACATTTGTGAATGCACTTTCGGACACATAGCGACCTTGCAACTTTAATATTTCGTTGCTAAATACTTGTTAGTGCATGTACGCATTTGTCTGTTCCAAACCAAAAGCCAAACTAAAAATTGTAACCTAGCAACATTGTTGCAAATAATTGCGGATAATCGTAGGTGTGGGTAAATTTATGCATGCGACCAACAACCAAAACAACAACAAAAATGTGATAATACAAGCAATAAACAACAACAACTATGTGTGTGCATGCATGCAACCCATATTTAAATGTTTAACAAATGACTGCAGATTAAACGCTTAAATCTCAACACTTCAACAACTCAAAGGCAGCGCATCCATCAAATTATAGCAAATTATAGATGCACAATTGACAGAAAGCCTCGAGCGCATCGATCAGCGATGGCTGGGAAATGCTATAATTTATGATTAGTTAATAATTTATTGCTGAGCGCTTTGCTATGCATTAGCACAAGTGCGACACAATTGTTGTTGTAAATTTATAAATATTTGTATACAACTAAGCAAAGCAACAATTTTACACAAACACTTACTGAGGCAAGCGCTAATTGGCCAACAACACCAGCCAACTACCCTTTGCCCCAGGAAAATGCAAAGCTTTCATTCATAGCCAAATGGGCAACCGAAGTCGCTGTGATGAATATTGCATAAATAATTTACAAAAGAAGTTACAACAATTGCAACAACAACATTTGCTTACAACAACAAATGTATTACATGACAACACCAAGCCTATAATGAATGTGTTTTAAGGTTTTATAGCAGCTGCCTGTTTGCCTGTTAGTTGTCACTGTCGTCGCACAGGGTGTCACCACTCAAAGCCGCACAGACACACAAAGATGCTTGAGTATATGTGTGTATGTTTGTGTGACTTTTTGGCGTATATGCTCCTCCAGCAGCATTATTTATTTGGAGACAACTAACATACGATGCCCAAACACCTCGATTGCTACCAATTGAGTGAAACAACAGCAACAAAGCTACAAAAAATAACAACAAAGCTACAAAAAATAACAACAAAGCTACTGCAAAGTAACCAAAAAAGCGTTGAAAAAATTTAGAAAAAAAGTTGCTGTAGAGAACGCAATGTAGAAATTGGATAGGTAACACGATGACTACTACTGCCGACAACATGCCCGCAACATGTGTCGCATATGTAACCGTAATGTAACGGCGCGTATCCAGTGTGTGTATCGCATGTTGTAAGTGTGCTCTATGCGACATGTACTACATGAATGCGCCAGAAAGGAGCAGTTTGAGGTCAGCGGTGTATATAAATCACGTTGACGCATTGTGCGAAATTGTGCTGTGATTTCATTTCGATTTACACATTTGTTTGGCTTATTTAAATTACGCTTTGCGAATTTGTTGTCATTTGCGTGTATGTGAGCTTTAATGCTCCGAATCAAATTAGGTAGAACGAGATAATAAATTAGAAAATTACATTACATTTTAGTGTTTTTATAATAAAAATTATATTCAAGTTTCATTTACATTATTTTTGATATAATGGGACACCATATTCAGATTTCCAACGGGTATTTGTAGTCTTTAAAATATTTTTTTTAGCTTAGGTGTCCCTGTACGCAGCAATTTAAAAATTTAATATTCCGGCTTTATTTAAAAAAAAATTGTAGTTTTGTAAAATAGCGACAAATATTATTTCGTTTTTTTTTATATGAGAAATTAACTTTATTAACATTTTTTATAGTTTTGAAACTCCATGGCCAGGTTCGTTGCTTAAGTCTTTTGTACATTTTCACTGTCTGCACATTCAGAGTGATATTGAAACTAATCATATTTTCAATGATGCTTGAAATTCTGATTGGAAAGGAGAATCTAATCAATGTTCGAATCAACTGTGGCACTACTTTTTCATTCGACAGAACTAACAAAATGCTAAATTCAAAATTTTATAAATTCCATGAAACAAATTTTTGTATTAAATGTTAATTATAAAATTAAAAGAATAATTAAAATGAGCACTTTTTGCAGCTTTTGTGTTATTTGAGAAAGTACTGAAGAAGTAAAAATTTTGGCAATCCAATAAAGGGGACAGGAGGAAACACGCCGACAGACTAAAACTAATACTAAACCAATGACTACCGTAGAAACTGCCAAGAAGTAGAAGAAGAGACTGTTGTACATCTTCTATGAGAATGTAAAGCAATATACAGGAAAATAATCAGGCTCGGTTTATTCGCCGACATCTCGGAGGTTGCACAAAACAAACCTTTTTTACTACGTTCGGACCGACATTGAAAACCTCTTGAAAACACAATTTGTGGATTGTGGAACCAAAGTCGTTCTGACCGACATTTTGTGTTTTCGATGCGTTTTCATTGACAATTCACACATTTATTTATTGATTACATTTGAGCATTTTTATACTCCCGCAACGTGTTGCTAAGAAAGTATCAAAGTTTTGTTCTCACGTTGTTTGTAAGTCATAAAACTAAACGATATAGGGTTATAAATATCAAAATGATCAGGATGACGAGACGAGTTAAAATGCGTATGTCCACACAAGCACAAGTTTACTTGAGTAAAACTTCTGATATATTAATGAAACTTCAGGAATTACACCATCTTTCATATAATGATTTTTGTTTTCTAGTGGACTTTGTGACCAATACATGAGTCGAGTTGCATGTTATTTTAAAGTGCTTTCTTTCTCAAAAAATTTTTGAATTTATTTTGCTCTGTACTCTAGTTATCAAATTGTCAGTGAGAGATAACCACCATAATAGGGTGAATTTTTTTAGAGAGACTTGATAACTGTCACATAAAATATCCGTTTAATGGGCCTTGCATGTATTTGATTACCGAACGCATGACTTGACTTGAAAGTCTGTTGAATTTATAACTCTAAGTTACGTTGACATTTGAACTGCTCTCCCTCTCTCACTGCTTCTATTTTCATTCTCATTATGACACTATTCCAGTGTTGCCTAAATATTTTCGGTTAAAATTAAATATGTTAAAATTCTAATCTTTAATATTTATAAATCTGCAAATAAAGAAACAATAAGATAATTCAGAGGAAAATACCTTTTTCACAACAATTATTTTTTAATGTGTTTAATAAAAAAATCTTTTATTTTATTTATAACGCAAATACTTTAAGTGCAATAAACAAATCAAATCAAATAGGTACGCTATGAGGGTAAATTTTGCAACAGAAACATAACTATTGCGAATCTCTGCATGAATTTGTGGTGATCTGCTCAGAAAAAAAATATTTTGCGAATTTATGTAATGAAAAATTGATTGTAAATGTTCAAAAACAATTTGAATAAATTATTTTTTCACCTATCATTTATACGCTTGGCTGGCTCCAATTTATTACATCTTCTAACAGTTCTAAATATCGAAAAACTGAGCTTCACAGATTTCCTAATAGTGAAGATTTTTTTGTATACTAGTTTTGAAATCTTCAATCTTGGTGATATTTTAATTTACAATATCAAATGACAATTTAGAGCTGGCAAAATATGTCTTCCAATAATATCGACTAAACTAGAGCAGACATCGATTATAATCAGTAGAATGTAAGTTTTCAAGAAGTTTTCAGCAAAAACTTTGATTTCGTTTGACAGATTTTGCATGGATGAAAACACAAGTTTTCGAACGAAAACCCATTTTTTCAATGAAAACACGTTTTCAATGTCGGTCCGAACGTAGTATTTGATTTGATCAACTTCAGAAAGGCCAAGGTGAGGGGATTCTAGTCGCGGTGTATTCACAATGGGCTTTCTAAAGGCCCAGGAGCGCCCTCTGACTTTCACTATACATACCTACTTTATCTACTTGACGCCTAAAAGAGACTAAAGGTGTAATATAAAATTGTATTTAGGTATTTACTTGATAAAATCTTAGTAGCATACGGTACCTTTTAAAAATAGTAATAATTAATTCACCAACATTTAATAATTCATCGGAGTCAATTCTAATCAGAAATAGTATTTTGAAATCCTTTAAAAAATTGAAAAACGTAACTAGCCTACGAAGTGATTTCACTTTTTTTTAGTAAATTGTGTGTATTTTTGTACTGCATCGATATTTATGAAGGAGATTTTCTGATACCCCGTGGAACTAATGCTATTAATCCAGTATAAAATGATTGGAGAGTACAAACTCGTTGGGCGGCGATGTATTATCATTTAGCAGTGAGTAAAACTGGTGTAATTAAATTTCTATTTCGATAATTTGATAACATTAAAAACAGAAAACGAAGGGTGTTTTTGGCAAATTGCTTTCGAGTATCACAATCATTAAAAAAAGGCAAAAGTAACGAATCGAAAACAATGAATGATTTCGCAAAGGTTCAACAATCGTACGTTCAGACCACATATGTAATATATGAAGCTCATTGATATAATACTGAATACTAATTACATAATTAATTAACTTCCATAACCCGAATATCTCCATAACTCAAACTGTTGAATTGGCAATAGAAGTCAAATTTCATACAACTGTATTTTTAATGGCAAACTCGTAATAATATCCTTAACGAAGCATATGAGTAATAATGGAGCTAAGATACTAACTCGTAAAAACACTCAGATAAAAAATACAAAAAATCACACAACATCTCTTACCCAAAAGTGAGTGCACCTAAGAAGATCTACTATATCCACTTGTCGCCAAAAAAAAAGTAAAGTGCTCATGGTGCACGTATTTAAATGAACCTTTCTAAATAAAAAAACTGTAACTCTATAAAATAAATTGCGTATGCAAATACATCAATTATTTTTGTAAAATATCACTTTGCGATAAATATTACGCAACTTTTAAATAGCGCCACGTCTAAACATTCCCTTTCAATTATGTAGATACAACAGATATGACTATACTGTATAACTTCCTACCACAAAGCTTTTAAAAATTTATTGACCCAAATTGGGTACAAAGAACCGGTAATTAAGAGCTATAAAAAATAAGCGTCACAAACTCTTACAGCAACAACTATTAAAATTTAGAATGGTCACCTCAACAACAATATATGACGTTCAATTAATACAAATACATAGAATTACCGACGCAAAATTTGCCAAAGGCGCAATACACGCATTGCATTTGCATTTATTGAGATGTAAAGCTCAGACCTTTGGAGCATACATATATATACTTCGGAGCGTGTTAGTAGACATATTTATATGATATACGATCTTAATTATAGTTCATTCATTTTTCCAAATTGGCAATACCATGTACAGCCCGGTCCTTCTCCATCTCTTTATCTACTTCCACCAGCGGGTACTGCATCGAACACTTTCAAAACAGGAGTGCTTATCTCGAAATCGTCGTATAACTCTCGTACAGCTCATCGTTACATCGGTATGCGCCCTTGTCAATGTCCAAAGGACCATGAATCTGGCGCAAAACCTTTCTCTGCACAACTTCTAGAATCGTCCAATCGTATGTTGTCATCGTCCACGCTTCTGCACTATAAAGCAGGGTCGGTCTTTTAGAGTTTGGTCTTTTTGGACTCAGTCCAAAGTAGCACCTATTGTCAAGACTGATTCTTCTTTGGATTTCTAGGTCGACATTGTACTTCGTGTCAGTGCTGGTTCGAAGAAAGATATCCACAACTTCAAAATTATGACTGTCAACAGTGATGTGAGAGCCAAGACGCGAATGCGCTGACTATTTGTTTGATGACAGGAGATATTCCGTCTTCTCTTCATTCACACCAGATCCATAGGCCTCGCTTCCTTATCCAGTCTAAAAAAGGCAGAACTATCGGCGTCTAAGTCCAATGATATTAATTTCATCGCCATACACCAACAGCTCGAATTATATTTTATAATACATTTGCGTTTATTTTATTGCCATTTTTATAAACTCCAATTTCCTCTCTCTTCTTGCAGAGAACAACAGCTGCTTAACATCTTTGAGGTGATAATATCGACGCTCGAAGGCAAATTGAAGCGCATCGACAGTCTCGACAAGTCCGTCGAGCACATGGTGAAGCGCATGGAGGCGCTGGACAATCGTGTGGCAGACAATCTGCTCAAAACCGACGCGGTCATCTCCAAGCTGCGCACATTGGACAACAAAATCACCAACGACATACACGGCGCAGCGCATGACAGCGTTGGCATTGGCGGTGGACGCGCGGCGCGTATCGCCAATATGGCCACGGCAGAGCATTTGGACAATCGTCTCTTGTTGCTCGACCAAAAGGTGAGCGACATTGATACCAAACTGGAGGTGCTCAAAACACAAATCGATAATAATTTCCTACAAGTGGACGATATCAATGCGGAGGCGAGTGAGAAGAAGCCAATTAGCATGAATGTTGTCGAGATCACGAAAGCGATGAACGCCGAAGTAATGAATCATGTATCCACGGAATTGAATGAATTGCGCGACACCACAGACAACATCGATAAGAAACTGCAATTCCATATCAACATTGTGTCGGAGAATGTAGGACGTATGTTGCGTATGGTTGGCGATATACACGAAGCCGTAGTGGATCAACAGGAGCACTTGAATTCATTGAATGCTACAACAACAGCAATGCCGTTAATAAAATCAAGTAAAATCGATGCGCTCGTGAAGCAAATACGACCAATGGTCTCTGTTTCGGAGAAGATGGACGAAGTGTGGGATGTGGTGGTGGGCACAAAATCCTCCGTTATCAATGATTTGCTACCCAAATCGGATGCCTTGCTGACACAGACGCAACGGCAGGAACGCGCCATCGGTGAGATACACCACGATTTGAAGGCGAAAACGAATCAAATTATCAACAATTTGGATATGGTGGAGAAACGCTTGAAGAAACAAGAAGACGATGTGCAGTTGCTGGCGCAACGCCCCGTACCAGCTGAGTTGTTAATGGATCCCACAATCGATCGACTCGTCGAATATGATCCAAATCGGTAAGTAACGGTGATTTATGGTATATATTTCAGTTTTATTGATTTTACTTTATCGCCCTGTAGCTACTCCGTTATCGACGAGTATCCCGAGACGAATATGCCCACCACACCGATCGGCACAACGGGCAGCACTACCGCGCCACCGCCAACAGCGGCCGCCACAACAGCCACGCTCAACGCATACACCAATGCCGCAACGACGACGCCCAGTCCCTCGGTGGCTGCTGGCAGTCAACCAACTGTAACCGCATATACCGTTACAGCGGCGCAAATGGCTGCCAATTTGGCTGGCAGCAACGGCGCTTCCACAGCAAGTGTCGCCTCATCCGCTGCCACTACCACAACAACATCAGCCAAACCGCTCTCACGTAAAGGTGGCATCATATTCCCCAGCGTCAAAAATAAACCATCTGTGGTGAATTCAACATTCTCCACGGACATACTCACACTGAAGGACATTAAGGTTAGTTGGGAGAGAGAGAAAAAAGTAGTCCAAATTTTTCCTATATTGCACAGACACATACACATTTATTTTTTTTTTTTTTTTGTAATTTTAGCTAATTTGTTCGTTTTGTTTTGTTTTTTTTTTTGTTTTGAGTATACTCGAGACGTTATAAAATTTTGCTAATACATTTCATTTGCGTTTATATATATTTTTCTAAACTAAAATTCGCCGTTGCGCAATTTAAGTACAATTTGGAATGTGATAATTTTCGCACATACGTAAAAAATTCGCTTAAAAAAGTATAAAAGTTTTTAAAAATGGCAATGCAACTACATACATACATACATACACACATGTATGCGTATGCTTTTTTATCCAAGTTTGAGGTTATGTAACTTATTGGTATGGCAAAAATAGAGAATATAAAAAGATAAATTATGATTAGAGACCCATTGTCTCTAGATAGCTATAAAATCAGCATATAGTCAAAGAAAGAAACTTAAAAGTAAAATACTTTAGAGCCAGCCTGTGTGAAAGTGAAACAGAAGCAGGCTTAAATGCAAACAATTTAAAACTAAAACTTAGAATGGAATGTGTATACGGCAGGACAAGACGTACAACATGAAATGCGTGAGAATATGAGTGGGATGGCAAGCAAATTAAAAGTATGATATATATAAGTATATATAAGTACGAAGATAGCAGGCGCTTGTGCTGTAGAGAGCATCTACAGCTCATCTCTTGTGTAAGGCGGTTCTTTGCAAGAACAAGTGTAGACCTGTTCGACCTGCTCCATGCCAGGCAATACGGTAATGGGTGAGACTAGACGGGTGCTCCATTCCTAAAAGCGTTAAACAACAACAGTTAATTAGAGAGTTGAGAAGAGCTTAAATTAAGATGGAATGGGGTCAAATCAAAGCGTAATATGCAGATGATGGGATTTATGTAAAAACTTAAGAAAGTATGAAAAAAGCAGAATACAATTGGGTTGAAAGAAGAAAGCAAAATAAAAAAACATCAAATCAATACACAAAATAAAAATATATACTAAAAAATGCTGATGATGGTATTTATGTCAATATTTAAGAAAGTATGACGAAGGGGAAATACAATTGGGATTAGTGAGAAAGCCAAAAAAAAGTTATAAATGATAAAATTTTGAAAAATGTTCAAAAATATGCGGAAAAACTTAAATATCACACTCACCTTAAATAAAGCCATATGATAGCAATAAATGTGCTGTGGCATTAGATTTGCTTCGACGAACTTTCGTGCTTCTGACACAATTTCACGTGCGCGATCGTCATTTTCTTTTGCCCATTGCAGACGTTCAATCAAATCACTTAAATCACGTTTAAAGGGCACATAATGTTTATACGCCGTTAACTTGCTGTAGAAATGTTCATAGAAACCCGAATCTTGTTTGAATACCAACGCATCGCTCGCAAGCAAATACGGAAAGCGATAAGCAGCGACGACGCCATCCAAATTTAGCTGATATTTATACTGTAAAACGTAAAATACTTATGTTAAATTATGTTTCACACATTATTATGCATGTATGCACACACCCGAAAGAATTCCAAAAACGATATATGCGGCACCTTAGGTCCGTACTTATCTTCCTCATTGCGGAAGAAGAAGAAATTCGTTAGTGATGCATTTATCCAATTGGGATGTTTACGTGCCAATTCGATGAGCTCAAGTCGCTCGCGGCGTGAATCTCTGCCTCGCCAGAAAGCTTTAGATTCTTTTACATCCCACGGATATTCGCTCTTTTGCACTGACAACATATCCAATGTTACACGTCCCATATTTTCTACTGTGGACTCGGTGATGTCGTAAGTGGGTAGCACTATATCGTACGAATCATCACTACCACACCAAGAGAATATTGGATATGGACCCGAAGTACGCTGTTGTCCGCCCTTTTTCGAGAGCGGCCAATCGCCCAAATTCAAATAGAATTCCATATCTGGCAGTAAAACAACGCGTCCCAATGCCAGCAAAGTAGCATCCATGAACATTTTGAAACCCGTATACTTGCCATAACATTGACGCCATATTTGTTGCTGTTTCACTACATAATGGCACAAAGATACACTTTCGGGTTGATTATAGCGTCTCAATAGATTATCACGTATAGCGCTAAAATTTACACGCTTAAATGAATGTAAATCCCAAACAATTTGTTTGTCATCCAAACCGGCAGGACAATTATTGTGTAACATCCACAGGTTTAAGTCTTGTGGGCAATAACAACGTTCCGAATATACTTTGTTGTATATGACATATGGTGAATGCGCCACATGTGAGCCATTATAGCGCACTTCCAATTCAACTTGATCACACCAATCGGCAATGGTGTAGCGTACAATCGAAGAGCCATCACCGCGATCAATGAAATTCACATTAGAACGACATTTGCCATGCGGCGAATTGCCTTTAATAAGCACTTGAAAATCTTGAGGCGGTGATTGTCCAAATCTGCAAATAAAAAGCGAAGAAACTTGTTATTACTCAGCACATTGTTAACTTTCACTATTTATGCTAATATTCAACACACTTGCGCCCATTCTTGTCCACAGCATGTATGAAGAAGTAACGCGCTGGTAAAACAACTTCATCCGGCTTCAAGCCAGGCCCCCACACCAGCGTTTTTTCTGCATCGACCAAACGACTTTCATCAATAGCGTAAACAAAATCAAATATTGTTAACAATGTTGGTAATAACAGCTTAAGCCACAACATTGCACAGGTTTTTCATCAACAATACAAAATTTATGCTTTTATGACGCTAAAAATTTTCCAAACAAACACCAAGCTTCAACTGATAAGCAAAAATCACCAACTGACAGCGGTGTTGCCAGATGGCACATAATGTGTAACCAACCGTTTGGTGGGTTATTTTCTAACGTTACGTGAATATCATACGTTATACCATTTAATAATTTTTGTTGATCGTTTATTTAAGTTTTTACACAATTAAAATATTTTCTAAATTTTATTTATTAATTTCAGGGTTTCTCTTGTGTTGACCTCTTGAATGCTGGCATGCGTCAATCTGGTGTGTTCTATCTACAAATTCGTGGTACAACCTATTGGTTTTTAAAGGTGTTCTGTGAGCAAGAAGTTACTGATGGCGGTTGGACGGTAATTTGTGAAACTTTATTTAAAATAACAGTTTTTAATCATTTTATTTTAAATTTAAGGTTATACAAAGACGCGATGACTTCGGTGAGCCGCGTGAAAACTTCAATCGTGACTGGGCTGACTATAAGAATGGCTTCGGTGATCCAGCAAAGGAATTTTGGTTGGGTAATGAGAACATTTACATGCTCACCAATAATGAGGATTACGCGCTGCGTGTAGAGCTTGAGGACTTTGAGGGCAATAAGAGGTATAGCCATTAGATATTCAGTTAAATTATTATAAAATAAAATATTAATATAAATTATTTTATTAGATATGCACAATACTCGCATTTCAAAATCCACTCAGAAGCTGATTACTATAAATTGGAGATCGATGGCTATGAAGGCAATGCTGGTGATTCGCTTAATGATCCATGGTACGGTTCTAACAATAGTCCTTTCTCGACTTATAACAGAGATAACGATCGGAGCTCACTGAATTGTGCTAGCATGCTGAAGGTAGAAACACTCTAATCCACATTTGTGCCATTTATTTCATTTTTTTTTTTTAATTTTTTATAGGGCGGCTGGTGGTGGAAGTCATGCGGTCGCGGCCTAAACGGTCTCTACTTACATGATCCTCAAGATTTGACCGCACGCCAAGGCATCGTTTGGTTCCGTTGGCGCGGTTGGGACTACACACTCAAGAAGGCCACGATGATGATACGTCCACGTGCTCCAACACCAATGGGTAGTACAGCGTCGACTTCATCTTCATAAGGGCAGAGTGAAGTACTCGCAGCTAGTTGGAGGCGTAAATTGTAGCCGAAAGCAACAATTGTTTTCATACACGTAAAAAATCAACCGCAAAGCAGTTTCAAATCAAATAGTTTTAAAAGCAGCGCGTTTATTTACGAAACGAAACTTGTTTCAAGTGTACAGTTAATTTTCAATTGAAAACTCCTGCACTATGAAATTATCGCGGAAATACGAAAAATTACATGCGCTCCCGCAAAACATACAAACTATACGCAAACATAACACATACATAACATACATTTGCATATTAAATGTAATTGTACACCATTTTCGGGTTGATTTAATTTTGGTTTTGAAATTATTATTACGTTATTATTTTCATTTTTTTTTATTGTTTTTTTTTATTAGTTTTCGTTGATAGCCAATTATATATACATTTACATCCTTATTTGTTATTTGTTTTACAGATATTAACTTATTTTATCATACATAAATGCATAAAATACATATGTACATTATTTTCGTACATGCATAGAAACATTATTTTTAAAATATCGTTAAATATATACTTAAATGTATATATATATTTAATATTGGAAAGTATTCAATTGTTAACGCAACAATTGCCAAAATTCATCAACGCATCAGACTTTATACAGAATTCTATGCATGAATTTCCTATTGTAACGTAGCGCGCACTGCGTAACGTATCGTAAGTGCCTGCTGTAACGTTAGCAATATTCGAAAAGTTAAAATTGGCCGGTTATGTGACAATATTTTGCCTATCATTAATCATGCACCACTAAATTTTAGTTACATTGAAACATATTTTAAAATGAAAACTATGTGCAGTTAAATATTTAAGTAAAACAAACCAACTTCTTTACGTAATTGCATTAACTAACTGTCAAACATCAGTTTAACTCTACGAAAATTGAAATTTTGTTTCTTCATTTTATAATTTTTCACATTTCGCGTTACAATTATGTATAGCAATTTCATAAATTTAATATTTAAACTCAATTAAGTTATCATATTGTAAATATTATTCCTTTTTCATATCGTCAATATATTTTATGACTTCGCATTATTTCTTTGTTTTTGTCTATTTTACCAGTTGTCATTACAATTGTTTGGATTTTTTCTTACATACATATATTCATTGTTATTCATATTTATGCAATCAATCCAAAAATGTACAGAACCTTCTAAATACTCGTAAATAGAATTCGTAATGGACAAAACAAATATAGAATTTGTAAGAGATTTTGTAGACAATAAATAAAATAGTTTGTAAAAGAATCATGTGTGTTGAAATCACTAAGGCATTGTTGGTGAGTAGATATTGTTTTAATTATTGGTTAAATATTAAAAAAGTTGAACGAGTGGTATGTATCTCTTTCGTACTCATAATTTACAACTATTGGCTTATTTTTTCACTTTGATGAAGCTTTTTTGAAGTTAATAGACAAGAAAACATATGAAAATATAAAATAAATTATGAGGAAGAGAGAAATCTATGATTGAGAAGAGAGGAACTGAAGAGAATGTTGTTGAGAAACTTCAATCCAATAAGAAATTAAAGTAAGACCACGGAAACTTTTTATTGGATAAGCTAAATTCATCCTTATCCAGAAAAAAATTTACAAATTGACAATTGCTAAAATTATACAATTGACCTAACCTATGTATTCCCTGTGAAAAGTACTCCTCTAATTTTTCTTTAACATGGTCCATCGAAAGGGCTCGTCTCCTAGAACTTTCGTTAAATGGTCTTGATAATATATTGTATAAAGTCCATTGAAAGTTGGAAACCATAATATTAGGTTAGAAGCACCGAGGTCCTCGTGTTCGATATATGGGGCCTTAAAAACCTATGGTCCGATTTCGGCGATTTTTAGAATGGGGCTGACACACTATAAACATAGCATTTGTGCAAAGTTCTGCACCGATATCTTCACTAGTGCTTACTTTATATATTGTAAAGTAAACGATTCAGATCGTCCACAAAGTTCTGGTATATAGGAAGTAGGCGTGGTTGTGAAGCGATTTGGCCTATTTTCACAACATATCATTGGGATGTAAGGAAACTATTACAAACCAAGTTTCATTGAAATCGGTCGAGTAGTTCCTGAGATTTGGTTTTTGACCCATAAGTGGGCGACGCCACGCCCATTTTCCATTTTGTAAAAAAATCTGAGTGCAGCTTCCATCTGCCATTTCTTATGTGAAATTTAGTGTTTCTGACGTTTTTCGTTAGTGAGTTAACCCACTTTTAGTAATTTTCAACCTAACTTTTGTATGGGAGGTGGGCGTGGTTATGATCCGATTTCTTTCATTTTTGGACTGTATTAGGAAGTGGCTAAAAAAAACGACTGCAGAAAGTTTGGTTTATATAGCTTTATTGGTTTGCGAGATATGTACAAAAAACTTAGTAGGGGGCGGGGCCACGCCCACTTCCCCAAAAAAATTACATCCAAATATTCCCCTTCATAGTGCGATCCTTCATACCAAATTTTATTTTCATAGCTTTATTCATGGTTTAGTTATGGCACTTTATGTGTTTTCGGTTCTCGCCATTTTGTGGGCGTGGCAATGGTCCGATTATGCCCATTTTCGAAAGCAACCTTCCTATGGTGCCAAGAAATAAGTGTGCCAAGTTGCATCAAGATATCTTAATTTTTATTCAAGTTACAGCTTGCACAGACGGACGGACGGAAAGACAGACGTTCGGATTTGAACTCCACTCTTTACCCTGATCACTTTGGTATATATAACCCTATATCTAACTAGTTTAGTTTTGGGTGTTATAAACAACCGTTATGTGAACAAAACTATAAAACTCTCTTTAGCAACTTTGTTGCGAGAGTATAAAAAATTAGGTCCTAAACACAAGAGATAAATGTATTATTACTTTTTCCAATCACACAACTTTGTAAAAACACAGTTCCAATTATTTGAAAAGTTTTCATTAATAACTATTGAGAGAATATTAAATTTAAATTAAAAGCAACAATTTAAAAAAAATTAACAAATGAATTCATCCCGCCTTAATGATTAATTAAAAAATAATAAATTATTTGCACCATCCTAATTATATTGACTTCACTGTATTCACAAGTTCCACACACGTGTGTCAGTTGTCAAAAAACCAAAACAAATGTTTTGTGGGGCAGTTTTTCAATAAAGTTAGCCGTAAAAACTTTATTAGCTTTATTTTTTTAATAAATTGGTCATTAAACGGAAAATAAAATGAGTGACAGTGAAAATGAGAGTATTCAGGATCTGCTCGAATGTGCTGAAGAATACGAAAATTTGATGCGTGAGAAATTGAAGGCGGAAAGCACAAGCAACGAAATTAAACATTCAGTACAAACGAGCAACAAAAAACCTGCCAATGATGACACCCAGGAGTTGCCCATGGAAAAGGTTATATTCGGTGATCGAAAAGGGTTGCTGGAGAATTTCGCTGCAGCCGTTGATGATGCCCAAAAATTCAATAAAAAGGAAGTGGCAAGCGGAGATGAAGAGGACGACACAAAAGATAGTAGAAAGCGAAAACCCGCCTGGATCGATGAAGATGACACAGAAATTACATTAGGGGAAGTGAAACGTCCTACACGTTTCTCTGGTCCGCAGGATCATTTGCGTAAAGATAAATCGTACAAGGAATATCTGACTGCACGTTATGTGCGAACAGTACCACAACCAAAATGGGCAGAGCTAGACAACAAAACAGTGTCGGAGGACGCAGAGGACGAGGCACTACTGCAGACTGTTGGTTTTGTGGCTAAACCAGACACGAACACTTTAAGACAAACGCATATAGATATCAAACGTTTGAAAGATTTAAATCGCGCATCATATGCCGAAGGTTCTATTACCAGTATACAATTCATACCAAAAAGCACAGCGACATTGGTAGCAGGTACATCGGGTATAGCAACCATATACAGCATTGATGGTGTGAAAAATGAAAAGCTACACAGCATTCGTTTTGAGAATTTCCCCATAATGTGTGCGCGTTTGAAACCTTGTGGCACAAAGGTACTATTGTTTTCTTTTTTTTTTAACAAACCAGATTTTATTATTTTTGATTTTGCTTACAGGCTATCTTTGGTTCTACAAAGCGACATTATTACGTATACGATCTTTTGACAGCGCAGGAAACGCGTTATAAACTGCCCGAGGATGTTACGACGCTGCGCAATTTTAGAATATCTCCTTGCGGACGTTACATGGCCGTCGCTGGTCGTTTCGGCAACATGCATCTATTTGATGCCAATTCTCAGGAACTTATACACACATTCAAACAAAATGACGCTGTTGCTTCCATATGCTTTACCGCCGATTCTAAAAATATCATTTGTAATTCGCTGTCTTCCAAGATCAACATATTCTCCTTGACAAAGCAACGTTTGGCGCATAGCCTCATTGACGACGGCTGTTTGAATGGCAGTGCAATGGATTTATCGTTGGACCAACGCCTCCTAGCGACTGGTAGCAAGGAGGGTGTGGTTAACGTTTATGACTTCCAAAAACTTCAACTAACTGCCACACCGAAGCCAGAGAAGACGTTTCTCAATTTACGTACAAGCATTTCAGATGTGAAGTTCAATCACACTGCTGAAGTTTTGGCTATGAGCTCCGTGGAAGTGGCGTCCGCGGTTAAATTGGCACACTTCCCGAGCGCTACAGTTTTTGCCAATTTCCCCAGAAAGGATGATATTGGCAAAATTCGTGTTGTTGAATTTTCACCTAACAGCGCATATTTGGCGTTGGGCAGCACAAACAAACAGGTGACTTTGATGCGGCTGAAACATTACAAATATTACTAAGTTTATTGTTTGATTTATTTGTAATTTTTACAGAAATTAAATAAAATAACGTATTTTATAGAAAAATGTATGTGTATTGAGAAAAAACTTGGAATATCATTTAATAACATTAATCAATTGTAGTAAGCGGAACGGAAGGAACGTTCCGATTCGCGTTTAAACGATTCGTGCATCTTCGTAATATCATCGAGCTTGTTTGAAATATTAGTTGTAGATGACTCGATCCATTGTAAGGAACTCATATGCGCGTTTAATATTTTGCCAATCTGTATAATTGGATCTGTGCTATCCTGACCTTTATTAGCCTCGTTTAGATTATCGATGATTTCTTTCAGATCTTCTGACATCTGTTTCAATTGGGTGTCCAAATTCTCAACCAAAAGATACGTTTGACTTCGCTCCACATCAACTTGCGGCAACTTCAGGAACTCCTTCTGCAGTGGTACAATACTTTCTTCAAGTTCTTTGTGTTGTGTGGCTATGAATTCCAACTCCTGTTCCAACGTTTGCTGATCTGATTTCACCTTTTGTACAGCATCATTCAACTCGAGTATTTTATGATTATTACTGATCAGAATTTTATCCCACGCATTGATCTGTGTCGCCTGATCGGCAAACACTTTTTCTTGTTCCTCCAACTCTAAGGTCCATTTATTGATGTGTTCCTCCAACTGATTATATGTAAGGTGTGAAGCATTTGCTACAGCTGCTGATTCTGTCGTTTTTGTTGCAGTACTGAGGTTTGCAAAACCACCTGTGGCCGGCGCAGTTGAAGTACCTAATGTTCCCAGAGTTGGCAAAGCAGCCGCCGTTGTCTTAGCAGTTGTCAATGAGAATGCCGGTGCTGCGGCTACGGATGGTGTTGTAGTGCCGACCGCTGTGGTTGTACCTGCAGCTGGCGTAGCGCCAAAGTTGAAACCTGTTGCAGCAGTGGTTGCGCCTGTAGGTTGGGCAGCACCGAAACCAAAACCCAACGACGCAGTAGTTGCTGGTGCAGCAGCAGCGGGAGCAACGGCTGCAGAGCTAACTGCTGGTGCACCAAAGCCAGAGAAGCCAGTGGTTGTAGTTGAAGCTGCAGGTAAAGCGCCGGCTGTGCCTGAGGTTGTCGTAGCTGCGCCAAGAAAGCTGCCACCAAATCCAACAGCCGCGGGAGCAGCCATAGATGTTGCAGCGGCTGCTGGTGCGCCAAATGCCAAAGGTTTTGCAGCGCCTGCGTCTCCGCCACCAGTGGCGCCAAATGAAAAAGATGCCGGTTTCGCTGCTCCGGCTGCGGTTCCCAGCCCAAACGAGAAACCAGTGCTCGCGGCTGTGGTTGTTGCGGGTGCTTGGAAACTCATGGGTATAGAAACTACAAACTTCTTGAAAGTAGAATTTGTTTAATCACAGAAAATTTATTATAAATTAATACGTTTAACGTGTGTTTTGCTAAATTTGACAATGGCACGAAATAATCAAAACGAGGGAATGGTTAGAATTTGACATTTTTGACACATTCCTTGGTACAGGGTGATTTGGTGCAAGTACTTTTGAAACTAAATAGAGGAGAAAACAAAAATTTATGCAGGATATTTTGAAATAATTAAAACAACTTCATAAAAATGAGTGTTACAAATAGTTATTGTTTCTTATTTTAAACTCTATTGTATTATAGCTTATAAAATATTTTTAATAAATTCTTTAGTGCGGCATCTTTTTTAATGCCAGCTGATTTTAAAATACGTCCGTTGCGCGAAAGAGATGGCTGATATAATCTCTTTTGAACTTGTGAAGAGCGGTGAATGACAAAGTGCAAAAATAATGGGGTTGCCACATTATTTCAAAGACTTGTTCATATGTACTAATTAATTATTATATTTTACTTATTTAATTTAAATGTATTCATAAAAAAATTTATATAATAAATTGTTATTGTAGTTCTAAAAACAATACCGCTTAATTGTTAGTATAGGAAAATATTTAAATTGGGCCAGAAGGAATTAATCTGTTAGCACTTTTTTGCTGTCAATTGCTGTCATCTTTCTCGGTTGCGTTGCGAGGTGTGTATTTGTCGTCTCGTCTTCTGCTGTTCGGTTCGGTTCGGTTTGACGAGCAAAGTGAAAATTTTTATATTTTTTAACAATTAAAAAATTTGAAAAATTTTCCACAAAAACCTTGAATAAAGGGTATTCTTTGCTATTATAAATTGCATTTTTTTATTAAGAAAATCTAACGCGTCCATTCCGTTGTGTGATTGACGTGTGAAATTGCATGTGTCTGCGGCTCTGTGAAGCAAGCAGCAAACGTCGTCGCAGTTGCAAAAAGCAAAAGGCAACACCAGTGAAGTAAAAAAATACAAAATTAAAGAAAGGAAAATTTAAAATTAGGACACAGGAGCGTAGCAAAAGTCAATAATTGTTAAATACAGTAATAATTTTCACTTTAGAGAAGTATACAATTAAAAGAAAGCGAAAGGCAGTGGAGCGGTGCTAATTGGAAGTGTAGTTGCAACGAAACCAATTTGAAATATTTATTGGATAAGCTTCATAGATATAGATTAACGGTTCGGTCAGTACCGTAGCAGTCCTCAAAATGTCTGCTGAACGTGAGATTCCAGCGGAGGACAGTATCAAAGTGGTATGTCGTTTTCGTCCATTGAATGACAGTGAAGAGAAGGCCGGCTCTAAATTCATCGTCAAATTCCCAAACAGCACTGAAGAGAATTGCATTTCCATTGCGGTATGTAAATTTTGTAAATATTTGATTAAAACTGAAAATATAAAATATTATTACATTTATGCATATAAATAAGTTTTGTGTTTGCAAAAATAGTCATATTCAGCCACCACTCCCGCTACACTCCCTGGTCGATGACGTCATTTTTACCTTATTCTACCCTAAAACAAATACATAACACAAAGCAGAAGGTTTATTGTTGGGTGTTGCCACCCCACTTTGTAAAATTTCATAACAATGATGATGGTATTCGATTCCATATATCTGATCGAGATTTTATTAAATCATTGTTGGGACAAGATTATGTCAAACAAGTTTTGAAAAATTTAATATTTTTTAAGTTTTATATGTAGACGGGAAATAATTGTACATATTTAGTGCCATAGTTTAAAGTGGTTAAAGTACTATATTTTATTGCTTTTCTATAAAGCTCGTTGAAATTTTTTTTGTTGGTTTTCTAACATTCTAAAATTATATCGTCATAGTAAATTTTGTGAAATAATAAACTGAATTAAACGCACTAACTATTTTCATAGTTTTTTTTTTCATAAAATTTAAACCGACTTTTATGCTCATATTCTATTTTCATTTAAAGTGGATCGTTTGTTCAATAATTCAATTCATTTTTAAACAAACGATTCACTCATTCATTATCAAATTTTAAGCTAAATTAGTAAAAACAACACAACAAAGAGCCATGTAAAAAATTAAAATCAAAACAAAACAGTTGCATCTAGATTTACAGCAGTAATCTTTGATAGAAAGAACAACATTCCAGTCATAAACACTTATTTTACCAATTTTCCGCAAACACTTCAGTCGACATCTTGACGTCGACCGAACAGCTGCTCAAAAAAAAAAAAAAACAAAAACACAATTAAAGAAAGAAATAAAATATATAGAGGCGATTAACCAATACTCCAAAAGCGAATGAGAGCACCACGCTAGAAAGACAAAAGCCGAAAGAGATGTGGACAGCAAAAACTGGGGACAGATGTAGGACGGAAGACAGAGTTGCGTGAATCTAAACGATTCATATACTGCTTACTGTCAGCGCTACCGATGCCATGGTCTTCGTCGTCTACGACGCTATATTGCCGGCGTCAGCGCCAACGCTACGATTTCAACCTCATACCACACTTATTGTGTTCATTGTGCCAAGTTATCCGCAACATGAACACTGTTTATGGCGCGTGAGTCATGCCCATACATCAGGAGCGACGACGGTGATGACTGCACGCGGAATTTTCTTACATATACATACCAATATGCCGGGTGGCATGGAATGGCGTGTTGGTAGCGTTAATGGTAACAGCAAATGGACAGCACAAGCAGCAAAAGTGCGCCACTGTAGGAGTAGGAATAGCATATGTAAATATACGTATATGTATATTGGTGGATATACACATTTACCAATTACATTGTGTGTAGCTATCGACAGAATTATGCGCCAAGCAAGCATTTCGTGCGAATGAAGCACAAGTAGAAGTTTAATAATTTATTTAAACCTAACAGGCATTTTTGTTGCGATATGTGTAGCGGCACTACAGATGGGTCGACTTGAAGCGCAAAAACATATGAGTGCATGCTCATACTACTTGAATTTGGAGCACTTCTGTTTGCCATACCTACGTAGAAATGTGGACATACAATGTACGAACGTATTGAAACAAAAGACTCGTAAGTGTTTATTAGGGTTAATTTTATATGCAGGTGAAAATTAAACTGGAAATTTGTGTATGTTGCCAACGATATTCGGAGCAGTTTCTGTAATGCATAGTAAATGAAATGAATGAAGCAGAGAAATTACAAATGTCTTAACTGGCGTAGATGGATGGAGTCATATGTAGAAGTTCACGTAAGTGAGGAAAGTTTCTGACTGCCATTCACTTGGGAGTGGCCAGGAACGATTCTTTTACATGTGGCTCAAGCAGCTCACAACTTCCGGTCTTAGACCAAGTATCCTCTGGGTAGCCAACAGACATCCGTCTGGAAGCGAGCTAAAGTGAGAAGGCGAATCCCGCTTATGCGGTTGTGCGTTGGGCTTGGGACCCACCACATAAAAACGAATAACCAGTGAATAAGAAATTACAAATGTAGTTATGGTGAAAATGGAAAGGATATTTCTATATAAATATCCTAAAAAACTATTCTACATTGTCATCAAGCAATGGTATATATAGTATTTTATATCACATTTCTGTAATGCTCCAAACAAGAGTGTTCTAGGGATCATGTGGATTTCGCCCATCTTTCATTTTATAAGCAGTGTTATGGACTCAGTCTTTGCTCAGCATGCTTCTTTAAACTATGTTTGGATTGTGAGTTCTTTGTTAGAAATTTTATAATATTTACAAATGTAATCAGTTGCCTTTTCTTTGTTCAAACAGCAATAATGGCTTAACTTGCTATTGGCATATCAAATTTTCAATATACAATCTAATCACTTTCTTTCTTTCTTCCATGCGCATCAATATTTTAGTTTTATAATTTCTCCCCTTCTCTTATGTTGCCTTCGAAAATATTCCACACTTGCAAGCGTTTAATTACGCTGAAAAATGTGTGTTGCGCCAAATGCGGTCTTGCCGGCCGAGCAACCGCCTTTCATGTTGGCGCACAGCAGCGCCACATTTCTTTCTTTTATGTCTCGCTATAACAATGGCTTCGTGGATTTACCAATGAACTAATGTAGATATGTGTATATAAATATCTGTGTTTGTTTGAATGTTGATTTGGCAAACTAACCGCCAAAGCAGTCAACCATAAATCTATGTATACGTACAACTAGACAAAACGCTAATAAACTTTTACCCACAATATGATGTATGTTCAGACATACCGGCATACTTATCTATATGGTACTCTTTCATATGCAACCACACTAACAAGCTATTGCCAATTACGAAAATGGTAATTAACTCCAACATCCATTGCCAACAGACTGGAGTACTGGTACACTCGTCACTGACTGGCGGTTGTCTAAATGACTGACTGACTCTGACTGCCTACAGTCCTCATTGTGTTATTTAACAAATACACTTAGCTTTTCTAATATTTTCGTAGTTGTAAGTACTTTTTAATAATTTCCACATATTCGTTTATTTTGCAGTGCTTGCTGTTGTTGCTTTCGTTTTGTTTTTTGGTTAATAAAAAGTGCTTATTTTTGTTTATCATTCACACTTTGCCAACATCTCTTTTTGCAATAGCTTTACTGATCTGCTGCGCTGTTTTTCTACTTTTTGCCATCTTTAAACAAAAGAGCGACGGTGTTGAACGCACCTACATGCATATGTATGTTTGCTTTTATGAATGATTTTAAAAATAGATTACTTGGCGTTTTACATGAACTCTCTGCGTGCTGTTTCCGTCATTATTTCTTTTAAATTTCTTCAGGTCTTTTCTCGCTTTGTTTTTGCTTGCATGTGTGTGTGTGTGTGTGTGTGTTCGCTGTGTACTTTCTTGGGAGTTTTCTTAGCAACATAAAAACTTGACATCAATTTTCTGTCAAACGCCGGTGGCTTAAGTTTAAGAGTTGTTTCCCCTCTTAAGTAAACACATAAAAGCGAAAAATGTGTTGCTTTTGATGTTCTACATGTTTTTCTTGAAGTTCTTAATTGCGCTTAAAATAAACTAAGATTCTCGTATGGTGTCGTGCCTTTCTTTTTCTTTTTAAAGTAGTGTGACCAGTTATGTTATGTTGTTTCTTCTATTTCTATTGTTCTTTTTTTGCAAAGGGGGTTTTTGTTGCAAATAGGCCTCACTTGAGATAAGTTGTTAAAGAGCACACTTTGGAGACCACTCAATGGTTAGATAACTTTGTTTTTTAACTATACAAAATTATGCTAAGGAAAGTCTCGAGGTTTCAGGAGTTTCTAAATTGTTTATTTTTGGTGATTGTCGTCGGGGTTAGGGTTCTTTTTCATTATAACCACATGTGAAGGTGTGAATCGTCGCAACTAAAGCCATTTATTGTCGGTAGAAGTACTCTAAATGTTTTGCTTGACGTTCTGAAAGCAATTATGCTCCTGAACATTGTCTTCAACAACCTTTTTATGTAAACTTTGAGCTCTTGAAGCTGTCCAAGAATGTTGAAGGCGCGTAATAAAGCCCAAATCTCCATCCCATTTCTACTAGATACAACTTACTGAATATCTTTCTCTTTTTACTTGTTGGTACATCATTTTGACATCATGTTTTTCGCTTTAAATCTAATCTATATATTTCTCCAATTAAAATGTTATCATCAAGTCATATGTATGTGTGTCATTGTTGAAAAAATTAATTACCCAAACTATTCAGCTGTTGGAAAGTGCGCAAAAAGAGAACAGTTTTTTGCATATTGTTTCGATGAGTGTACATATGCATGAGCAATTAAAAATTTCTCGCACTCCAACGAAAGCACGTATGGCATACGTACTTTATATAAATACATGCGATTGTACAGGAATATTAATAATAATTATAACAATCATAGCAATATTAAAATAAAGCGAAAATTTCGAGCACACTTTCCACAATCTCACCACTCGCCACCACATGTCAATTGTTGGGCTTTTGTTACTCGAGTTAAAACATGCTTAACTATTTTCATTTGGCACATTGCTCATTTGCTTTGCACTTCCTTTTGTTTGCAGTTTCAATGTTATTAAAATTTAAATTTCGGTTTTAATTTGTGTTATGGAAGTTTCTTAGTGCAATGATGGATGGTTGAAAGGAATAGCTTTTGAATTTGAAAACATATAGAAATATTAAATTTAGAGTACCAAAAAAATTATGAAAATTTTAAATCAGTAACCCCTTAAGCTATAGCAACTACCAACTTATATTTGAATTCATGGTATTCGAATCATTTCCACACAAAATATACTTTGCTACACAGTGTCTGCGTTACACTTGTTTTAATTATACCGAAATTAGGTAGTGTGTGAAATTATCACATAATTCCCTCAAACAAAAAATCTCCTGGATTCTTATATGCTTGTTATACGCTGACCGTCGTTAGTTGATTGGTGAGAACATGACTCGGTATTTTTATATTTATGATCTAATTTCACATTGAAAAAAAAAAAACGAAACTCACTCATGTGTGTATACATTTTAGTCATTTCAATATACAGAATAGATGAGTCAAACCGTAACAATGACCAGCACAACGTGCGCGTATAACAGGGCTCAAGGCGGAACGACCTTTTCAATTATTTACCAAATTAAAATTACTTAAGCTAATTTGATTTTGTGAGTGATAAATCTTACTATTTACAAGTGGGTATGTACATATATGTACCAGACAAAGTCTAAACATTCCCTAGACATACTATCACTTATTTGTTTTTAGTAATTAAGCAATTGTTTTAAGTATTTTAGTATAAAGGGCGGGTTTTTCTATCGTATGCTATTTTGACGTTGACAGCTAACTACTTTTAAAAAAAAAAAAACGCATAAAATTTGCAAAATCTCATCGGTTCTTTATTTGAAACGTTAGATTGGTTCATGACATTTACTTTTTGAAGATAATTTCATTTAAATGTTGACCGCGGCTGCGTCTTAGGTGGTCCATTCGGAAAGTCCAATTTTGGGCAACTTTTTCGAGCATTTCGGCCGGAATAGCCCGAATTTCTTCGGAAATGTTGTCTTCCAAAGCTGGAATAGTTGCTGGCTTATTTCTGTAGACTTTAGACTTGACGTAGCCCCACAAAAAATAGTCTAAAGGCGTTAAATCGCATGATCTTGGTGGCCAACTTACGGGTCCATTTCTTGAGATGAATTGTTCTCCGAAGTTTTCCCTCAAAATGGCCATAGAATCGCGAGCTGTGTGGCATGTAGCGCCATCTTGTTGAAACCACATGTCAACCAAGTTCAGTTCTTCCATTTTTGGCAACAAAAAGTTTGTTAGCATCGAACGATAGCGATCGCCATTCACCGTAACGTTGCGTCCAACAGCATCTTTGAAAAAATACGGTCCAATGATTCCACCAGCGTACAAACCACACCAAACAGTGCATTTTTCGGGATGCATGGGCAGTTCTTGAACGGCTTCTGGTTGCTCTTCACCCCAAATGCGGCAATTTTGCTTATTTACGTAGCCATTCAACCAGAAATGAGCCTCATCGCTGAACAAAATTTGTCGATAAAAAAATTTCGAACCGAACACTGATTTTGGTAATAAAATTCAATGATTTGCAAGCGTTGCTCGTTAGTAAGTCTATTCATGATGAAATGTCAAAGCATACTGAGCATCTTTCTCTTTGACACCATGTCTGAAATCCCACGTGATCTGTCAAATACTAATGCATGAAAATCCTAACCTCAAAAAAATCACCCTTTACATACATATAATATAACTAAAAATATATTGACCCATTTTCCATTTGTGCAGTTTTCATTTTTATTTGTCTAATATGAAATATGTTGCTATTATGTGGTGGCAGAAAACATTCCCCAATTAATATTGAGGAATTTTGCCAAATTGGCAGTCCTTGACCGATTTCGTAGACTCGACCGCCTTGGAAACTATGTCAAATATTTTAAGCTTCCGCGCGATATATTCCTACAACAGTCCATGCCATTGATCATTTGCAGGTCAAGTTCGATAATTATATTTTCAGTAAAAGCTGCATTTGGTTAATTTTAAGATTGATTTTTATTTTGTTGTGCGTTCTATGACAACATCATATTTCTCCGCATTGTGCTATGTTAAATTTTATTTTTTAGCTCCATAAAACTCCTCATAGTATTCTATACTATTTACATTATATACGCCACACTTTATCCGCTTAAGTTGTATATTGATTTTTCTAATATCACACCGCATTTAATTTGCATTAAGTTTTGTTATTTACTTTTTTTCCTCTATGTACTTTTATTTCGTACTTTATCTGTGGTGAAATTTCCTTTTGGCAAGCAGCCAAAACCGTGTGTGTGCGTACGAAATTCCGGTCTGCTTGCCAATCAACTAACGTTTAGCGCAACTAATGTCTCTAACCCAAATTTGTTAGTTTTTCGGTTGATTCCTATATCAAGAAGGTTAACACAACAACAACAACAACAGCGTGCACAAGCAATCAGGTGCAAGTCGTTAGCGCATAAATTAATGTATAAATAACCGGAATATGATTGTGCGATTGATGGATGGCAGATTCGTACAAATGTGTTGGTGTGTGTGTTTAGTAGAGAACGTCAAACGTTTATTTTGAAAGCAAGCAAAACACAGAAAACCACTCACTATTATGCAAATATGTAATTCATCCAAGCGTTTAATTCATCTTTAGTGGTTGCATACTGAAAGATTAAAAAAAAATAATTAAATCAAAAATGCATCACAATAATTATCCGAATATATCAACACACGCCCTTTCTCCCTTTTGTCATTTTTAATATGGCATGTATTCGTATGAATTTCTATAGCTATGAAAAGTAGGTCAGCAGGATGCATACGTTTACAACAAAAAGTAGTAAGGAGAAAAAACAACAACAACAACTTTGCACTGAAAAAACCATCGTGGCATGTGCACATCGGTATTTAATGGAACTTTGTTTGCAAACTTTTGCTTTTATTTTTGTAGTTGACAGCTGCGCCGTGTTTGCCACCCACATCCATCCGGTTCACTAGTAAACTGTTGATAATAAATGGATTGCAGTTGGGACACGTTGGTGGCCTAGCACTAGATAGTTCAAATGTGTTAAATATGTGTGAATCGTTGCTATTCCATACATTCTAATCACTTTAAATTCAAATGAAAGCGTGCATGAATTTTAACAGCGGTTTGTTTGTTTACTTTTTGTTGTGACAGTTGACGGCGGTGAATTTGCTTTGACAGCAAAAAAATCTTTTTTTATTCAATTGATTTGATTTAATATTAAAATAAGTTTCGCGAGCGTTATTTTGAAATAATTAAATGTAGATCGCCTGTAAAAACAGTTCGATACAAGTAAGCAAAAATTACCTTAATTTACTTATATTTAGGCAAGCACTGTCACCATAGCAACATTAACGAAAATTACGTGAGTAAAGAGTTATTTTATTGATTTTTTGAGTGGTGGTTGAAGGGAGGAAGTAATTTATATTTACGCGTAATGTTAGGCCTCACAAAATTTTTATATCCAAAATAATATTTTCATTAAATAAATTATTTAATATCGAATGCAATTCAACATACTATTTATCAAAATTAATTTCCATTTCATTTCCATTTAACTCACCCCATAGGGCAAAGTATACTTGTTCGACAAAGTTTTCAAACCAAATGCATCCCAGGAGAAAGTGTACAATGAGGCGGCCAAGTCCATTGTCACAGATGTGTTGGCCGGTTATAACGGCACAATATTTGCCTATGGTCAAACATCGTCCGGTAAGACACACACCATGGAGGGTGTACTCGGTGATCCTGTGAAACAAGGTATCATACCGCGTATCGTCAATGATATTTTCAATCACATCTACACAATGGAGATGAATCTCGAGTTTCACATTAAGGTCTCATACTACGAAATTTATATGGATAAGATACGTGATTTACTGGATGTCTCGAAAGTGAATCTGAGCGTGCACGAGGATAAGAATCGTGTGCCGTATGTGAAGGGCGCCACAGAGCGTTTTGTGTCGTCACCGGAGGATGTGTTCGAGGTAATCGAGGAGGGAAAATCGAATCGGCACATTGCTGTGACAAGTAAGTGAATGCAGTTAATATATATTTATTTATATTTACCGATATTTGAAATTAATTGAATTTTTTGCAGACATGAATGAGCATTCGTCGCGTTCGCATTCAGTATTTTTGATTAATGTGAAACAAGAGAATTTAGAGAATCAAAAGAAACTTTCTGGCAAATTGTATTTGGTGGATTTGGCTGGTTCCGAGAAGGTTTCGAAGACCGGTGCTGAGGGTACTGTATTGGATGAAGCCAAAAACATCAACAAATCATTGTCTGCCTTGGGTAATGTGATTTCCGCACTGGCGGACGGTAATAAAACGCATATACCGTATCGAGACTCGAAGTTGACGCGTATCTTACAAGAATCTTTGGGCGGTAATGCACGCACCACAATCGTAATTTGTTGTTCACCAGCTAGTTTCAATGAGGCTGAGACCAAATCAACATTAGAATTCGGTCGTCGTGCTAAGACCGTTAAGAATGTTGTCTGTGTCAATGAGGAACTTACCGCCGAAGAGTGGAAGCGACGTTACGAAAAGGAAAAAGAGAAGAATGCACGTCTCAAGGGTAAGATTGAGAAGTTGGAGTTGGAGTTGGCACGCTGGCGCGCCGGTGAAACGGTTAATGCTGAAGAGCAAGTCACTGTCGATGATGTCATGGAGGCGAGCACACCGAATTTGGAGGTAGAGGTGCCGGCACCTACTGCTGGTCCAGTGCCGGCAACACCGGCGGCCGGTCTCATGGTTGGCTCAATCAGTAGCGATGAGCGAGCACGTCTCGAAGCCGAGCGTGAACGCCTCTACCAGCAGCTCGATGAGAAAGATGAGGAAATCAACCAACAGAGCCAGTATGTTGAGAATCTGAAGGATCAGATTTTGGAACAAGAAGAGCTCATTGCTAATGCGCGTCGTGAATATGAAGCGCTGCAATCGGAGATGGCACGCATCCAACAGGAGAATGAATCAGCCAAGGAAGAGGTTAAAGAGGTGCTGCAAGCACTCGAAGAATTGGCTGTCAACTATGATCAAAAATCGCAAGAAATCGACACCAAGAACAAGGATATCGATTCGCTCAACGAGGAATTGCAGCAAAAGCAAACATTACTCAATACGACAACGTCAGAGCTGCAGCAGTTGAAGGATATGTCAACGCATCAGAAGAAACGCATCAACGAAATGCTGACAAATCTTTTGCGCGATCTAGCCGAGGTCGGACAAGCTCTGGCTACTGGTGATTCAGGTGTTGATATGAAAATGAACAGCGTCACCGGTGCTGGCGATTCGACCAAGGTGGAGGAAGACTTCACCATGGCGCGCCTCTACATCAGTAAAATGAAGACCGAGGCGAAGAATATGGCACAGCGTTGCAGCAACATGGAAACGCAACAAGTCGACTCGAACAAGAAATTGTCCGAGTACGAAAAAGATTTGGGCGAATACCGTCTATTGATCTCGCAGCATGAGGCACGCATGAAGTCGCTGCAAGAATCGATGCGCGAAGCTGAGAACAAGAAGCGCGCGCTGGAGGAGCAAATCGATTCCTTGCGCGAAGAATGCGCCAAACTGAAGGCCGCCGAACATGTGTCGGCTGTTAATGCCGAGGAGAAACAGAAGGCCGAGGAGCTACGTTCCATGTTCGATTCGCAAATGGATGAGCTGCGTGAAGCGCACACCAAACAAGTTTCTGAACTGCGAGACGAAATACTGGCCAAGCAGCATGAGATGAGCGAAATGAAGGACGTGCACCAGAAGTTGATTTTGGCACACCAACAGATGACAGTCGATTATGAGAAATTGAAGCAGGAAGAGGCGGACAAGTCCAACAAGCTGCAGGACATCATACTCACCAACGAGCGACGCGAGCAGGCACGCAAAGACTTGAAGGGGCTCGAAGATACCGTGGCTAAGGAATTGCAAACGCTACATAACCTCAGAAAACTCTTCGTACAAGATTTACAGGTAAGTGTTTACGGTTATTGAGTTCAGACAAAATTCACAAAATAACACTTCTTCACTTTCGACAGGCACGCATCAAGAAGACCGTAATCAACGAAGACAACGAGGAGGACGGCTGTTCATTGGCACAAAAGCAGAAAATCTCTTTCCTCGAAAACAATCTCGATCAGTTGACAAAGGTGCATAAGCAATTGGTGCGCGACAATGCCGATCTGCGCTGTGAATTGCCCAAGCTGGAGAAACGTCTGCGTACCACAATGGAGCGCGTCAAGGCGTTAGAGTCAGCACTCAAAGAGGCGAAAGAGGGTGCGATGCGCGATCGTAAACGCTATCAATACGAAGTGGATCGCATCAAGGAGGCGGTGCGACAGAAGCATCTCGGACGCCGTGGTCCACAGGCACAAATCGCCAAACCCATACGCGCCGGCCAAGGCAACATTGCCATCCGCGGTGGTGGTGGCGGCAGCGGCGGCGGCGTAATGGGTGGCCAGATGCCACAAGCAAGTGCTGTTAACTCATAAAGCGAGCAATGTGTTGCATAGAATGCTACGACATAATTATTTCTTAATATAATACGTATGCTTTAAAAAAGATAATGAAAATGAAAAAAACATTGCAATTTTCCAATGAATGATGCAAGCAAGTAACGGAAGTGCGAGTCGATGATGAAGGCGAATTAAAAGAAAGATCATAAATATTTTTTGTGGTGAGCGAAACAGCTGGAGTGCGCTTATTAAGAAAGTGGGCGAAAGCGTATAGCATGGTATAAATGAAGGTTTTAGCAATGTTGAAATGCATTGAAGCGTATCGTATTCTTAGCAAGTACATTATATAGAAATGGCGAAGCATATAACAAATGATTTAATATTTCTATTTAGAAAAAAATAATTATTATTTATTTTACATGAAACACATAATTAATTGTAATATGAGAAAGAAAACTAATGATATATAAAATATAATTTTAAACACTACAGAATACAAAGAAAATTTAAATGAAAAAATACAAAAAAAAAAAAACAAAAAACTACAAATAACAAATATGTATTTGTGCGTAATGTGTAGAATGTACGAACATCAGTTTTGGTTGCTATGAGAGAGGTATGTTTTTCTTATTACTATGATTTCTTAACGAATTCGTTACACTACTTGCCAGTTGGTTTGTTTCTACTTTTCATGTGTTAGTTTTTCAGCTCAATGCGGCAGTGATTTTGACTTTAGGTAGTTGGTGAACCATCGTCTGCCTCCACGTTTAATTATGAATTATTTTGTTTGATTTCAACATGTTGAAATGTTGTATTTGTTTTGTGTTTGAGGAATGCCATTTAAATTCGTTCAGCAAAAGCATAATTTTGCCTGGTGCAAAATTTCAAACAAATGTATTTTGCTGGTGCGTACATGCAGTGCTGAGTTCAAATTGTGCCTTTGGAGACTTGCTCAAATACACTGTTATAGTTTGGAAATTTACGACGCTTTTATTTTTAATTAATTTTTAAATTTTTGTATATATATTTTTTTAAATTAAAATTAAATGATTTTAATATAATTTTTTTAATATTTATTTTAATATTTTTTTAAATATTTTTTTTTATTTTTTCTATATAAAAATTTTTTTAATATTTTATTTAAACATTTTTTTAACTATATATTTTGTAAAGATTTTTTTACATAAATTTTTAAAATATTTTTTATTCTTTTATATTTGTTTGAATTTCTTTGAAATAATTTTTTAATATTAAATTTTTTCTGTTGCCTTTTTTCTGTTACTTATTTTTAATTTAGCTTTAGTTTAATGCGATAATTTTTTTTTATTAATGTTTTATAAGAATTTTTTTATTTATTTGTTAAATTTTTATAATTTTTTTATTTTTTAAATGTTTTTTTTATACGTTAATATATTTTTTTTATTTTTTAACAATTTTTATTTTATTTTTTAATTTTTTTCTATTTCTTAATAATTTTTTTTATTTTTTAATTTTTTTATAATTTTTTTATTTTTTAATATTTTTTTTTTTATTTTTTAACAATTTTTATTTTATTTTTTAATTTTTTTTATAATTTTTTAACAATTTTTATTTTATTTTTTAATATTTTTTTTTTATTTTTTAATATTTTTTTTTATTTTTTAATAATTTTTTTATATTTTTTTTAATTTATTTTTTGTTTTTGTAATAAATATAATAATTTATCTATTTCAAAATTCAGTAGTAATGGCAACTAAAAGTACTGATGTGTTGGTAACACTCAAAACTCAATTCAATTGTTCAATCATGACGATTTTATATACTAAGCTGTCTTAAGAAAGTATATTTGTTTGCAAAGCAATAAGTATACACACATAACTGTATACATACGTTAGTTTTTTTAATGAAATTTTAATTT